>OW679194.1:131260290-131357004 GCA_940337035.1 Agriotes lineatus | reverse complement strand
ATGATTGTGACGTTACCAGTTTTTAATTTAAGAGGAGCATATTCTTTTGTAACGAAAAAATGAATTCAGTAGAAATGAGCTAAAGCTAATTACTAATCTACATAACAAATGCAAAGATGTGGGGAAGTATTCCAGAAGTGTAATTAGCTTCTGTCAGCTGACAGGTAAAATATATGCTTATGTAAATTACGCTTAAGTACATAAGCACAGATGTACGGGAAAATTTATAATGCTTTTGTTTTACGATCGATTCTAATAAGATGATCTATCCACAAGATAGGAATGCTAAAGATATGGCTGTAGTTAGTTAATAATTACATTTATATAGGTAATATCAGATGGAGTAATATACTTACATTTAAATTATAAATATTACTCATAGTTTCCAATTTTGCATGTTATGGTGCTTACAATTAATTGGAGTAATTAGATGATATTCCCTCTAATGTTTATTAGTTTGCCTGGGGATAAGCTATCAGAGCAATAGTCAATTCAGATCGTTTAACAGCGCGTAAGCTGTGACATAGATGCCGATATAAGATTTATGTGCATATGGATACATAGTGTCTGTTTAAATAGTGCTATAGTAGTGTCCGTATATTACCTACTCTATTTTAAGCATCATACTAACTAAAGCCACAAACAAACTTTTACGATGCACTTTATGCTACTAGCGTATGGTGTGTAGGTCAGTTTTTACTACTTTTACTTTCATATTGTGTAAATACTTAGTAGTTAGCCATATAAATTAAGCTAAGTAAACTTGTAAACAAATAAAAATGCTAAATGGCATCCATAAAAATACCGGGAACATACCTAAAGCATATTGTAAAAGACGAGTGCTAGACGAGGCCCAGACATGTAGATGTAATAAGAATAATTAACGTTCGGTGGGCTGTTAATTGTTATACCTGCCATAAAACAATGATATAGTCGTTTTAGTGCGTGTTTATATTTGATGTAACTGTGTGCGGAAATGTGCGTTTCCGATTTAAAATTCAGGATACGCTTGCCAATAAATAACAGTTTACTACAGGCTTGAGCATTATTTTTGTTTGAAATTGAGTTGGATTCGGAAGTATTTGTTCCTCTATTTTCTAGATTCCAAGTGGCATAATACTTATAATAAATTTATCTAAAATAAATTCTCGTAATATTGAACATATTACTCGTTAACTGCACTGTAAATATGATTTATATACTACTGTTTTATTGCAGACTATATATAACTAAATACTTTCAAATAATCGATTATTAACATAAACATAGTGACCAGATTATACCTACAGTTAAGAATGAACGTAAGAATTCCAATTGTTAATTCGTTCATTTCTCTAGCAATGTTTAGCTATTTCATAAATCAGTGAAGTGAATGGAATCTTTTAATGCTCCGTTTCTGATTGCACTGATTATAGGATATTATGTCTGCATGATTTATAGACTTGCACATTATGCAAATCTTGCAAATTGCAGTTAAACATTGTATTCTATCCCTTTTCATTTCCTCGCGCTTTAATTGCATCTCGTAAAAATATATACAAACTTACGTTATCCAAAATACTGTTTTTTATGAACTATGAAACGTATGAAGTATTAATTACTAAATTTTAGACATCTGGTGAAGCACAAAATTAGTTCCGTTCTGTTTGTTCAATTATTTTTAAGATTGTACATCTGTTACCTGTAGGTGGAGGGTGATTTGGTTCACACGCACTTGGACTTTGGTGAAAAATATTTTTAAATTCTTAGAAATGTAATTTGAACTATGTTCAACGGCAAAAATCAAATTCTTTTATGTGTAGGCGTTTACCTGTGTGTATTTCCTATACAAATGAATTAATAAATTGTTTGCGTTATTAAGTATTAACAAAAACGTTGCATTTAACTTAATAATATATTTTTAAGATTGTGTTTGACATAATGTAGTATAAGCGGTAATAACTATAGCTGCGGATGCCCGTATTAATTAAATAAAAGAAGAGTTTCGCGTGTAGTGCATTACTAGAATTTTATGCTACATCAAGATATTTTAAATTTCTGCAAATATTACGTTTTAAATTGAAATTTCAAAAATGAAGTGAGTTCAGAGATTTTTTATTTATTGCAGCAATCTATAGTATCATCAAAAATTTGTTTCATCTAGTATGGCTAGTTGGAATAGTTCCTAATTTATGAATGTAACTATAAGTCACAACAAAAATTAAATGTCAAGTTTGACGTTTTTAAGTATAAATTCATAAATTAGAAACTTACCCATAGCCATACTGAATGAAAATTATTTTTGATCATACTATATTGTTATACTATATTAAGTGGGGTCATGATTCCATAAGTTACACTGGCGAGGTAGGAAAAATACTTGTAAAATAACGCTCTTCGGGGAAGACGTTCATGACCTTAATATTGAAAGTTTTCCGTTGATTTTTTTGTTGGATAGATGATGAGTTTGTGGAGCGGTTATACCCCCATCTTTGTAGATTAAGATTACTTCTTCATACGTCATCCCCGTAATGTGTTATTTTATACGTGTAAAGTAACGCTTTACGGGGATGACATCCCTGACTCCCACATGAAAAATTTTGAGTTGCATATTTTTTATACAAGGAAGCAAAAATGTTCAGATTATAATAAAAATCCCCTGATTATAATTTTTAAAGTAAGCGATGTTCAAATTTTCTTAAAGGTAGATTGGAATTTCTGTTTAGGAAAGCTATTAAAATTTAAATTCGCATTTGATATATGCCCACGTAAGCATTTAGCCACTGTGGGCTATTGCCCACATTGTTTACACCCAAATCCGGTCCTGTTTTAATTACCTATACCTTCCTCATAGAGCGTTTTAATAATAACAAATCAAATAAATAATAATAATTTTAAATAGTAATGTGAATAGCAATTATAAAACAAAACCTAATTTGCAATGAATATAAATTTTTTACAGACGTCAAAAAATAAATCGAAGTACTTGTAATGTCTCAAGAACAATAAAAATAGAAATTAGAAAACAGTTGATTTACGGTGTTATAATTAAAGTTTGCAAATTTTTGGATGTGCAAGGTTCAGTGGATTTACGTACCTATCAAATTATTGGTAGGCAAGGATTACTATTACTGGATTTCTTGAAGTTACATTTTATATATGCCATGTATATGTTCAAAAGCATCCATTCAAACAGCGAAATACTTCCTTTTACTTCCCTCGTCTAAAAGCCCATGGAAGTATTGCAATCGCGAAAAAAATCAGTTTTACATATGCAGGGTGCGCACCTTCTTTAAAAATAAAATGTTGTTTATTTTTGCTTCTACTGAGAAATAGATTAAAGTGATAATTTCCACATAGCTCAGGCTTTACTCTTGACGAAAATCGAAACTAACAGATACGTGTTCTTAAAAATAAAACAAGGGTCAACAATGAATGGGTTGTATTTAAGCCGCATCACACCAATTGGAGGCGTTCTCGGTGGGAGAGGCAGCGAACGCCTGCTTTCCTTCAGGCTACTAAGCCAATAATTGAAATCGCCTTCGCAGGTTCGTTCGCAGCCTCTGAAGTTCGAATCTCATCGCTGGTAATGTTTTTTTATTTGAAAATTGATGTAATTGGCATTACCAAGTGTTTCCTTTTATTGCTTCATATTATTACTAACGTGAAGATATTTTTGCCTCTATTTTCATTTGATTTTTAAAAAATTTTTGTGTCGCAACGTCCGCTTGCGAGATAAGCTTTGAGTAAAGCCGTTTACAGATTTTTAAATTCTATATTTACTATATTATACTAATAAATAACACAGGTCTTTATATGACAAAAACCATGTATGTATACACGGTTTTCAAAGTTAAGTCGGCACTATTGCTAACTTCGTTATTATTGGAGCTACAAAGTCAGTTAAATAGTATTTTGTTCGCCAATTACGATGGTGAAAACGGAATCAAAATCGAACAACGCGTTCGCGAGTTATGTCATTGCCAGGGCCACTAGAAGCGTTTACAAGCGGGCTCAAGAATGCTTGGAGCAAGAGGGTGATGTTTTTGAGCATCTAATTTAAGTTTTGTTTTTATAAGTTCATAGAATAATTTGAAATAAACGATATTGTTTCACTTCATGGATATTCTTTTTAATTTCTATTTTATGATAAGGCAAAATTGCCACTAACACAGCCACCTTGACGAATTTGAAAAATCATCAATACCTTTGTCATTTTTGATATTAGGATAAAAGGACATAGGACACTTTTTGTTCAGAATTCAATTTCCTATCGATTGTGAATATTGTATACTGAGTGTCCCATTTGAAAAAATTTTACTTTTTGATATAACGAACGCGTTGTTCGATTTTGATTCCGTTTTCACCATCGTAATTGGCGAAAAAAATACTACTAGCTTGCCTATTTAACTGACTTTGTAGCTCCAATAATAACGAAGTTAGCAATAGTCCGACTTAACATTGAAAACCGTGTATATTATTATTATTACAAATATTTACAGGGCATCAACTACACTGGCTATTATATATTTTTACAGCTTATTTGTTAAAACATTAATTTTATTTTACTATGCTATATGTATTTCTGAAGTAAAGTGAATATTAAATATTTATGTTAAAATAGTAAAAATAATGATTAAAGGAATCTGAAAAACGTGTCATATATTTTATAAATTTTGTTATTTGAAGTATATTAACTTATATTCAGCTTCGTTAAAGTTACTAAATTATCGAAAGCAATAAGTAACGTAATGTAAAATTAAACATTCTTAGATTATCGCTAATGAAAATAGATTTATAGCGCCATTTCTGGCAATTCGATGCAATGATTCACAAAAAACAGTTTTCAATTATTTATAACTATATAGCTACACCCAACGTACATCTTATCTTAAACTAAAATCTAATGTTCATTAAAATAGCAAATTAGATTATTTTAATTACAGAAATCGGAGTAATACGATTAATTTCGTATTTACTACAAAAACTTCTAATTCCGCCTTTGTTTAATCTCTGTATCTAATTTATAAAATAAATAAAACATTTTAAAACCTGTGTTGCGCGTAATCTGTTAATTTGAAAGCTGTTTTTGTGTGATTGAGTATTAACTATAAATAAAACATTTTAAAACCTGTGTTGCGTGTAATCTGTTAATTTGAAAGCTGTTTTTGTGCGATTGAGTATTAACTAAGTATTGACTGTCTTGACTAACTAATAATACAAATGCATAAGGAATGGAAAATGTTCGTCTCTTCATGAATATTCTAAAACCATAATTTAGATTGCCTTAATTAATCAAGAAAAATTTCTAACCAGATTTATGTGCTTGCTTGCACCTCTCTATAACTTTACATATTTACATATAGTAATTTACGATACAAGTGCGTAAAGCTACCCTTTAATCACGAGTGGGGTAGAGTTAAAACGCGAGTGAGCGAGCGTTTTAAGCCCCGCCAGTAACTAAAGATGCTTTAGGCATGTGTATCGTACAATATTTTATCTACGATATAATCTACGGTAAATATTAAAAAAAAATGAATGTAAATTAGGATTACCAGCAACCGGTCGTAATTTTGCGTGTTTTAAGAATTTTAAAACACGTTGCTACTGACAACGTGTCCAATGAAATCTTTTAAACACGTTACTACTGACGACGTAAATTAATAAAAACATGATATTAAACAGTCGTTTTATAAACTTAAAACTGCCAACTAAAAGGCAATTTTACACACTATCGCAGATAAATTGCTATTAGGGATTGTGGTTGTACAGTACGAGTGTAAATATTTTAATAAACTAGTTTATAAAGTAAACAATTTTGGTCTAAAGTAATGGCGCTATTAACCCTATTTTTACATGATAACAAATTTGTTGGGTTTGTTGGTCATGTTTTGTATGGTAATTTTTTCTAGATTTCATAAAACCATTTTAACTGCTGTGTCTCATATATAACTTTTTAATTATCTGTTAGGTATTTTGTTCTTTTTTACTTAGCAACTTACATTAAGATAAAATTGAGATTTATAACGTTTTTTCCAGTACCTACCTCAAATTTTAATAATGATTGAATGTGAAAATAGAAGTTAACACAAATTTTATCTAAATGTAGGTATTTTTTTATCTTCGAATTAATTTAATTCTGGTATATATTTGGTCAAATGATTTGTATTTATATTACTAAAAAGCGAACTAATAACTAGAACAGTATAGGTACTTTTTATTAGTAGAGCAAATGAAATGAAAACATTCCAACGTTACAACATGTTTATTATAAAAATATACAAAATCGTAATAGGAAAAATATATGGTTATTTAAAAATCGAAGTGCCGTAGTTACTCGAAAATAGAACAAAATAGACATTGTGAGCTATAAAAAAGTCTCTTGAATGTAAACTTTATGTATTTGCAAATGTTTTCCAAAAATAGGTTGTAATTTATTCTACAAACACGGGATATTTACAAATACGTATGCTTGCTTAAAACAATTAATTCATAAAACTAATCTAGATAGTTGTGCTTCAAAACATTGAAATTTTGCTGTCTAGATTAATAACAAAGATTTTGAAAAATCTAAATTATTCAAATTGCAGTTTTCATCCTGTTTCATGTAAATGATGTGAAAGTTATGGTTAATTGCCAAATTACAACCAATTCAGAGGATGCATCGTTTGCAAACTTCCCGTAGTAATAAGAACTACTATAGCTACAGATTGTAATATTTTATACTTAGTAGTATAGCACGCCTATTGAAAAACTGCCTCTAAAATGTAAATAAATGGCACTCTACCAACATGAATAAAATCGTAGGTTGTTTTCTATACGTAGGTACCTATATTATGTACTACATTCCTGGACGTTGTATAAACATATTATTGCTGTTTGAATATTTTACTCTATTGAGAACTAATAAAAAATGTTATTCACCGTTTAGTATTGTTTTCCCTATTTTATTGCAAATTAATTAATGATTTAGTGGATTTCGTATATGTATGTGAATATTCTCAATGCAATAGGAATTGCTTCCGGGAAATCGAGAGAAAAAATTTTGCCTCCACCCATTAAGAATAACAGATTACATCTACAGAGTTCTCATCTCGTTGGTATTAGTAACAGATTATAAGCACTGCAATATTTTAAAAAACGTTAAACTATGATAATCTCAGGCCGTACTCGTACATTGAGTGCAGCATGTCGAACGTTACTATAACTAAAACAGGTTGATAAATAAAATCAACGTGTTAAAAGTATTAAGTAATAGATATTAACGATACAAGTTTGATTATGAGCATCTTAACCGAACGAGTTTTATTGCAAAACGAGGCGGTGAGCCGAGTTTTGTGGCAATCAAACGAGTTTCGTTATGTGCCATAAGCAAACGTGTATTGTTCAATATTTTATCTTCATCAATAAACTCTGGTTCAATGTATTTTTTTATATAAAAAGAGTGCGGTAATATTCATTACGCACTGAGTGCGGTAATATCCATTACCGCAATCAGTGCAGTAATCAAGCTCTTAACGATACTACAATTAATTTAGTTAAGAATTTATAACAACACCGATGAAGATAATAATATTTAAAATGCATTCACTTACGGGTAGATAAATTGCACATTATAAAACGGTACATATCCAATAGGTACCATTTATTCTGATGCTGCATATTGCCTATTATGTATTAGCTGGCATATATTTTGAATAAAAGTACGATGTGATTAATTCTTTTGTTTGTACTGTTATTTTAACAAGCACCATAAAGAATTATAATCACACTTAGCATGATACCTGCAATACTAATTTTTTTCAGATTAGCCATTGTGTTTTGATTATAATTAATATTACTCATTTTGGGTAACATTAAATTTGTATTTTATTTTGCTGCATGAAGACCTCAAGATCCCATGGGTAAGGGGGAATCACCAACTATGCAAACAGACTACAGGGTCATCCTAGTGTGCTAGCAACAAATCTTCTCGAAGACGGGAACAACGCGCGAAGCCTAAATAGGCAAAAAACATAATTAGTGAGTAGTATATACAGGGGGTCGCCACTGGACCTCCATCTCCTCTCATGTTATTTAGCAGTATATACCATCACATTTGCTTGTTAGTTATAGGACTAGTTGTAAATATAGCAGTCAATAAAAATAAAGAAAAAAATGTTAGTTTTAAAAAGCCAGCGTGATATACCAACATCAACAAATGAAGCAGCTTTAGAAAAGTGTAGATATTATTTCCAATAGTATAGGTAATAAATAACAGTAAAATTAAAAGAATAAATAAAAGCTGAGCTTTACTTACGAAACACATGTAGTATTAATTGCATAATTATTCTTATCCGACGGATTTGTTCCTAACGCTATTATTTTACTTTTGATATTTATACGAATTTAGAAAGCAAAGAGAATGAGAAACCGCCAGTAACGAAATACACTACAAGACACAACTGCCCACTAAAGTTTTAAAATTCACATCGTATAAGTAATACATGACCCAGTTAAACATTTTTTTTTGCATATTTACAAAGCGAGGTTTGTATTAAGAATAACTAAGAGATAAATACACAAAACGCACAGAACACAAAAAAATAATCTTGAATTACTTAGTTTTAAAATTTTTAGAGCAAATTGTTATATAATATTCTCAAAATTTTTATGAGCCTGTATACAGGGTGCCCCAAAAATAAGTACTCGATGAAAAGCTGCAGCATCCTGACAGTGAAAATTTACCCAATTTTTTAAATTCTGAACAGTATGATATTTGATTAAAAACCCTTTTATCCGACCTAAACCAGCCGGTTTTAAGAAAGATATAGTTGCAAAGGAAATACGTTTAAAAGTATAATGATGCCATATTTTTCAACAATTTATCTTTTAACAAAAATTAATCGGGCAACAACAGTAAAGTAAAAGACAGTGGTCCGCTAAATGTTTTAGGTAAAACTTTAATCATTTTTACTTCAGCAGTGCATACGCCGATTTTCATAATTATTTCAGAAACCGTATTAAATCTACGGCTCCTTTTATAGTCTTTTTTAGCGCTTATTTCTGGGACACTCTGTATACAAGTACCTTCTACAAGTAATGTGTTTTTTCTGTTTACAAATATCGGAATACCTTGTAATCTTATGGCTTAGGTATAGTCTAAAATGTAAATTTTTAAAGAACATTAACAGAATATAAAGCGTTAAATATCGCACAATAAAATTAATATGATGACACACTTGTTAAAGTTTGAAATATGGTATCTGCATGGCAAAATAAAGCACTAATAAAACATTATACTAAATATAAAACAAACCGCTATTGCAATTTACAATTACAGATCTTAATCTTCATTAGTTTCACAAAACAATGTTTTGTTTACTTAGAGACACAGTAATCGGTTTTGTACGGTTTCATGATTAAATTTAACGTGACCGAAGCAGAAACTTACAAATGCGTATCGAAGTGCACTTACTGTACATGTATATATTAAACAATTTTTTGATAGTATATAGGTAGATCATGTGACAAAAATTATACCTACTAAACCAGTCTAGGAATTAATATGTACTTATAGTACAATGTGATTAAAATCGGCTGAAGCGTTTTTTATTCTAGAAATTTTAACACCCTGTATCCCGAAAACGAAGCGTTTGCGGACATAGGTATGTTTATAAAGCAAAAAAAAATTGTTTTGATGTCCCCTGCCACCCCTAAAAGTTTGTCGGTATATTTATGGAACACCCTGTATATACAGATACATAAGTGTGCATAAAGTGACAAACGCGTGTGGAAAGTGAGTACTTTCTGCACCAAAGTAGGAAAAATATGTTGTTTAATATGATAATGTTGCGATGGTTTCACAGTAAAATTATACTTATATTTACGTAGTTGATATGGTAGATATCATAATTTAAAACCTATTATACTTTGTAATTACCGCAGTTAAATTAGTTATTCAAATTACAAACATACCTGCAATGTGTTTTACTATCGATTTTCAAGCTTTCCTGCCCAATTATGTAAATTACACGAAACAACGTTTATTACACGTACGATCTGCATATGATTTACATTTACACACCTGTGGTCAATTAAGTTTAAAAAATAATTGGAACTTAATTACTATAGTACTAAATATAATATTTCTTTTGCCAATTTTCGACTATATTGGAATTCGTAATAACAACTACCTACCGTTATATATGACGAATTTCTTATTACACTATTTGGCAGATATGTACAATTCAGCTTAAGCGTTATTAATACTTTACTTATAGGAAATAATATCGCAAAGCTACATGACATTTTTATTAGAAATCTAAAGTTGCTTACTGTTTAATCAGTAACGTAGGTATACAGTGCTTTAAAGGTATAAGGAAGCTTTAAATGACAGTTACTTCTGTAAAAAAAAATGAAGCATAGGTAATAGCACAATATTAACTATACCTAATACGTAAAATGTAGTAAGTAGGTAGGTAGGCTATAACGCAGCGTGCGTTTTATAAAAAAAAACTAGGTAGGTAGTCATTTACTTTCCAAAAGCCACAAGTGTAATCACAGCTAACGATGCTTAAACGAGCAATTCTAAAACTACTAATTACGATACATTCAATTAGTATCAATAATTGTGTACAGTTTGAATAAATATAATAGTTTATAACATTTTTCAACAATGGTCTTACAATCATAAAAAGTTTAAGGCGCGTGATACTGCACCAGTAACATACACAGAAAGGAACGACTTGTTTTTATTATCCATTTAAGAAAAACTGGCAATTACATTTAATTTTAATTGCTCAATCTCGACGGCAATAACCATATAGCGGCATAAATGCTGAAGATTAATTGAGAGCTGCGTTCGCTGCACAACCTGATGCCAACAATACACACAAACGCCTACCTTGGTGTTGTTTCTTCATAATTTTAACAAAATTATTGTGATGCTGATAAAAACAAATCAACAAAGCCAATCAAAAGTATTAAACTTACAAGAGCTTGCTACTGCCGAAGGATCTAGACAGCCGGCGGCTTAGGGCGATTCATCACAGAGAGAATCCATAAAAGTTAAATAAAATTTTTATTCGCACAATTTCTTTTTAGAACTATTATCACTCACTGTGCACTTGTTTAGGTTGATCCCGCGGCCATGGCAGTCGGCCTTAGCTTATTTCAGAGTGGTTACGCCCGCCAAGCAAAGCTCTTACGTTAACTTGAAAGCGCTTGCGCCATTGAAGAGAACACATTACTGATGTTTCATGGTTTCAAGACGGCTAATAACTGGTGCTCCGCTCAAGCATGCGCTTTCCAATGAGTCCGTCTCTGTCCCGAGCAAACCGTTCCACGTTTTTCGCGCCCTCTCAAGCTACATAGTACATATTTTCAGCCATTACCCCAAAGATTTTATAGGGTTTTAGGCCTGCCTGAGTGATATATGTTTGAGCGAATGGTTATGGGGTATTTTTGGATTCATTAGTTATTTTTGTTGATTTATTGGTTTTGGGCACGACACCTGTTTTAAACGGTTTGATTGTATGCTAAGCAATAATCAATTTCCTATTTACATTGCTGAAGTTCAGTTGTCATTACTCCATGGCTCAATTTGTTAAGCAAATATTTCATTGATAATGGTCTAAACTGTGTAGAGACACATGCTAAGGCGCTGGATATTTTCTTAAAATAGGACTAAAATTACATAGGTATCTAAATTTATATTTAATATGCATTCATACCGACCACTTTGTAGGTACTTTGTAAATACAGAGAGATCAAAAATAAAACTGATCGCTGGAGCACATGCAAAATTCAGTCTACATTACACTTTAAAGACAGTAAGTACATTTGAACTACAATTAACTGAATTATTAGTTCACGTGACTTTAAAACACTCTAATAACCTACACAAATACGTAAAAATATGTAATTTAAATCAAATTTATACATTACATTGATAGGTAACATTAAAATAGCAATGGAATAAATTAAACAAAATGTTGAAAGTGAATTTAAAATTTAAAAAAATTGACAATCCTATGTATGTCAACAAAAATTATGCTACAGTTTTATTGTTTTCAATGGCTCCCGCGATTAAGTTTATTTTTCCTTGTACCTATTTCCCGATTCGGCGCACTAGCGGATACAAGAGGTTGTCAGTGAGATCAATTATTGACACCCCCTTAAGCCTGTTAAAACAGTATTCGGATAAAAAGTTGACTACTTTGTTTTAATTATAAACAAAACGCTCTTTTACAGCATCCGCCCGTAATTTAAATTTGAATTTGCTGAAATGCTTCTTCCGCATTCTTCATTTCTTTAAATTGCAATAGGCACATTTGCTCTCACCCCCCAGCGTTGGTAAGGGTTTTCGTCACTCGTCGATGTTGATTCTGTGGCCTGTCTAGTGTCTACCAGTCTCCATTAGAAAATGTAATGAACTGCACCTGGTGCGTAGTGACCGGCGTATCTTGAAATTTTGATAATAATATAATGTTTTCATTGCTTGTTTTAAGTTTTACAACTAATTAGTCAAAGTTTAAAATACTCAAAGCCTTCAAAATTTTAATTTTAAAGATAAGTACTCGCATGTAAACAATGCTTATTTTATTATATTTTCTCTAATATTGATATAAGTATAAAGTATCACAAAATTGAGTGAATTTTCAAAATATCTCACTTTTTGCAATCAGTTGTGAAAAGAAAACTATTTCACAACCAGTGATGAAGTAGCAATTTATAAAACCAGTTAGGAAATGCCTCATTTTGTTATGCAAAATAAGGCATTTTCCTAACTCGTTTTATAAATTGTCATTTCAAATTTATTCATTTTGTTTTGTTTAATTTTTTAGAATGGTGCCACCTTTTAAAAAACAAAACAAAACAATTGACGCTTTTATACAAATACCAAAAATCACCGCCCTTCCTGTCAATCAGGATAAGACGGTAGAAATTCAAAATCTAGAGAAAGCAGAAGTCAACCAATTTCACAGAAACTGAAACCGCTATTCCTGCAAATAATGGGAAGATCAAAAGTTTGTCAAACGACATCGGAGCTTATTTTGACAGCACTGATAGGCTTCTTAAGAGTCTTTCTGATTTAAAGAAAAAATAATTATTGGAGAACCTTTACGTTCCTTGAAAAACGTAGGTACGCATTTCATTTCTCGGAAAAACAAATTACATGGGAAAATAATTAAAAGACATTTTAATATTAGATATTTGGATCAATATACTTGGCTTGTCTATTCGTATATAAAATAAGGAGTTTTTTGTAAATTTTTCTTGAAATCTAGCATCTAAGTGACTTAGATTGTTTTTCATGTTCAAACACGCATATCTGAAAACAGTTGAATTTAGAGGTATGAAGCAACATATCAAAAGAAAGCTCATTAGAAGGGCTTCCGGGCCAATCCGAAATTACTAAATTTGTAAATTCTGATCGCCCTGTCCATCAGTAATCCCCAGAACCACCGTTTTTCTATTTCTTCATTCGGTTGTTTTTTGTTATCAGTCACCTGAAATTCAGCATTTTTTGCATAAAATTGTTAATATCTCCAAAACTTTTGATAACTTGATACAAAACTTTCTAGTTACCTAAACATAGGACATTCCATTTGAAGAAGTATTTTAGTAATGTGCACCACCTTCATACCTACAACTTTTATATACACAATATTTATGTAACACTCATAGTTTTCAAAATATCGACACCCCTCCCCCTCATCGTTTTCGTACCCTGTATTTATTTTATTTTTTACTTTAGCATAGGCAGAGCGATTTATTGTCTTTGTAATAATATAAAGTATACTTTCTCGTTATTTTTCTATAGCCAGGTATAGTTAAAATAGGGGTTCGTTATTCTCTTTTAAACAATGTTAATTGAACTTGCTTTTTTATTTGTTGAATTCGAAAAGAAAAGTAAATATTGCACTCGTATATTGTACTGAAAAAAAAATTATTTGTACCTCTTTCATTCCAAATATTTACCTAGTACCATCCCATAGTAGACAGTACCTAAACTATTAGTTTAGCTTTACTGTTCAACCTACAAAAATTAGTTGACCCCCCCTTATGACGTTTCTTGATGCGCCTATGATTTGGTGGACTGCTTTATGTTTTTTTTTGCACACCAATGTCCATTATTTTAGATTTTAGAATCATAACCTTTTTGCTGCTCGAAACGTTTCCAAATATCTGGAAAAAAACTTGAGTTATTTGTAGGTGTCTGTGACTCAGGAATATAAAGATTTACGACCAATTAGTTTACTGCTAGCATTGTTTAAAATATGGATTGTCGAGTGTCAGCTACGGATTAATTTCACTACGAACACAATTATACCGAAATTGCAATCAGATGATATTTTGGTAGCCAATGATCACGGTTTACTTACAATACTAGTATTATTAGATGTTTACTTTAGATCCGGATATTTTACTATATAGGTACTATATATGTCTTTCTTTTCCTGCTCCACAGTTTATCTCTAACTGTGTAGCAGATACCAAGTTATTTTATTAGCAGAAAATAAGTCTAGTTATTCCTTGGTTGATTAAGGTGTACCTAGCTCAAAGCTCTAGTTGGGGTTCTTTTTAATTTACAGCTTATAGGTATATCGTTAGTGTTAGAATCATGCAAGTGTCATTTTCATGCAGACAAAACTCAGATTTACTTGTTTTTTGTGAATCAGACACAAAATATTTCTTATTTATTAAATAATAATTTTCCACATATTTACGATATGTCAAATAATCACGGTTTAGTATTAAATGATTTGTAATTCTCAATTAATCAATGACAGTTTTATTTAGTGGACAAAATATGAGGTTAGCGCTGGTGAAATAATTCATCCTCGATCAGCAGTTAAAACCTTGGGATTGAAAATTGACAATCAGTAAGGTTTAAAAATCATATTTTCAACTGCTTGCGTACTGTATATTTCTAAATCGCCAATTATTTGATAGAAAAACAAAAACTGTGTTGAACAACTCGCTTGAGTTGTCAAAATTATTGTGACACTGTATATTATTTTTCTCTGGATAATAAAGAGGCTAAAGAGTCCAAATTTTGCTGAAATCATGAACAAGATTAATTTTGCAATACGAAAATACCACACGGTTAGCCATAAGCTAAAGGAATTTAGTTATCTAAATATTCTATATCGCCGTTTGCTACATGTTGCATGTTTATACCATTCTATTACCTATTATAAACCACAGTGCACCATTTTCGTATAATAAAGTAACATTTAGGACCGACGTACACAATCTCAATTTGCGATACACAGGACTTCTTACACTACCTCATCACCATTATGAAACGTTCAACATTCTTTCTAACACTGTATAGAAAATTTGTACAATTAACTACCTCAGTCGATTAAATCTTCACTAAACAATAAATTTAACAGAGTTCTTCATGGTTTGCTACTTGGAGGTCTTAAGCTCATGTCATAAGGTTAAATATAAGAGCAGATGCAAAGACAAAAAGAGTATTATATTATTTTGTCTTTGAGCAGATGGTTCGTTGAGGACCAAACTGAACTTCGCTTTATTTATTTTTGCTTATACTGCTACTGCTAAAAAAGAGTATAATTATTATTGTTACGCTATATTGGTTTGGTGTAAGTTGTATCTATGTAGATAATTATGTTGATATTAAATATTTAACTGAAATGTCATGTTGCATTGTTTTATATTGTAGATTTTCAAGTAGTATATATTAAAATTAAGAGTAATAACATTATAGATAATCAAAACAAATCACAACTAAAAATGTATCGACTTTAAAATTCAAGAATAGACAGGGACAGGCATGGAAATGTATAAAATCTTCTAAATTACTTCAAGATTGATGGTTTACCATATTCACTAATCATAAATAAACTCCAGAGCAGAGCCACAAATATTAACTGGTATAGGTATACATAGTTCGGACAGACGCTAGATTATTTACCTTTTAAGTATAGTGTAAGGGGCATATAAATTATCAATTAAATAATATTAAAAACTATTGATATTTTGCTATTAAATGCTTTTACAAATGATAGGTACTGCATATAAGATCTGAGTAAGGCTTCTTGCTATTTTAATGTAGCTACTTACAGAAGATGAATACATAAGTTGCACAACTTATTTAGCTTCAAAACTGTAACTAAACCAATATTATAGACCTCCATTCGCAATGAAAAAATTATAATTTTCCTTGCTAATGAAACTATATAGAAAATTTGGTAAGTTATACCTCGCTGATTTAACCCACATGAACGGTAATGCTTAGTCTCCAAAGTTCTAAGCACAATTTCAAATAAAAATCATACTTTTTCCTGTGTCGTAGAGGTAGTCTCTCTATATTAGTAACCAACAGTAATCTGAGTGGAGAAATGGGTTAATTAATATACAGCAAATGAAATTTAGTAGAATACAGGTTTTGTTGTGAGTGACTGTATAGAAATATCTGTAATTATTAATAGTATATTACTTTACAAGGGATGTAGGTAAGATTTACACTACCGAGGACCGTTTGATGCCTGAGTGAGCGAAGCGAACGAGGGTAGCAAGGTTCGAGGTAGTGTAAATCTTCCTACATCCCGTGTAAAGTACATAATTTTTTTCACTACCAATATTTCCTTTTGTAAAGTAAATGATAGGTAATAACCTGGAGTAAAATTATGACATTTGCTAAATTATAGTAGCCTTATAGCGCTGTGACGTTTTGTTTGACAGTTATAAACGCACGGTGAAAAATTCTTGGAAAAAATGCGTGAATACGATTGCAAATGCGGTTTTGTGAACTTGGTGCTTGAATTCTGATTAAAAATGAATAATAATACGAACGACAATGGTTTTCTTCGTGTTAACCAAGTGGCAGACATGGCCTCTTGTCAGTTGTAATACATGCGGGATGTAACTAATTCACTTCTCTAGGGAAGTAAGTACATTGTCATAGAAACTGCAACAATTTTTGTAAATGTAGCCTACATCCCTCAAACTTGACAGTGTAAGGATCACTTACAAAGAAGGTAGTGAAAAAAAATATTTTTTACACTATTGTGATAAATTGCAAAATTGCTTTAGAAATTTATGGCACCAAAATCTAAAAAAATATGGTGATGCTAACGATATTCTTTAAAAACTGAGTGGACATTTTGAGTTTATAAAGTAGGTAAATTAAATCCGAAAATAATAAATAAAATTTTTAAAAATTAGTATAGCCAGAAGTATTTTTGAATTGTAAACATTTAAGAATAATCTGCTGCTGCGTTAAGTAGGTATCTTCAGAAACCAAAAATTTAATCAAAACTGAATAATAGTGAACGACTCAAATTAAAATTGTAGATAATTGCAAGTTAAGATTTTTTAAATTTTTAATCATATTAACTGTACAAGTGCAACTTTTATCAGAATGTTTAATTACTTTTTATCCAAAATAATCAGTGGGAAACTATTGTCTCAAAAACCTAGATAACGTATTGATCTTCGAAATTGAAAGAATAGATTCTATGCCTTAACAAATAATTTATTGCTAATTGTACTGTAACAAGAAATCACCTTGTCAATCAGTACCTATTTGTTCCGGAATAAACACTTTCAGTTACTATAATCGATAAATACTCGGTATACAAATTTTATAAAAGTAAATTTAACGTGCACTTTTCGTAATTCAGACAAATAACTGAAAATTCTGCTTAGTTTGCAAGTCTACGAAACTCACATATTAATTTACATGTAGCGTGCAACCACCACTATTGCATTTCTGTATGTTTCGATTTATAACGAACACGCAGGTGGTGGGTGGTTAACCTAGACCTTACAAGGAAAAGTTAATGACCCACAAAAGCACAGCAAACGTGCGTAAATCAACAAAGAAGCAGATAGGCTACGACACGGAGCTAATTAACTATAAAAGAGGTGCTATTTGAGTTGTAGCTGTTATAAATAATAGTTGTAATTAATTCCCAATAGAAACAAATATCGTTAAAGAAAAACGTATACTTTAAATGCCAGAATCACACAATGGTTTATTAAAAATAATAAATATCGACGTTACAAAAGTCCTATTTCAAAAGTGAATTGATTATAGTAAATAGTGTGACTTTGCCAGCAGTTCGATCAACTTCGATTGTCAAAACCAAATATTGAAGTAGATATTTAAGTAAAATTTGAAGAAGTAGAAACATATGGTACCAACTGCTATAAAGCAAGATGTTTCATAGCTACTGTTTGCTAGCTATGCTGTGTACGAATTATCAAGTATATGTATATTAAGCATAAAAACCAATGCAAAGAGCAGTGTTAGAAAAATGTTGCATTTTAGGTATTTATAATAGATACTTAGCTAACGACAGTGTTGTATTTGAAAGCAAACATCGGAGTAGTTACATTAACTAAATTTACTTTTTTGAAGGAGGCATGTTTTGTAATAATTATTATACATGAGTTGTATATAAATTATTATCATTGGATATATAGTAATTTAATAATATTCTATCACGAGATAATTTAATTATAACGTTTACGTAATTACGTCATTCAATGTCGATTTAATTAATAAATACGTAATTACAATTTACCACACTAAAATGCATGATTACTGAAAATCCTTCAAACTATATTATGTTTGTGCAAGAGAAACAAATTTGCTTAAAACCAGCCAAAATAACAAATCGTCACAACTTCAAATTGTATCTTAAAAGATTTGCCGAAGTCACACAGAGGATGTGTTTATTTAGTTTTCACTTTTTCTGTTAGTTTTTCTGTGAAACATTGTTTGAACGTCTTGTGCCAAAGTAAACAGACCTACTATATGAATGTGTGCGCCCTAGAGCTGAAAGTAAATGTTTACAAGAGTACACAAAATATCCGTTATATCTACAGCTTTTGTGTATATATCCTCAAATCTATTAGTAACATTCGCAGATACATCGATGCATCTAAGAATGTGTTTAGCTGAGTATCTAATTACTATTAGGGACGCGTTTTGATATTTGTCTAATATATTTTGTATTAAGCATAATAAAAAGTATAAGCGATTCTTGACCGGATTACAATATTACTAAAATTAGTATATTCTTATAATAAAAATATATTTATATGTGATTCTGATTAGAAATACCACTATCCTTCAGTGTGGGATTTTTTTCAATTACAGGCCGTGATCAAATTGAAAGAATTATAATTGGCGCAAAATGAGTTAATAACCAATACAGTTAGTGCCTAAAATTATTTTACTCCATTTATAAAACTACATAGTAGTAATCCGTTATGGTTATCATGACCGCAATTACATTTGTCAGATTCAACTAATTAAATACAAAATGTGTTCTTAATTCCGACAGAATGTTTACTGTTAAAATATTGTTAAATACATGTTTCAAATATTTATCTATAGATTTATAACAAAGAACAAATATAATTTTAAATTATAAGCAAGGACGTTGCAATACATTTCACATGCGCACGTAGGTATTTATTGAATATACAAAAATTTTCCTGAAATCGTCAAGAAAGCGGGTCATGTCAAGACTCAGTTTGATCTTGAAAGTGTCACTTTGCAGGACTAGTCACTTTTGAGATTTTTGCAAAACTAGTCATTTTTACTTTACTTTACTTAGGTGACCGGTCACCTTTACCGAACGCCTTGATGCGATAGAATTTTATTTTAAAATTTTTAAAGAGCGATTTCAGAAAAAAGTGTAATACATTACACAGCTGAAACTGTCTATGCTAGACCCGGAGGCTTTGAAGAAGTACTCGGACGCTTCCCGTCCTCGTATTCTTTAACAAGCCTCCTCACCTGTAAAGTATCACTTTCATGCCTTGTATTGTAATATACTATTCCAAGAAAAATCTAGATATTTGCTTGATATATTTTTAAATGTAGAAAGCATTAGGTAGGGAGTGAAAATATATTTTGTCATTTAATGCGAATCAAATACCTGTCTTATTTGATAACTTCTGTCATTCTAAATAAAATAGATTTGATTCTTCGTTTATTTTTTAAGTAATTCTGCTTGGTGTTGGGTGAACAGAGGAAAGACGTAAATTTTCGATTTTAATTTAGTCACATAGGTACCTATCTAGTTAATTCAAACAAAACTACTTTGCCATCATACTTATAAATACTTTTAAAGGGAAATTCAAATTTAATCACGTCGAAGAGTATTGAAAAAGGTATACTTAACTTTTTCAGATATTCCCAAAAATAACGAAAACTGTTGTTTATAGTACCAATGCTGGTATAGAATTTATTTTATGACAGGTAGATTTAATTAGAAAATTCATTGTTTGTGAACTATTCATGCTTTGTATTTAATATAACGTAATTTAGTTTATTGGCTAAAAAATCGTTTATAATAAATGTATATTTCTTGTTTTGGGGAGAAACATATCAATGTAAGTTTACCGAGCCAAAACTTATTGCAACAAATAATGTAGGAAAAGATAAACGTTCTTCAAAGATGTCAAAGCTAGCCTATCACGGGCTCCATCAAAACATTGTTGAAATTTAAAATCAGATTTGAATTGCCTTTTTAAAAATAGTCCAAATGTTTTGTTCTGAATAAGTACATAAAACTAAACTTTAAGCCTTTTGGCTACCTAGCTTAAACCTAGCACAATTTACGAGTTTCTCAAGTTTACGGTATCCCCATGTAGCATAACTTTCTGTTCAAAATATGTTCACGGTATAAAATTTTCCAAAATTATAATTCTCAAAATCATGATTAACATACACGTCTTTACAAAAAGTCTTAAGTCCCAAACAAGAAAGCACATATTTGTGACAACTAATTATGCAACCATTGCCAACCTTGTATATACATAGCAAAGCTAAAACTGACATTTGCATTGCAAAGGCCTTACTATATTTATGGCTTGCATTCAGAACTATTAAATTAAAATATATGACTTTAACTGTCTGAATCAAACATTAAAATTCCAAAGTGCGTTAACTTGCGTATGAAACCTGCACAGGTAGCTTGCCTATGAAAATCACTTACGTAAGAAATGATTTGCATATAATGCATAATGTGGTCATGAGATGAAGTCATTGTGATCGTAAGATGAAAACGTTTTGCTTGATGATTGCGTTATGTATGCTTATTAATTGTAATTTTTACATTAGGTTGTGTTAAAAGGCAAAACCTGTTTAATAACTACGCCTTGGTGAATAAATTTGGCAGGAAGAAAACAACCGTGTGTTAAATTTTATATGAAGTTAAGAACTGTAACTCTTTAGGTCAAATGTTTACCTGTTCCATAACTCAAATGGCATACCGAATTTCATAAACATCGACGCCAGACCGATATAATTGTTAAAAACTACACTACTACTGCTGATAAGACTACATTTGTTCATAACAAATGGCAAATTTTGTCCAAATAGAAGAAAGTTTTCGAAGTAACAGTTGAATAATTCGTACTTTTTGGGTATTTCTAGCCTAAAAGAGGAAGAAGAATAATTAACATTTAACAAGAATTAATGCTGGTCGTTCGTTTCTGTTGATTTGGATAAAAGTTTGTTAGGTATAGACCATTAAAGATTAAAGCTAGTAGTCGGCTGTCAGTTGTCAAGCAAGTTACTGTGGGTAGGTAGTCCTTCAACTGCAGCAAAAAAAAAAAACTAAATAAGTACCCAATCCAAGAGCATGAAAGGTTTCAAAGATTAACTGTTGAATCTTAATATAACACATCATCGTTTTGTTTAATATTATCTTAAAGAAAACAGACATATGCTCATCCAATCCTCTTCGAATTATTCTTAATGATAAAGTAGTACTCCGTTTGCTTGTAATTACATTTCTCGCCGCATATTCAAAGACTAATATTTATTTATCCACGAAGGGGGAAATAATGCAATTATTTCGTCATTTAAAATTTGGCATCTTATAATCAATTCTTAGAATACTTCTAGTTCTACGACTAATAGTCTAATGAGGATTTTCTGTCCAGTACCTCTAATTTTTAGATGACTGCACCATTGTTAAAATGGCTTAATCAACAGGCATAACTATCTTTCGAAAACTTTCTTCTGTACTACTTATACGTAATATTCTACTTTTTTGGCCTGCAAAGTTTATAAACATTTAGTTTGTATGATTTTATCAGATGGCGACGGGTCCATCGGCAAATTTTACAAACCAAGGATATACTAATATAATGAAATGGATAGGTACCTTCTGTTGATTCATTTAAGTTAAATTGCCATATTTTTAAAGCCGAACTTAAGCCTAGACAAATAAGGCAATTGTCCAGGGCCCTTATTTTGACAGCCTATTAGTTTGCAATTCTCATTTAAAACTTAAAACCTACCAGGTCCGTATTATTTGTGTACACATACAAAAACAGTTAAAACATGGTAGGTAATATTTTGCTGAACTTTGTAATAATAAAATTTTAAAAGCGCTGACCACTCTGAATCAGCTGATTGACCTGCCTCAAAGTGTTCTCGTATATTGTAACCTTTACCGCGTAGTGAAAATAAGTACTAAAATCGTATTAAATGTTTGTAAACGGTTACTTGCCCATGTAAATATATCTGTCGTACAGAAAGGCTGAATTGTTTATTTCAGATTTCAAGTTTGCATTTAAAGCTATGCAAGAGAGACTCATACAATGACGTTCCGTTTTTGTTACACAATCTTTTAATGAAACTGCAGTCAGGGAAAATGTTTCCTTTAATGGACTTTAGTTAAAAGTAGATAACAATAATTGAAAAACTGAGACAGGCGCGTGTATACTAAAAGAAAAACAAAATGTACCACCTACCATGGCGGAGGGATTTATTTAATGATAAGCCCCTGATGTTGAAGGGTTGTAATATATTTAATAATTATCACTCAGCTGACATTTTTATGATGAAACGGAAAAAGAAGAGTTACTCCGTAGATTGTTTTTATTATAAATACATTTTATGCAATATACCTACCATCTCCTCATACAAGAATTTCAAAACAGGAAGCGAGTGTATTCTTCAGCGAAGAAAATATTTAATTTCTTTTCGTGGAATTACAATTTTTTGTTCCAATATGGGCAATATAAAATAGTTCACCGAAAATTTTACCAAATTTTATAATAACCATAGTAACCAGAAGTAACTTTTATCTCATTTCATTTAGTAATGAATTACATTTCTACATTCAAAATCATAGAAATGTGGTAATTTTCTGCATAGCAACACTTTTTACATAGCAACGGCGATTCGTTTTACTTGTGGCAATGCTCAAGTGTATTGTTGGTGTCACTGTAAGTCTATGTCAAATTCGAGGTTAGCTGGTTAGGTTTTGCATCAGTTTTGACTTGCTAACCTCGAATTTCATATTTACTTACAGTGCCACCAACAATACACTTCGATACGAGTACTGCCAAACGCATAACATCAACTGGAGCTGCTTATTGTGCTTTAATACATAGAAACGAGTTCTGCTCAGCTGTTATGGCATTTAGTGTTACTTTTATTTAATATTTCACGCTTAAGTACTTTCTCACGGTCGTACTCAAACCAGCCTTACTTGTTCAGTAAAACACTTTTCTACACTAGTTGCGTAATGTACTATTATCGTATTTCATACAGAAATGTAAAATATTAGATTTGTATATAAAAATGACATTACCGAACTGTCAAAACAAAACCAAGCTGAGCAGAACTCGTTTTTATGTACTGAAGCACAATAAGAAGCTCCAGTTGATGTTATGCGTTTGGCAATACTGTATTGTATTGTTGGTGGCACTGTCAAGTCTATGTCATATTCGAAATCAGCAGGTTAGGTTTTGCGTCAGTCTGTGTCAAGGCTTAATCAAAACCTAACCATCTAACCTTGAATTTGATATAGACTTACAGTGCCACCAACAATACACTTCAGTGATGCCAAACGCATAACAACTGGCGCTGCTTATTGTGCTTTAATACATACAAAAGAGTTGTGCTCAGCTTGGTTACGTTTCGACATTTAGTGTCACTTTGATATGAAAACTTAATATTTCTCATTGTTTCACGTTTAGGTACTCGCTACGAAATAATTATTTACATTAGGTACGAGTGCAGTAGGTTGCATTTTACAGCACGAGGTTTTAATTTTTGAAGCACGAAGCGAAGCGGAGTATTTTATTAAAACCGAGTATTGTATTAAATTCTTGAGCCGGCATATTTTTTAACATTTCCTATAAATTTGAGATTTTGCTTTCGAATATTAGAATCACAATTGCCATCAAGCAAGCTGCCTTCATTTAAATTTTGCAGTTGACGCTTTGAAACGTCGAAAATCTAAGTCGTAAATATTAATTTTCTTGATTTCTCCAAAACTTAACCTAACGAGAAAATACGTACCTAACTAGCGTTTCTGCAAATAACCTTTAATACTAAAAAGCAACTTTTTTAAGGGTTTCTGAAAGCTAAACATTTTCTAGTCATTTTACCGCATCGGAATGCGTAAAACACTGACAAACTGTAAAATCGTAGTTACTGGACGTCAACTATGTATGAATATGTTGTTTATATGTTAGGAGGCCAAACATATTACTAGATGGGGTGACGTATTTTCTACTTGAATGACAATCTATATGCCCTGCAGAATCTCACAATGTCTAATAACTCCATTTTCAACTTTTCAGCTGTTAATAAACAACTCTGCAGATAATGAGCTTAAGAACTCTCGATGTAAGTATATCAATGCCCGCTACACTGCGAAAAGTCAGAGTTTGGTGCGGCGTAACTGTTTTTGGTTTTATTGGAATTTACTTTTTCTAAGCAAACAATTAAACGGCAACTGTGCTCTGAAAAATATTTGGAAATTATCCTAATCTGAAGAAATTGGAAACACTGTTGAACGCGTTCGAGCAGCAGTTATGAAACAGCATTCATCGTATCGAAGAAGGTATTCGATGTCGCGGAGCTCACTTACGAAATGTCTAAATCTTTAAAAAGTAATGTCTCTAAGTCTAATAATTATTTTAACTTTTTCATGTGTAATTAACAGCCGTATCATTGCAGAAAATAAGAGAACTCGCGTTACGTTTGTTTTGTATTTCTAAAGAAAAACCTAATAAATGGCCATATTACTATTATTAATATTTTGGCACACTAACTAAATGCAATTGCCCCTTTACGAATTGTTATGAGACTCCATATATTGGCATACTTTGAGATTAGAGATAATTTTTGTTAACACCTTGATCCGAAACTGACATTTTTTGTTACTTCTTAGAGGATTTTGTGTTAGCAAAAATAGATGTTTGGCTTCCTGGTTTGTTTCCAATGGCAGCGGTAGGGAATATAATGTATTGGCTTCCGTTGTCATTAGAGACGGGAGGCAATGTGATTAATAACAAACCAACTGGCATCTAGATATTTATAGTTAGATATTTTTTGATGCTCTTGAATACATTAAAATGTAAAAGTGTCAAAAAACCATATGTATAACTCTGGAGTCAAGTGCCATTCCCTCCCTTGGATGATTAAACTACACCCGCGGGAGGGAATTATACACTAGTAATACAAATAGCTATTGATTAAAACACGTAACAGTAAAAAATATGTAAATATCTTTACAGAAATTTATTCAAAACTTCACGGAAAAACTTTTACAGCTGGTTCAGAAGTTAAGGTAGGTAAAGACAAAAACATTATACACATTTTTCTTAGCAGAGTTATACACGTTTGAAAAAGTAAAATGTTTTTAAAAAAATGGAAAAATATGGATTTTTATCAAACGTCAGTAAAAATGACATTATACTGCTGGACTCATAATGCTAAAGTGTCACATCATTGCCATGGCATCTAAATACTTTATCTCCGCTTGTCTGCGGCGTATAAAGTTATTATCGCCGCTGTGCTTCAGACGGGGTACACTAATCAGTTTCTAAATGTAACATACTAAAAGCTGCAATGAATAGGTACATTAGATTTACTCAAGAAACTTGTAGGTAATTGCAAAATATACCTAGAAATTCTCATTAAATTATAGCAGATTGACAGATGAATAATTGTAGATTTTTTCGGATATTGTTTAGAACGTTGTATATAGTGAAGTCATAGAAACGCTCTCCAAAGCAAGCTACATCTATCAATCTACCCAATATTCTACCTTAAAATAATTCCTGGCTTCTTAACATTTCTTAAATAATTTATTATAGTATATTTTTCTTTCACCTTATGCGATTTTTAAGGGGGCGTCAGCTGTGCTACTTCCAATGTCGGCCTTTCTATAAATTTTTAGTGAAGTGTTATTAATTTATAGCTATTTGTATTACTTGTATTACAGTACTCGGGAGGGAATGATAGTTTACTTCAGAGTCAGGGTAAATATATATTTTTTCACATTTTATGATGAGACTTTATCTCTTGTATTCAGCTACATTCAAAAATATTTAAATATCAAAAGCAGAAGGCTAGTTGGTTTTTTATTAATCGTAGCAGGAGGCAAATCATTATATTTTTCCCCTTAATATTGGAAGACCACTAGGGAGTCAAACATCTGTTTTTCCTAACAGAAAATCCTCTAAAAAACGACAGAAAATGTCACTTTTGAATCTAAGTGTCAAAAAATATTATTATGTATAATTTTATTCCACTCAAAATTTAGGGTTTGGTTAATTTTAATATACCTGTAACCGATTAAAGAAGTGCAGGTGTTGCCATGATCTTGAAACATTTGCAAACTGACTTGTAAATATAGCACAACGGATTTTTTTTAAAAATTTAAATTAGTATCTTCTAAAAATCAATGTCATTAATTATTTCAATAACCCAAAACCGGACAATAGAAAGAATGCAATTTTTTCTTGGTGGACTAGAAATTAATGCCACATTTCATTAGCTACAGCGAAATATATTTCGAATTATTACAAAAGAAATGAGTTTTATGGCACATCTTCAAATGTCCACAGCTGCTAGAAAGCTTTTATGGGTATATGTTTACATAAAGTTTTTATTTTAACTGCTGACCGTGCGTTTACAGTTTGTAAGTAAAGTTTTGAATCGCTCTGTATAAAGTGTATGTACTATTTTAAGTATTTTATTATAATCGGGTCGTATTTTATTCCATATAATTAATTGTCAAAAATTCGCACTAAAATTAGACTGCCGGTTCACTTTACAATAAGTATGTGGAAAACAACAAAAGAACAAATATATCCAATACCAAGAAATATCGGTATTTTAAGCTGTCACAGAGCTCAAAGATATAAATTAATGCGATTTAATAACCGATTCCTGCTGTTGTAAATTTATAGTAGCGTTAAGCTTGAATCGTTCTAAAATACAGCTACATAATTTTCTTGCTTAAGACTAATACCTGTTAAGTTTGATTGCTGCAGCACGGGAATCTGCAGGCATGTGTTAATAACCTGCGCCCAAAATTTATTTCCATTTCATGGCCCTGTTTCTTGTTCCATCTATTCAGAGGAGCTTTGGGTACTGTACTATATCTACTATATCACTCTTGACAAGTCTGCTAGCGTCGGACCAATGAGCTCCGTCTCCCGGTATTGACCGCCATCCCGGGCATCGAGGGTTCCACAATCCCGCATTCTTTAAAACGTTTTGGATTTTCATATCAGCCCCTTGGCTCGACGGTGCACGACTGCCGGAAGCTGCGAACGAAACGTTCCATCAACGAAAAATTCACTGCCCATTTTATTTTCGTTTATAGACTACATCAAATTTCAGTGCAGTTCAGAAGCTACGCTTAAGGTATCCAGGAACTAGATTCCAAAATGTAAGGGACTGGTTTTTCACATATTTTGAAAATAACATTTATTATTGTACCTTTAAATAAATAAAATATAACGCCTTGCATACACAAAATTAGTGCACTTAAGCCTACTTTATTTATATCTAAAATGTACCCCTATCAAATTACAGTCTGCTTAAGTTAGCGTAAAAATGCAAAGAATAGCATACTAGTTTAATAAGGGGGTATGTTGTAGCACGAGTACTGCAATGCATTTTATTAAACAAATAAAACATACTATTTTATCTACTTTGCATGAAAATAATAAAAAAACTTTGATTTTTAATAAAGTAGGCTGTTTCAGCGTTTTTGATAGGTATGAAAATAACAATATAAAAACATTGCTGTAATAGATTCAATGTTATAATAACCACATTGTGACATCATAGGTACACCTGAACATTGAACAATTGCTAGGAAAGATTATTTCATGTTAATTTCAATAAATTACTTGAATAGGATGTTTATAAGTATACAATAACTTTAATAACCTAAAAAAATGTTGTTTTCCTTGCAGTCAAAGTTGATAATACTATTGTGTTGAAAAATTTATAAACTGTTTCTTTGTTTACCTATAGCTTTTCTCTAATTGCAATGATTTTAGAATAAATGTCTCTAACAGGATATACCTGCTGCAATTATCAGGAATATCATATTTTTATACAATTTGTGACGACTGTAGCACCGATTTTTTATCATCCTTCTTTTAAACCAAAGTTATTAAGCGTGGAATTTATTATCGCATACCGTTTCTTCCGTTTATGGTCAACCAGTTGTAAATTCAAAGCTAATTTCTACGATTTTGTAATTTCGGTTCCATAGTTGTACTTGGCACTGTCCCATAAACTACGGTGATCGACTTTCAAACTAATTTTAGTATAAATCTGTTGAAGCTAGAAAATTAATATACCGAAGCAGTTGTGATTTAAATATTTCCTACTGACTACTAAATGAAACAAGGTTCGTGGCTCGCCATACGCTGTTTAGAATTATAAATTATTACTGGTCAAAACAGGATGTTTTCTACCTTATCAGATTAACTGAACTCCATCTTATAAAAATCTCTGATTTTCTTTTAAAAGGCAAAATTTGTGTACTCGTCCATTTGGAGTGACACTTAATTAATAAACTGCACGAACATTAGATCGTGTTTGCTTACATGTACCGCAATGAATTTTAGTCAATTGTACGTGGCGATCTCCTGACGTGCTCTTTCATTTAAATATTTAAACGTTCAAATGATCCCGAAAGGTTGTAGAGCAGCAAACATTGTGTTTAAGGTGTTTTTATAATATCATTTAAAAGTATTTCAGTTCCTAAATGTACCAATTTATAAAGAGAAAAATAATATTAATTTACCGAAATTAATTAGCAGCAGCTATTGGTCAATTCTACAGCTTCTGGCGCATGTCGTATGGTGTAAAATAAACTTCTTCTTTAACATACTCCATAAACAAAACTCAGTATGACTGTGATCCGGCAACTTGGTTGGTCGAATTTAAGTTGCATAATTTTCTCTACAAATTTGAGCAAAGACTGATGGAGTACCATCATGCATAAACTACACTAGCAGCTACAGCTAGCGGCACATTTTCTATGAGTTTCAGCAGTGCTCTTTGTGAAATAGCCAAGATATCTAATAGCATTCCAACAGCCGCATTAAAAATTGTCTAATAACTTCTGCCTACACATTGATAGATTTTTTTTTATGTGATTTCTTACTGTCCAGTTAACACAAATGATGGAAAATTAAAAGAACATTCTTCGTAAACCAAGATGTTAACAAACATTCTCGAAAGAAAACTAGGGTCTTCTATGTAACTACTGGTTCAATAACCAATGACAACTTTGACGTGTAATGTTCAAATTGTTGACTTAGACATGTTGCAAATGAAAGGACTTCAACATTTTTTCTCGATTAGTTTGATGCCCATCTTTTAGAACATTAAAATCTGAAAAGCTATTCTCTTCCTGTATTTGTGAAGGACAAAGCTGATGGCGACTGCCAACATTAATTATGTTTATATAAGCCTTCTTCACGAAGAGGACGATCAATGTCGATTTCGATATTTTTTCCTGTATCTAGTAGGTAACTGTGGATCCGCTATACATAAGCTCAACATTTATTATATTCGAATTATATAACGGGTGTCCGCCGGTAAATTTCATTTTTAAACTTGAAATAAAATTTTTATTTCTTAAAATATGTTATTGAAAAAAAAACAAAATAAACCTTAAACTTTGGGAAATTATTTGTGAAACAGCACATCCGTCAAATGACGCCCCTCACGTCGTATCACTTCCTCCAAACGAACTTGAAAATTTTGCATCACACGCGTAAGCATAGCAGGTGTAATCGCACGAATTTCTTGGGTGATGTTCTGCTTTAACACATCCAAAGTGGTGGTACATTCTCGTAGACTTTTGATTTGAGATATCCCCACAAAAAAAGTGGGTGTCCAGTGGCAAATTTCCTACGAGAATGCACCACCCACTTTGGATGTGTTAAAGCAGAACATCACCCGAGAAATTCGTGCGATTACACCTGCTATGCTTACGCGTGTGATGCAAAATTTTCAAGTTCGTTTGGAAGAAGTGATACGACGTGAGGGGCGTCATTTGGCGGATGTGCTGTTTCACAAATAATTTCCCAAAGATTAAGGTTTATTTTGTATTTTTTTTCAATAAGATATTTTAAGAAATAAAAATCTTATTTCAAGTTTAAAAATGAAATTTGCCGGCGGACACCCGTTACCAATTAATACAAACAAATCTGGTGTGATACACGCACACAACTTCCTTTTACAGTGATCTTATAATTAGCCAAAAATTTGATTTTAAATTTATAAGCATTTGTCAAAAATTTTCAAAAATTACAAATTTTACAAAAGCGGTACAAAATAGAGTGTTAGTTCAAGAGACAAATTTTCTCTAGAATTTTAAGCTAAATTCAAAAATGTAATAATATACCGGATGTTCTATTCAAAATAGGAGTTAATAAAAAAAATAGAAAAAAACAAAAGAAACCCATTTTAGAAGTATTCAACTGGAAAATAACCTATCTCACATCCATACACATTAAAAATGTAATAAAAATGTAGAGTTTAAAAAAAATCGTTAGAGCAGTTTTTGAAAAAATCGTAAAAAACTGAAAAATCACAAGAGTAAACACCCACTTCCGGTTATGCGATTTTCTTCAAAAGCTTGCTGTCGCATCTACATAGTACTCAAAACTTATATATGAAGTTTCAACGCCATACCTCTTTCCATTTATGAGATATTCTGTTCACAGGCAGACACACAGACAGACCAATGAAAGAAATATGTTTTTTGGGATCAGGGGACCCTAAAACGTGAAGATCTGTTGAAAACTCAATTTCGAATTTTTAGGGTGAATCCAATACTTCTATTATTGTAAAAGGAAGTAAAAATACTTCACATTGAAAAATAGTTCATTTGCGCATTTCTTATAATTACAGTATATATCCTGAGATTAGAGGATAATTGCAATAAAATAAAAAGTGTTGGTGAAAATGCGAGTATAAGCGAGAGAGCAATTTTCTATAATTTGAAGTTTGCCCTAGACTCTCTAAAACACATTTTCATTGTAAGAATTATATAAATTATATAAATATAATTATATAAATTTGAGCTGTTGTTCAGGCTTGCGAAATATATCCTGGCTAGTGACTAGCTTTTCTCATATTTTTAAATACATATATTGCACTTGTTAGGTACAAATGGAAAAGCCTTTCTTACGGGGAACGAAAGGACTGATATTAAATTACACAATTTACTTAAATAATTTCTTTCAATTACACTTAATATTGACGCAAAGATTTTTTTAACTTGTTATTATTAAGTGAGAAGCAAGAAAATGGAGATATATTTTAGGAGGACGAGATATATATCATTTGACTCAGCTTGCAGAGTAGATTCCAAAAATATATAGAAACCGGAAATCGGATTTCTTTTCCGAGGTCGACTTCCGGTCAATTTTTTTTTAACTTTTAACTTTTTCCTTTATAGCTCCTGCAGTTTTTGAGATATTTAGCTCAAATTTGGAATACAGGTTACGCTGCAGGGCTTACATCATTGAGCATATCAAATGGTTGTGAGAATCTACAGGGAGATATTTTTTCAGGGGTCATGCTTCCTTTTCTCCCCCTGAACTTTTTTGCGGTGCGCCGCTGTTAGATTCTAAAATACAAATTGAGTTTTCTGTTTTGTTTAGAATCTTTTTATTCTCTTGCAGTTTTTTCGTATCTGCAACCTTTATCGAGAAAAAAAAGTATAAAAACGATTTTCTGTAATTTGCTAGACGAAATTTAAATTTTTAAAATGGTTTTAAACGTTAATTATGTGCTAATAAGTACACGGTAACAATTTATAGATTAGTTCAGGCACATCAGTTTTGAGTCATTATAATTTTTACCGCTACAATAACTTTACAACACATACGAGGGCTGTTCAACATGTTATCTACTTGAAATAAAAATGAATTTAATGAAATTAAATATTTTTTGCCACTTGTAAACGTTAGGTTACCACATGAAAACTAACTTGAAATATGTTTAGCACGAACGGGAGTAAAATAATATTTTACGCACAACCGGGCCGAAAATGAAAGTTTACCTCTTAGGTACCTACCATGACCGCAAGTACAACTTTACACCCGGGGGGCGGTAAAGTAATTTGCAGGCGGTAACATAAAAACGCGGGCGGTAAAGTAACTTTGCTGCCCGCAAATTACTTTACCGCCCGGCACCTTAACTGTGGTGGCAAATTTTGGCATTAAAAAAAACTAAATTTATTCTAAGTGTTTGTTCCATGCAGTTGTGCGTAAAACGTTGTACGTACTTCAGGCCGGAAGTAGATTACGCCCTTAGCCAAATAAAAGCGCTCCTCCGTCGGGCCTTAAATTTTGACTGCGGGAGTACTCTTCCGGCCTTCTATACGTAAATAACTATTACTGCCTCAAAGCAAGGAATAAAGTAAGCGTTTAGTCTCGTGGGAATTAAAGTCACCTTAGAAACCAATTAACAGTACAAACATAAAAAAAAATAATATAGTGGTTATTTTTTGCAGTAAAATTGCGCACGTTGATGCAAAAAATTTTGTATGCGCGGTGGGAGTAAAGAGTGTTTTACTCCGTTGCTTCCGCTTTCGCTCAAGAAAAACTATTTATAAACACTCACTTTACTCCCTTGGTGCATAATTAACTATTAATTGCAGTTTTAAAAAATAATATCACTTTGGTATGCGTATGACGATTGAAATAATTACTGTTTTATATCATCTTTATTATTTTTATATTACACAACTCTCCACACTAAAATATGAAAAGTGTGCACATGTAAAAGTTACATTTATGTAGGCGTCTTGCGTTATTCTAAGTCTAAATTTTCATATTGCTGTTTCGTCATACGTCGATTGGTTTACAATTATACGTATAGTTTGTATAATAATATTTTACACTGTTGGAGAATACTGTGATATATAAGTTTATATAAACAATACGTTTTCTCCATCTTTAAGAAGCTTATCGAATATCCATAGTACTAATACCCTGTATGAAATTTATTGTATCAGAAAGAAAAATGTTATGTTTTATATTAGGGTCTAGAGTTCAAGTGAATAAGAAGTTACATGTGGTAACAGAGGTATGACATTTTTCCGAAACTTTATATATTATACCGGGTGAATATTCCGAAACCGAACATAGGCAATTAACATGGGAAAAAGGTTTTTCGCAGATTGCTGCTCCCCATTTTAACTTAGAGGGTTTATAATGACACCAATCGAAAGAAGATTTTTTTTCTCATTTAATGATATTAATTAGTTGATTTTCAGTTGTATTTCTCATTATTTAATCAAAAATTCGCAATAAATTCAATTCGGAAAACCATGTTGAGCCATGACTTGTAAGACAATAAACAGATTCAAACGTCATTCAAGTGACAGATTCATTATGATAACTTGATTTCAGGCAAGCCATCACTCACCGTGTTTTTTTTAATGACATAGAGTTATGGCAAGATATGATTTTTTTAAATCAGATTTATCCGGAAGTTTCGATAAAATAATAAAGAAATACAACTGAAAGTTAACTAATTCGCATATCATTAAATGAGAAAAAAAATCTTCTTTCGATTGGTGTCATTATAAACCCTGTAAGTTAAAATGGGGAGCAGCAATCTGCGAAAAACCTTTTTCCTATGTTAATTGCCTATGTTCGGTTTTGGAATATTCACCCGGTATATTATGTCTGAAAGGGACGTTTAGGCGCCGCAACTTTAGGCGCGGGGACAGTTATTAGTCGCCACATGGAGGAAATTCACATTATTCTTGATTTTAAATTTTTTTGTTAGGTAATTATTGCAGTCATTAATGTTGAGGAAAAATTAAAACCTTTATAAACAATATATATTCAGTTTTTTACGAGTCTTCTTCAGTGTTAAAGTTTTACATATTTACATAGTGAATTTACATTTTATCGATTACGGACAATTAGTTATTTACATTTTGTATACATACACAAAATGTAAATAACTTATTTTCCGCTGTCCACGCGCCTAAAGTTGCGGTGCCTAAACGTCCTAGACCGATATTATGTTGTATATAACAATCATAAAACGTAACTTTTCAGAGCATGAGACTTGTACTGAAAGTGCTAAACCTGGTCATACAATATTACTATACGTTCTATTAGGCAGCAATCAGGTCATCTATGAAAATTATTCAACAAGATATTATTAAACAATCTGAATGTTTAGTGTCAACAAATATGTTCGTGTTTGTCTAGGTGTGCCACCGAACCTCAAATATCACAGTGCTTAGTAAACTTACTACAACTTATCAAATTCTAAAATTTGCCAATGATGTGTGAGACTTCGCATATCGGCGGTATTTTTTTTTCGTTTCTATCTTTAGGATTTTAGCGTTTAGGTAAACTCTATAAGAGATGCACAACGAATTTTTGCATTAATTAGGTTGAACTATCACGGCCCTACAAGTCTTTCTTATTGATAACGATAATTGTCGCGTTTGAGACTTTACACAAACATATGAGAAAGTATAAACAAAACATAATTTTAAAAACAATTTGCAATAAAAGTTTATTTTAAGAATATGTCAATTATATGACTTAATCCATTTAATCCATCCCCATCTACCTTACGGTGTAGAGATGTCAATCATCAAGATCATCAACTATATTAAAGGAGATCAAAGTAATAACAATAAGAAAGGTTGCTCTCTGGAATAAATTTCTTTAAAAATGAAAATGTAAATAAAATATTGTCGATTGTACGCAGGCAGATAAACGCAACAAAGATATAACAAATTCAGTTTTTGATGATTTTTTATGACAGCTAGTTTTCTTGATTTACGAAAAACGTATCGTTTTATCCAATTCTTTTTAAATATTCTAATATATACTACTATGCTCACAATCTATTGAAATATTACTAATGATAAATATTTAACTGCGTAAGCGTTTTAAGCAATCAGTATAGTAAATTGTTGGCTGCATATTCTAAATTTGTGTATAACAAGTAAAAATTGTTACTACAACAAATATGTGTGTGTGTGTGTTCCTGAACTTTCAATTCACAGTGTACTTACAACAAGATAATGCCAACTGGTGAGGACCCGCCCTATATGTAGATCATCAACAAATCGATTTTATTTATAGCCACTCCTATTTATCTACACCTGTTTAAACAACGGCACAATAAAAGTTCCTACACACTTTATGGAAATGAGACCCCAAAAAGGCCCCTTTTTAAAAATAACGTTATCTTTAAGTCGTTTACTGCTCAGTCCATCAACAAGGGTTGAACAACGTTTGAAACAAAACAGAACAGATGTTCGATTTTTTGAAATATTCCCTTTCTAAAGCTTGCTTCGCACATGGTAAACGTAGACACAACACTGCCTCTAGTTAAATCCCAATTTTCCATATGGTTTTCATAAAAGTCCCACGCTGTGCCCTATTTGCCACTTTCAAAGTATCCACATAAAAGTACTGGCTGCGATATAGCGGCAAAGAAATGACAACCGTTGACACCATTGACACAAACACTAGCACATAAAAAGATATATGTATAACACGTCTTTTCTTTTAGACTTATCGCGTTAGTCTGATAGAGAAAAACTTCACGAGAGTGGCTTTGAAATGCATCAAACAGCTGAACCATCATAAACTCATACAACCTTTAAAGCTTCGCTTAGGTCAGACGCAGCTGGCTTAGGAATTTCTTATAGAAGTGTTAATTAGCTAGGCAAGCACCGGTATCTTTCTTTCGGCGAAGTGCTTTTTTGCTTAAGGATTTTTTTTTTAACTATTCACGTTCTAGGTTTCTACTCGTTCCATGCTATTACTTACATCTAATAAAATTATGTCCAAAATTCACTAAATATCCAACATTATTAAACAATGCAGCAGGACATTTTAATTTCTGTTTCTTGTCTGCAAATTATAAAAATGTCGCAAGTTGTATATTGTTTTATGTGAATTTCATTTCGTTAGAATTATACAAATTAATAAAATGAGATATTAATCTCTTTAACTTAATTTGTTACTTTTAGATATCTGGGGTGTTTAATTATAAAATAATATTTAAAACATTAGAAGAATTAAAAATTTAAATATGTTTTAATAGTGTATGTGCTACAAATTTGGAAAAGTACCACGTTAGTATGAGCTATTTCGGTAGTATTATTTTATTAGAGGCTGATCTCTCGTAAAGCAAAATCTTAATTGAATATAATATGTTGATCAACTATGGATAACAGACAACTTTAATTAAACGTTTGGATTATGTACAGAAAAAAGTGGTATGGTATTTTAAATAGCCGTATGAATAGAAAGGCTTTATGATATTAACGATGCAAATTTGATTATGAGCATCTTAACGAGTCTCAGTGCGGTAATGAAGCTCTTAACGATCTTAAAATTAATTTAGTTAATAGTACTATATAACACCGATGATGATAAAATATATTAATATAATGGTAGCCTTGGTTGAAATCGAATTACATAAACTTCGTCTATTCCTTTTTAAATAACTTAGTACATAAAAATTTACTGTTAGTGTTAAAAATAAGAGAACATATTTTCCAAAATAATTTTTACTTATTTCCCGTATAATTGAACTGTTCCAAAATTATCAAATAAAACACATTAATCGTACATCAATAAATTTTTATTTTAAATAGAGTTTTACAGCCATTATTTTCGCTCTCTTTTTTCCAAACAACAATATTATTAATATATTAGAAAGTTATTCCTTCTAAAATTCTGTAGTAGGTAGGTACAGCTTTGTTATAAATTGTTTCATACAAATTAAACGCAAAATCAATTTACATAATTATTGTAAATTATAATAATATTTTTTCGTACTCCTACTTTTTAATTTAAAAATCTTTGTCTATTTTTATCATACAATTGCCAGAACATTTTCTGAAATATTATTTATATCTATATGTCACGTTTTATTGTATTTATCAACATTTTTTATTCAACGTTACAAATAAGTCTTAAATTGGTAATAGATTAACATTATTATTATTATTTACAAATCTAAAATATTCTCTGATGTATTATTGTATTTTTCTTAATCTTATTATCTACACATTTAGACAAGCTTTAATTGCTTAATATAAACTTGAGCGTGTTCGTTGTACTCATAATTAAAACAATAGAATAGTTAATGCAACCAACACATCTTTCATTCATCATTTTCAATGTAAAGTTTATCTGCCACTCAACTGCGTTGGCTGGTTGAACATTAATAGCCTAAATAATAAATTTAATTTATTATGGTTTACGACCGCAGCATGTATGTAATACAGCTTTGACAAGCATGTAAATTTTTATAGTTACAGATTATCGCCACCTTCAAGACATTAGAAATTAGAAGTAGTTAACAACAACCCAGTAATTTCAAAGATGTGATAAATCAGCATAACCTTTACTATATAAAGTGGTATAAGTAATTATCGTAAATAGACCAAATTTAAAGCATTTTTACGAGGTAGCAAAATATAAGCAGTCAAAGATTTTTTACATTTTATGTGCTGTGTATAAGACTGTCATCAATTAACTTTATGGAGTCATTATGATATATGAGCAAAATTTTATTATATTGTAAACTTCTGTTTGAAATACGGCTACCGAATTTATCTCACAAAATGAAAGGGAGAGGAAATGGCCATTGACTTTCTAACTCTACATAGTTTCTTACAAAACTTTACATTTAAAATATTAAAGACGGTTTTGCTTTATGAGACATCTTTAAATTAAAAATAAATTTAAAAAGCATCTAAATCCACAAACAGAATTTAGCGTTTATTCTTGGCATAGATATTTATATACATAACATCTAAAATATATTATATGATAACTTCTTTAAAACACAGACATAATTTCTACTTTTTCAAACATGCGTTTACCTATTGCACCGATATTTAACCGTTAAACTTTAATGTGGCTGGCCTCAATCTGAACTTCGTCATTATACTGTACTTTATCATATAGTTACGTTTTATGCTAGTTTTGTGTTATATCCAATTAAAGGCGTTATCATTATTATTATTAAATATTATGTTATATTATAGGATGATTTAATATTGTTACGGTACAATATATCAAGCGAAATAATGTAAAACAATACAATTCTGAATGTTCTATAGTATATAGGGAGTCGGACTACTTGCACCTGGCTCATTTGCGCCCACCCCCATTTTCGACTCATTTGCGCCCCAGAAAAATATCAACAGTAATTACGGTCTTATGTGCGCCCATGCTTCCAGCTCATTAGTGATCAGAACACGCGAAGTTGACCAACTAGTGAGGCGGTCTCCTACCTGCAAAATACTAAATTAACAATTTTTCTCTTAATTGTCCTAACTTCTATACGATTCTGTTGGTAATTTTTGTGTTTATTTGAGATTTATTTTATAACTTTAAAGTTGTTACACCGGTGTCGAATTTATTGATTAATAGTTCATATTATTGTACAGATTTGCACATTTACCTAGTTAGTGTCAGTGACACCTAGCTTTTGAACATAGTATTTTCGGAATTAAACAATATGCTAACTAAATAACTAACTTTTTATATTTTGTATAGTTCTCATCTACTTTTAGAAAAAAAAATGAGGGAGTTACTTAGTAGCGGATAGGGCGGATAAGTTGCTATCTTAAAGAGATACAAAGGTTGTACCATTTATAATTGACACGCTGAAAAATACGCTAATCTGTACAATAATACGAATTATTAAATTAAAGTACCAACAGAAACTCATAGAAGTTTGGGCAGCTAAACGAAAAATTGTTAAATTTAATGTTTTTGTAATAATTATTTTGCAGGTAGGAGACCGCCCCACTAGTCGGCCAACTTCAGGTGACCTGATGGGTCGCAAATGATACCTTAATTACTGTTATTATTTTTCTGGGGCGCAAATGGGCCGAAAATGACCGTGGGCGCAAATGAGCCAGGCGCAAATGAGCAGGGCGCAAGTAGGCTTGTATCGTAAAAATGAGGGCTTCACAGGGCTTAATTTTGTACTCTGTTCTTTTCATAATACACGTCAATGTCATTGGCTCTTTAGATCAGATACACGTTTTGTTTTGTATGCAGATGACTTAACTTTGATTTTTTCTGATGCAAGAATTTTAGAAGATCTGTAAATTTGCTTTAAACAACACTTTTGACAATTTAATGTGAATAAAATTCAACTTCACAAATTTAACACTAGGCAGAGAGAGCATAGTGAACTCCCACTTTAACGTACTAATATATCTACCATAGGTCGTAACATGAAGGTAATATTTTTTGGGCTATAGCTAGATGAATTTTATAATTGAAACACTTGCAACTTCTTAGTCTCAAAATTAAATAATATAAACGTCTTATTCAGATATTTAGAAACTGTCTTCACGAAAGAGCAATTAATAAATGTATATTACGCCAAAATAGAAGCTATATTACGCTGTGGTGTATGTTTTTGGGAAAGCAGTCACAAAATGTCTTTAAAGCACAAAAATAAATTTTAATATGTACCGCTAATGTTTCCAATTGACCTTTTAGGAAGGATAATATTAAAAATTACCGTATAATTCTCTTTAGGTATATACTTGCATTGGGTATACATGCATTTTAATATAAAAGTAACTTTAGCCTTAATAGTCCTATGCATAGTTTCGTATTAAGGCGTTCTTGTTGGAAACATGGTTTTTGTGATCTTATATTGTGACATTTTATGTAAATTATCTGTGACAGTTTCCACAGTCCTGTATTTTTAATTGAAAATACAGCTTTATTATTCTTAGTCACTCAAACCAGACCTTATATATTAAAAAAAACAGTGCTATTATGCCAAGCTTTTTTACCAGTAAAAAATTACGTACTACATTGGAAAAAATTCATAAATTGGGTTTTGGTTGATGTCGCACGCACCATACTTAGCTGATCGAGCTCCCAGGGAATTGTTCTGACTTTAAAACTAGAAAAATGACTTGGAGGAAATTTTCATGAAATGTGAAATTATCGCTCCGTAAATATATATCTAGTAGACCTTGAGGATTCGTTCTACACAGATGGTAGGAGTCGTTCAGAGCATCGCTACATCAAGTTCTCGAAGGCAATTACGTATATTGAAAAATAAAATTCGTCTCAATTACAAAAAAAAACTTGTTTTCTTTCTCAGGCCTTAAAGCTTTTAACCCACTTTCGTATAAAGTAATCCGTTTTAGAAATTATAGGAGATAATTCCGGTGTTAATATTATACATAACCATGTCCAGATTTTCGACTAAAAACACTCATCTAACTAGTGAACTTTTACAAACAACTATATAGATACTCTGCATCGAACATATTTAATGGCAGTTGAACTCCACGCAAATTTACATTTTCTTCTAAAATATTTATTTTACTTTAATGAACGATTAGATACAAATCTGCTAGAATGCTTAGAAATCTACAATGTCTATTTGCAATAAACCTATAGTCTATACCTTTTAAACTTCAAATTGGGACTAATCAATTTCAAAATGGGAATAAACAATTTCAAAATGAAATAAACAATTTCAATTTGAGAATAAACAACTTCAAATTGGGACTAATCAACTTCAAATTGAGAAAAGCTTTTTGTTAACGGTAGTCTTTGCAAAATGACAATTACATGGTTGTGACAGGATGGAACACCAGCAACAACTAACAATAATTAGTTTCGTCCTGTCACAACCATGTAATTGTCATTTTCCAAAGACTACCTTTAACAAAAAGCTTTTCTCAATTTGAAGTTGATTAGTCCCAATTTGAAGTTGTTTATTCTCAAATTGAAATTGTTTATTTCATTTTGAAATTGTTTATTCCCATTTTGAAATTGATTAGTCCCAATTTGAAGTTGAAAAGGTATAGTTACTTAGATAATTATACTTATTTTGATTTTTTGTTAACCAAATAAATTCATTGGCAACGTTGTTGAATTTCCTGCATAACTGCCATTCGATATTAGTTTAGATATTATTGCCAACGGAGACATCATCCGTGATATTATAAGAAGTTCTTAATTAAGCTCTTCTAAAATAATAGTAATTTATTATACAAGACGATAAAGTTAAATTTTATCCACGAGTGAATCGTTTAACGTCGAGACGAAGTCGAGACGTTAATGATTCAAGAGTGGATAGAAATAACTTTATCGTCGTGTATAATACAATATTTTTTTCTATAGCAAGAACTTTAACAATTTCAAAAGAAAATAATGACAGTCAATCACATTTCAAAATGTCAGTAGCTAGATTGGGTTGCTACGATAATACGAAGCTGTCATATTTAATTTAAACAAAATTTAGAAAATTAAATTACTTTATCTATCCTTGATGTTAAAGTGCTACTTTATCTACCCTTGCTGTTAAAGTAAAACTTGACCTTTTGTTTTGAGTTGATAAAAGCACACTTTAACATGTGCTATAGAAAAAATATATTAATTACTTGTACTCTACTTTAGTAACACCTAAAAGCGCTTTACTTTATTCTATAGAATTTAATATAATTAGAGGAAGAAATGTAAAAAATAAAATCAAGAAGTATAGGTAGCTGTTTTATACAGGGTGTTTCAAAACAAATGCGAAAAACTTAAGGGGCTGATTTCTTGTTCAAAATAAAGGATAGTTTATTATATAAACATTGGGTCAAAAGTCAACCATTAGGGAGATATCGCACTGCAAATATGGCGGAAAAATAACGTTTTTATTTGTTATCTTTAAAACTAAAAGAGGTAGAACAATAAAATTTTATGGAATTATTACTATTATAAAAACACACTTTTTGCATATTTTTCAACTTTTTTAAAAAGAGTAGAGGGGATTGAATTAGACTACCATTATGATTCTTCTTAACTAAATTTAAGAAAAACTTACACAATGACATGGAAAAATATCAATTGATAGTCTGGTTTATTTAGAAACTTATTTGTTTCTTGCAATTTTTTGATAAAACTTAAAGTTTCCAAATAAAAAAATAAAACGTAAAGCATTGCATGTCGAGAAAAAGAAATTTATTTTAGAAAAATAATCTAGTTGGCTGTTATCACTTTTTAAGACGTTTCTTATTGTTGTTTTATTTGGCATTGCTCACTTAGTTTGAATACAAAATATGACTAATTTAATCAAAAATTTATTATCTATCTGATCATTTAATCATTCAGCCATATTTGCAGTAATATATCTCCCTAATGGTTGACTTTTGACCCAATGTTTATATAATAAACTATCATTTATTTTGAACAAGGAATCAGCCCCTTAAGTTTTTCGCATTTGTTTTGAAACATCCTATATAACGTTTAGAAATGCTTTGATGGATGAGAATATGTGTGCTGGCTACAATTTCAACATATTTTTTTAATACTATTTGAATCGGTAGGAACAAGTTCCCCAATACAGAAAACAAAATTTTAAACGAGACACATTAAATTAGATATTTTGGTTATTTATTTAACAAGAGTATGCGTAGTGCAATACAAAGTTTGAATAACAACACACTGATTATATAAATTTATGAAAATACATCTAACAGAAATACTAAGAAAAAATGTTATTTCCCGCTCTTGTTCCACTCGTTCCTTTTCAAAAATAATAAGAAGAAATGTTTACTGTAGGTGTGTGTATCTTCCATTAAGATAAGAAAAATACAATTTACATACTAAATTTATACTGTTACAATAGTATAATCAACATACTTTAATAACCTAATTAACAAGTAGAGTTGCTGTCGTATTTTTAAAGTTATCGATTATAAAGGTATCGATTATAAAAGTATCGATTTTAAAACCCCATCAAATCTTATTACTTCGGGATATTTTACAAGCTGCAAACTATTTTCTACAGCAAACAGTCTGCCCTTCAGGAATTTCTCGGACCGCTTACTTCTCCCATTTCAACGCATCCGTCAAGATTTCTCAGATCTGACACTACTAGGTTTCTTTTTAGGGGAGTATTTGAAAAGGAAGGTGTATCTTAACAGACCACAACACCGTGAAGTCCTCAAAACGCGGACCAGACGAAAATATAAGATTTTATTCAAAATTCAGTTTAAGCTTTTTATCATAGAATACGTATTGCTAAATGTGATCTTTTTGTTTATTTCAAACATTATTTAGAAACTTAAAACCTATGGAATTTGGAAACATAGTACTTTTCCGAAAACGAAACAGCGAAATAAGAGAAATGTGCAATATACAAGACATAACATGCCCTATTAGAGACAGAAACAAATACGAGAACCATTCAAACATTACCTAACAATTGAAATGCGTTGAAGCAAGAGCTTTACCGATGGCTTTAACTTCTTTGCCACTTTCTGTTTTCATAACTCTACTTTTGGCCTGTTTTTAACAACAGTATCGCTATCCATATCCCCTGCATTTGTCACTAACTAACCATACTATAATACATATGTGGAAAAAATACCACATTACACCAACCAGTTGTTTACTGATTAAAAAAATAATTTGAGGCCGATATACACGAATTGGTCCAAAACGGAGCTGTTTTTACTATAAATTTAGCAAATATAGGGTTGTTGCTTCGTGCACTAATGCATCTGAAGAGTAAAATATCACTATGAAAAAAATTTAAGAACTGCGTATATGATTTATTGTTGCGCTCTACCATTCAATTGACAGTAGAATTATAACCACGAAAGATATTATTCCTTTATGTTTGAATTTTCAATAATAATATGTTTGTATACCTGAGGAAGGCTTTAATTGCAATTGATTGGAATGAACAATAAATAGGTACGTTAGTTTTAAGGTATTAAAATTAAAATTGGAATTCGATTATATGACTGCTATTAAATAATAAATACGTTTGTATCAGCTAGCTTTTGCAGAATACTTTAAAAATAAGAAAGGCTACTACTTTGTATCGAGCTATTTTTATATGTCGCATAAAGTAACCATTGTTATAGCAATGAATAGTAAACCGTAAATTCTGAAATATAAATGTCTTACAGACGACTGCGTCACGGCGTTCATAAATCTGTTTCGTTGCTTCTAATATGTTGTCTCTAGTACAGATTTATGGCAGAATAAATAAATTTACAAAGAAAAGATAAAGACCTCTCAAAATTGCATTCAACAAACAAATAATAAAAAGTCGGACATGAATCTAGAGTTCCAGCAGTACTTGGAGTTTTCGTTTATGTCCCTCTTTTAGTGTCATGTTACATTTGTTCCGCCTAATTCGCAAATTAATATTCAGCTATGTGCTGAATTGAAATAAGTTGTAGGGTAGATCCCTGCAGACATAAAACTCCGCCAGAACCCCACACGACTTCGGCAAAGTTAAAACCAGACCTTTAAGCCCCCTTCCTTTTCAACTGAAGCGAAATGTTATCCAAATGTCACAATTCTTAATATATCGCTTTTGGTTTATGTCTTTATCACGTCAAGATGGAGGATAATTTGGTCCCTTCTGAATCATGTGTCCTATTCGTGTAAAAGAATTTGCAAAGTTAACTCCCTGCTGCTTTTCCATTTATACACATAAAGTTAATTAGAGGAGCGAGTGTTATAAAATTTATATCCACGCTATAAGTTGGTGGTCGAGTCTGATGGAATGTTGTTTTCATTCTTCGTCTTCGACCCCTTCCACCTGTACTTAACACAAACACTGTGACTGATATTGGCAATTAAAAGCGGCATATCAACGGATCCCTTTCATCTGATTAACATAATTAAACAAAAATAGGTACTAAGGTTTATTAGCTTCGTACGGTTTCATACTTCAGATTAATTGTGCCGATATGCTTAACTAGGTTGTTTAATCCATTTTTGGTTTTATTGGATTTTCTTTCCTTGTAATTATACTGTACCTAAGTACTTTTGATGACTTTTTTGTTGTACTGAATATGCAAAATGAGCCAATTATGCTTCTAAATAGTCCTGATTCGCATGTATTTTTATATTTATTGTTGTAATATTTGCCTGAGTGTTTCAATCTATTCATAAACAACTGGCTAGAAGATACAAATTATTTTAATATACAATTGTTAATATATCATTTTTAAATATGATGAATTGTTAATAATATTATCAATAAAAGATAAATCTATGCCTATTGTCACCTCAAGACTAATCATCATGAATGCCTCATTATTAAATAAGTTTTATATCTAGCTAAATATAAAAGACATAAAGGAGCAGCTTTTCTTACTTAAGACTATTCTAATCACTTCTGTGAACATTTTATGAATGGCCTCAAAAAGACGAGTTGCAGCTGGTTTTCAATAATTTTTTTACTGACAACAGATCACCCTGTCCCCCGTTTACATAATTATTACGGTACATGTGTCGTTATTATCATCTTCTCCACTCTGATACATTGCTCTACATGTTGCCTATGCTTCCATATTATGCTATATCAAAAATAGAATTCAATAGTATGGGCATTCTCACCTCTTACGTAAACCATTGATTAACTAAATTGATTTGTGTCTACCCGGTCAACATCGCCATATTTGTTTTACACATCGTGATTTTCATTAAACCGTTTTTATGTTTATCTTTTACTATTTACTTTACAGTTTACTCTGCTTATTTATTTTGTCTTCTTTTGTTGGTCTTCGTATTTAGATTAGAATGTTGAAGTACTCATATGAATGGCTTCAAAAAATAATGTTTACTTTTTAGCACTTTTTTCTTTTTGGTTTTTGACCGATGAACTTTTAACTTATTTTAGCCTACTCATTATCAAACAGCACTTAACAATTTAATGTGAATAATAAAAAAAAATAATTTGTACGTACCTGTAGAAGTATATACACCTACAGTCTTTCCCTGTAAAAGAAGTACATTATAGGAATATTCTTATTGAAAACCACAACAGCTGAGACAGACTTCTAAGAAATTAAATGAAATAGACAATATTTTATTAGTTTCTGTAAATATATATTTTAAAACTTTATTTATTTAATATTCACTATATTTACACAAAATGCTAAATATTTCTGTACACATATACAGCGACATGTATTATTAAAATAATACAAATTCAAAGTGCTTCTAAAAACATTTGAATGCAAAAAGTTTTGTTATATAAATAAAGTAGAAAACAGTTGATAATGAAAGTATATCATTTGCTTACATTAGTTGCTATAGCTTAATTTATTTTACTAATTAGTACTACTTTACGAATACTAAAATATTAGATTTAAAGTGTTATCAATAAAACAACAAATACCACTTATATAAAAAGTGACAATCAGAATGTTTTAGTATTATACCATCAAAATTTTGATTTTTATCTTTAAGGTTGTGTGTCAAATGTACTTATTGCTATGCACTTTTCGTGGAAATGTATATAAAACATCAAACAACCCTACGTTAATTATCGGGTACGTATTGGTTAAGAATGCTAAAGTTACATCTTGAACACATTTTCAAATTACACACAAAAATATGTACCGCCCTTAAACGAAGGGTTGACATGGCTAGCTCTTCTAACTCTCAGCACAGAATGGCGTGGTGTAAGGACCTGGCTAAGAGAAGCTTCGGGCTTTTACAATTAAACAGTATATTAATAAAAGAATTGGGCGACATGTCGTTACTCACAACAAATAAAACAAACCTAGCTAGCAAAATAAATCAACACCTACCTTGTAAGCTTTGCTGCATACCTCAATTTAAATGTAGTAATGTAACAACAACAAATACAACAGTAACAGTCGTAATTGACATAAACGCACAACTCGAAGGACGCTATCTGAGATAGTATACACGCTATTTCAGCAATTTCGTATTTAAGTACTCGCTCTTTAGCGGTAATAAACAATTGAGCCAAAGGATTTATTTCACACCCTCAGTTTAAGTTGCTAAGATTTTAGTAGGAACTGACATAGTTTGCGGCCCAATGCCTTTGTCGTTTAAAACAATTAATTATTGATGAAGTCCAGCGATCGCAAGTGGAATCCCGTTCCTTGCATTTTTCCATGAAGACTCAAGGCAAACGTGACTGGATCATTCTCAGAATCCTAAGGTCGCCACTCAAAAAAACGAAGCAGCACATATCTGGATTACCTGGCTACGTACAGAAGCAAAATCGAGAAACTGGTAGCCTCATAAGAGCCAAAACGTTAACTCAAGGTTGCTGAATTTGAGCCTTTGTTATAGCCCAAAATAGCCCATACTAGCTCGTAGCTGCTGGTCTAAATATTAAAATTAGGTTGCGAAAATAATCTTGCAGAAGCATTCTTATAGAACGGTGTTATCTGCCTAATTATTGTGGAAGACGCATTGCAGCGATTTCGATGGTCGAAGGGAGCAGAGCAATTCAGTCTAAATAACGAAAATTAATACCCAAAGAATAAAATTAGATAAGCTTTCTTATCAATTCTGAAAGCGCTCCCGCGAAAGCAATGCTGCGAGCCGCTCGCTTACTTGGAAAACAAGAACGGTCTCTCGGAAAATCAATACCATTCGAGCTATTCTGCTGTTTTAACAGCCTACTCTGATTGAAATGCGAAACATAAGCCTCGTAACCAAAATGTTGCAGGTGTTTATCTATGAAGGCAAACGCTTGCTAAGATAAACTTGAATCATTGAAACGGGGCGTTACAAATATTCAATTCTAAATAAAATTGAAAACAGAAAACATTAACGGAAAACACCAAATTACAAAAAAGCGTTAGCGTGAATGCAATGGTTAATAATTTTGATGTTCTTTCAACGTCCCTTTTTGCATGTTTTAACTAATACGTACCTGATAATTAACGTAGGGTTGTTTGATGTTTTATATATGTTACAGGCAACTTGTATAATTCAATCATTTTATATAATGACTAGGCATTTTATAAAATTTCATAAATTTCCTAAAATACTAGTCCGTTTGTTTAATGTTTGTCGATATTAAACATAATTCCGGCGAAATTGTCGGCTCTATATCGAATTGTTAGGCATTTCATATAATGACTGCACGGTTGCAGGCAATATGTATATTATGTTTGAAGTTGGAGGTTATGTGAAATAAACCGGTATTACTAATTCTCATCTCTACGCTGTGTGTCGTTCTAGCTTGTTTAGGTTAGTTGCAGCCTGTGCAATAGTTAATGTTAATTACAAATACTAACATTTAAGAGCAAATCAATTACAAAATACGCCAAAGAAAAGTACCTCAAAATAGCAAAAACAGTTATTGGTGTGTGTTGTATACATCCTTACATGAGTTGGCCTGTCTCCGATTATGTTCACCGGTTGTTGCCTAATGCCGGGGATGAGTTCGCCTGCCAAAATACCTACAAAATTTGCTAGGGTGATGAGTTAACCTACACATTAGTATTGGCATTCATTGACTAATAAGTAATAACTTCTACTTTAAAAAATACCTTTCATAAAATGTCTACATCTCATTAGGGAATATATGTAATCTCTAGGCAAGATATCAAAAATGGTCTTAGGAGAAGCATTTCATAAACTGCCAAAATTTTCTAAGCATTATATAAAATAACTAAATTATACTTACCTATAACTTATACATTTCCACTAAAAATGCATAGAAAACTGCACAAACTTGACATATAACCTTAACAATAGAAACCCAGATTTGGATGATCAAACTATACCTTTTCAATTAACTACGTACTTACCTATGTTATTTACGTAATTACAATCTATTGAACATTGTTATTATATCTACCTAAACCATACTATTTTGTTTACATGGTCATTCAACAACTCACGTTAGTATTATCTATTTTAAACCATATAATTCAATGGCTATTCTAAGAGGAACAAACAAATAAACCACATGTTTCCAATAGTTACAATTAATGTTAATTACAAATACTAATTTTTAAGAGCAAAAGCAATTGCAAAAGACGCCAAAGAAACGTATCTAAAACTAGTACAAACAGTTATTGAGTAAATGTTATTATTTTTAACATTATTAACTTTTTCTTAAAGAAATTTCAGATCAAAAGTATGTAAAATGTATGTAGCTGAAAACAGACATACCACATATACTAAATTATCGAAAAATAAATACAGAGTAGTATTTACAAAACAGATGACGGCGGTATAACTATTATTCCATCATTTATACTCACCCTTACCATGTACTATATGTTACCATAAAAGCTTACTCTTTGTACACATACTAACACTATCACTGAAACAGTTAAAAGACAAGTCTGTTACAGCTAAAGCTAGTAGGCACGATTAATTACTATAAAATATCATATATGTGTGTGTCAATGTAGTCCAGGAGACAGATTTAATTAAAATAAATAACATTCTACTCCAAGTCATGAGTTTTCAACTAAAAAGAAGATAAATACAGTCCACAAAAAGGTTGCGTAAACAAAGTCATTTGATACGTTTACTAACAAATGTATGCACGCATTATTGGCATTTAGCAAAAGCGTACGCCAACAATATAAACCTTTGTAATATCACAGAGCACAATTTTAAAATAGGTATAATCATGTCATATCAACCATATTGAAATGTTGTAAAAATTTGGTTAACCTATTAATTTTTCTATAGTCGAATATAAAAGGTAGTTTCACAGCAGTTAAACAGAAATTGCAATCGTAATAATATTTCTCGTTACAATTAAATACTACACTAAATAAATAGATTTATGAATTGTAATAAGTATAAGTAATCGTTAAGGTTAGGAGCAATAATTTATTGTTTGTACGGGGGATGTACAGTATTTATTATCCCTACTATAGAATATTACATTATTTTTCAACAATTCCCCGAACACGAAGACAGTTATTCCACCAACCTTTAACCATATCAGTGATTCTTGGAAAACGGAAGTCTTGATCACAGAATAATTTCGAAACTGGTGCGGTAACAGCGTCATAGCTATTAATTTCTGATTCCCCTTGACTATCGGTTAGCTTTAGAAATAAATAAAAATCGCTAGAAACGAGGTTAGAGGTGTAGGGTAGATGCTCCATAACGTTAAGCCAAATATCACGAGTTGTGTTCATAGAAATAAGACTCTTATGAGCTGGAGCGCTATCCTGATAAAAGAATATTCCTTGTAAAACGTTCTCTTGTTTTTTCTTTAATAGAATAATGAAGTTTTGTTACTAATGTTACAAAATATTTGCGAGTATTGTCAACTTACGATCTTCGCTAACTATGCCGTTCACACTATTTTTCTTGAGTACACGCAGAATGCTTTCACATGTTCATGCTTTTTCTGCCACATGTGTTCTTCTGAGACCAATTTTTTACTACTTGATAGGAAGAAGCAGAATTCCGGACCACGCCAATCATAACTGCATTAATTTGTTTTGGCGTTAAACCTTTCTTTTGTAGGGATTTAGTGAGTGATTAAGACTCACTTTCTTCCATTTCTCAAAATTTTCGTGCAACCACTAGTTCTCTAGTCAATAAAATAGCAAAACAATTGCGGGTGCTAGAGGCAACATATTCCAAAGCCAATGTGCTATAGGGACAATAAATACTGTACAACCTTCGTACTATAGGTATGTACCGTATCTTTCAATAATATTATAGCTAAAATAGTAAAAACATAAAATGCAGGAATTGAATTTAATTGTTGCATAGACAGTAAAATATTCCTGTAGATATTAAGAAGAAGCATATTACATAGAAATACCTATACAAACAAAAAATTATCGCTGCTATCCGTAACTATTACTTACCACACATAATGATATAAATTCGAAAGCAATTATAGGTACTTACCTTAGTTGGACAGATATGCATTTTACAATTAAAATTGCCAGTAGCAAAATACGTTTAAAAAACCAATTGATTGAATTATTATATTTATAATAAGTAGAGTAATATCTACAAATTATTTTTTATAGTTCTGTGAATATTCTGTGGGCGTTACCAATAATATTTTCGCAGACTTATGTTTTTATTATGAAAACTATGTATAATTGTATATTATAAATTGCAATAGAAAACCCCAATATTTTGCATGTTAATGGTGAGTTATACTGATTATTTAGTACAACATTAATTTGATATTTTTTAAACTTACGAAGAACTGCAATAAATAAAACAAAAACGAAAGTTAAGTTCTAAATTAAGCTGCACGATTTCACATACCAGACTTTTTTTAGTCAAACTAGATAAGGGAAGGGTAGCCGGATTTTTTGTAGCAAACCCTTTAGTTAATACGGATGCAGGCGGTATATTTATTTTTACAGCCTTTGCCTCGGTATCTCTTATATACAACTTTTATACGTGCCTTTGCAATATGTGCCCCAACAAAGCTTCCGACTTTCGCTTTCGCTTTGTGTAGCGCAGTTTTTGCTGGCGTTTTTGCTGCAATAACCCAATAACTCAGATATTTCCGCATTCTGTATCAGCTCCTTTGCTTACCTATATTTCCTGATTTACAAAATTCTGTCTTATATTTTTGCTCCGAAAGGTACTAAATTTTAAACACATTCAATTACTTAAGTAATTTCGAAATTTGATGTACTCTTAACAGAATTAAAATAAACAATAGATTTCCTTATGGTATATTTGAACATATTCTTTGTTGAAACACTGCAAGTTGCAGTAATAAATAGGTGTAATTGATTTTTTGTTACTTTCCCAAATAGTAATTACCTACATAGTTTTTCTACTTAACTAAAATGTTTCAAAATAGCACATAGAAGTACTTTAAAAATATTCCAACGTATTTCAGTATCTTTATAGCTTTTGGTTCACTATTTCTGTCATAAACTACTAACATTTTCCAACTGTTTTTGCTAGGCTGAGAATTGTTCTCTATTATTCCTTTAATCTATGTATGCGGTCATGTAACACATTTGTTTGGTATTAATAAAAGTTTCCAATTTTGTATAGAACTATATTATGTAATATTACAGCGCTTGTATTTAATGCTGTATAACTTTATATCATTAACTACATTCGAAAAACATAATACTACTTGGATGTCATAAACTACCAAAAACCTTGATTTTGTAATGAAATAGGTATAGGTACCTATACAGTATTTTGTTTAACAGCTTTTAAGGAACCGTTTACACGTCTACACGTTTCAGATCATTACATTAAACGGCTTCTAGTTATATCTAGGAAAACTCATTTAATTATGGCTTCCTACTCAGATGCTAGTGTAAAATTATTGTCAAATAGGATGTACATTTAATTACAAGATTTTCTGGAATTACATCACTACTAACTCTGATTAACAAACAATAGCTTAATTAACTCTGGTAGTGCAATAACAGATAGTCAATATTTCTCAATTTTGTCATGGTGGCATGAATATTAGTAAGGTTTAGAAAAGTTGTGCTTTACAAGGTATTATTTTAGTAATAAATATATTAACTAACGATAGCAATAATATTTTATTTTGTCATTTGCGTATTTTTTAATATGAACCAGCTCCAGCTAAGATTAGTAGCTAAGTTTCTGCATGCGTATATCCGAACAGGTAACATTGCTACATTGTGGCCAATTACAACGCATGTAACGCGAGAGCCATCACGTTGGCGATGATCTATAAGCCATAAAGTAGACCTGTTTACTGGCGTCACCCCTACTTTTATAATTAAACTTGCAATAATTCCTAAGTGCCTTAGCCTCGTAAACTTGCGTCTCCAGCAAGTCTAAACGTTTCAACTTGTCGATTTAAATTTATGACATGTTTTACTTTACATTATTAAGTTTGCTTGATGTGAATAATGCAATTTGCTTCTACGGATATTTTGTAATAATCATGAATATATCGCTTCATAAGGAATTACGCAGATACGCGGGATTACTACATGACTATGTCGTAGGAATTGCCGTACCAACGTGACTGATTGCTGCACATGCCATTTGCTGCACAATCGCAATTAATCTTGCTGATACGTTATTGCATTTGCCATTTTAAGCAATTATTCGAAATCGTTTTGCGTCTCACTCGATGCGTAGGCAATAAAAACTTCTGATTCCTTTATAGGTAAAGTGCCAGGATCGAGATTTTATATTTGGGCCAGCAGAATAATAAAATTTATGTTTATCCTTCTAACTTATACTGCAGGGCCGAGCTCAACACCTAATATATCTACGTTTATTAAATAAAGTAATATAATACTGATTTTACATTAAAGCAACATTCACTAAAGCTTATAATATTATTATATATCAAGTACGCAAAATGGAGTTTATGGGGACGAATCGTTTTTAAAGACGAGGCGACGAAGGAGCCGGGTCTTTAATGAGAGGAGTCTGCTATATGTCAAAAAAATATAAATTATATTCAATTTAAAAAAAATCACGTTTCTAATGTGTTGCTAAGTTACCTTTCAGTCCGCTAAAACCCATTAAAGTACCCAACTCAGTCCGCTAATAGTAATTTACGTTGCAAGACTGGAAAGTAGTGTTTTGCAGGTCGAACTAAGTAAGATTCCAGGGCGAGCTAGGGGTGAGCTACAAAACACTTTCCGGTTATGTATCGTACAATATTTTTTATGACATCCGAGTCCATACTTTCAAACTTGCGAATTCGCTTTCGAAAACTCAAAACAATTATGACATTGGTATCTATTCTTTGACTTATCCAAACAATAACACAAACTTGTTTCCATAGTAACAAAGGCATCAGAGACCGGCAAAAGCTTTTTTCGACGACTGACATCGAAAGTAGATTTTTCTCACTGTCATTTGACAACAGAAAGTTGACATTTGCCGCTGAGCGTGCGTTTTGGGTTTCCGCGTGAACAAAATAGGTAGCCACGTCCGAATGTTTCATTGACAACGCCCGTCATTTGTGGAAATAATCGCGTCACATGTCATATAGACTGCGCGAGTAATTTTTGCGATAAAACGAAATTTGATATTTTCCTTTAATAATATGCTCAGTCGTCGAAAAAATAGTATGTATATTTCGAGCTAAAAGTGAGCTTGCCGCTTTTGCATGATTGCTGGTTTCGACTTCGTCTCAACCAGCAATATTCATGCGCAAGCGGCAAGAATGCACTTTCAGCTCTTAACATACAATATACTATTACCGATCCCTGATGCCCGTTTTCCGATCTTGACCGGCAAAACGTTACTTTCTGGGAAACAAATTCTCCAAAAACTGCATATTATCTGGTCGGTCGTAAAAAATCCAGTAAGGTACTATTCCGCTAGTCCGCTAAAATAGCATTTTGCGGACTCAAACGAGCCTGTTAAAGTGTCATTTTGCGGAGCGTGTATAAAAAAATCGATTAAGTGAGTTTAAAGTACAACATTTTCCCAAATATTCTGACTTAAAAAATCCAGTTAGACATTTAGTTAATTAACAAAACCATACTTATAGTTTATGTACCTTCTTTTAACTAATTCTTTTATCTGGATCGGTATTTTTTATCTAATCAGCTGCCATTTAAAATGTTTGGCCCATACTCACAAATTGGAGGTTATTTTTCACAGCTCTTAGTGCTACAAACTACGACCTACGGAAAGTAATAACAAAATTCTCGCCAAAACCGTTTTGACCCGTCTCTTACACACCCTTTATTAATATAGCATGATCAAAAAGCGTGTGTTAAGCTTAACATTTATAATTCGTTCACGATCTTTTTGGGTCAAGTGAGGCTATGACCATCTAGTAATTTTGTTGGCAGAACCTCTGTTGCAACTAAACTCCCTCATGAAAATTGACACCTTTTGTGTTAGGTTAGGTTGTTTTCAGTTTAAGGTTATATTTTCTGAATAGGTACATTGTTGCCGGATATTCTCTAATCTCCACATCGACTCGCGTTCTTTTAAATTTGGTCTGTCATTTTTAAATTGGAAGTAGCATCGTTTAATGGAATTTTTTTGGACATTTTGACTTTTCCTTTGACGAAAATTAAAATTATTTTTACACATTTGATAAATCATTTATTTTCTTATGAATATTAAAATAATAAATCTGGCAATGTGGTGGCAAGAAAATGTCGAACAGACACTGACAGAAAAAATATGTTGCATCCGCTATATCATCGAATCAGTTAGTCCAACATGAAAAGAAAAAATCATAGCCAACTCTGTCCCAAAAAGGTCGTGAACGGCTTATAGATGTAAACGTAGTTGCATTCATAAATTAGGAAGTATTCCATAGCCATACTAGATGAAAATTATTTTTGGTGATACTTTAGAAATATCCAATATTATTTTCATCCAGTATGGATATGGAATATTTCTTAATTTATGAATGCAACGATAAATCACTTGAAAATCAAATGTCAAGTTTGACATTTAAATATAAACGTAGTTGCATTCATAAATTAAGAAGTATTCCATAGCCATACTAGATGAAAATAATTTTTGATCGTAGTTGGGGAATCAATATAGTTTACATCATGCAATCATTCTTCCTTTTTGTTCATCGTTTAAATAATTTCGAGGTACTTTAAGTGAACTGAAGTACTCTTTAATTTTTTTTACATTTACGGCCGGTCTTATAAAGACCACTAATTTGACGTTAACTTTAGTTCGCTGTTAAAATAAACAAAAGCGCATCAAAACATTAGTGCTTATGACATTTTATTCATTAGTAAACAAATTGTGATGCACTTTTGTTTATTTTAACAACGAATTAAAGTTAACTTCTGATTAGTGGTCTTTATAAGACCGGCCGTTAACGTATCAAACTAAATTTATTGCAAATTTACTGATTTTTAAAAACTTACACTGAAATACTCAAGTGTAAACTGTTTTGATTCCCCGACTATTAGGACAAATGCGCCAACACGAGTCCTAATCCCAAGCACAATGAACATGAGTAGGAGTACTGATACCACCGCAAAAATAATCTACTCAACGAAGAATGGTATTCGAGCGACTACCTATTCAATAAACCAAACTATTTTTCAAATTAGTTTTCAGTAAACCTAGCAACAAAACACGCAATTTCTATAGTAACAGAAAACTAAAATTGATGTTTTCTAATAAAAACTACAATTGTTTAAAATAGTCACTGGAATACTTTCTAGGAAGATATATCCGCTAATTTTTTTGATTAATCAAGAAACGTCAAATTCTGGATTTTCATTTGTCACTTGTTGACAGATGACAGGTAAATTGAATAGTCACTTATAATACCATGAGTAGTCAAAGTTATGTCGACTATTTTTGCGGTGGTGTCACGAATGTCCATTGCGCTTTGGTACGATTAGGACGAGTGCGATAGCACGAGTCCTAATCCCAAGCGCAATGGACATGAGTAGTGATACCACCGCAAAAATAATCTACTTAACTTTGTGCCACCCCTTTGAATAAGGGCGCACACGGCCGGGACTAGCTCAGATATCCTCGATAGATTTGTGGCGTGAGCAAGGATTAGGTTCAGATCCTTTCGGCTTTCACAAAAACTACTTCCAACATTCAAAAAAATTAGGGCGCCTGGTTGTCTTCACAACCGATACGAATGCAGCTAGTAAACCCACCACCTACCTTTGGCGCTTATGCTGTTGACATTTCAAACGTGCAGACGGGAACGTGGTAGAAAAATATATCAATAAAACAAATTGTTAGCATGGGGACATTTATAATAATAATGGTGAGGCACTAACACCCCATGAAGGAGCTTGGCCTGCAAGGCGGAAGGTTAGAGCTTCCGTATCCTCGCTCTCACACCCGACTGTCGCGTGTCACATTCATGACACGTGGTGATGGGGACATTTACTCAATTAAAATATTACTAGCAACAAGTGCAATACCACTGTAGCCTAATGGCTGATAATTGTCAAACAACTATACTAGATTATTGACTAAATAATTTCATAGGCAAAGTAACCAATTTATGATAAGTGCAAAGGAATTAATTACACTAAAATCACAATTGTGCGGAACGCTACTCTGGCATTTGCGTCTGCACTAATAAGGAGTACATACAAATTCAGCAATTGAGATTAATTAGGATTCACGCAATAAGCGTCAATTGCAATTTTAAAAAAATATGATCGCGTACGTAACAGTTGTAAACACCTAAGGCCTTAAGTTAGCTGTTATTTTCTTTATGCGGCAATCCGCCAGTACGATAAAAAACGCTGAATTAGGTTGTACTTACATAATACACAAGCAGGTCGCATCTTGAGGGTGTAGTGCGCCGCAATATCGTGATGGGAGAATCCTTGTAGATAATGATTGACCTCTGCACGTCTCATAAGTCGGACCTCGACGCCAGTTAATTTGAAGACATTATCGGGACCCCCAATTTGTTAAAAGAAATTGCGCCGCAGGTGCCGCGATTTACGCTCTGCGAGTGCTTATAGCCCCTAGTCTATCCTTTGTTGGAACTTTGCTTGCCCTTCTTTTCCGCCTAAACGCCAATATACGGAAGTTAGTAAAGGAAAAAAATAAGCCAGAAGAAATCTCACCTAAAGCTGGAGGACGGCGGTTCGCCGATTATCACTAAAGTGAACTTTCATTAGTTAAATCTGTGCAGACTTCTTTGACTAGCATCATCCCTTGCGGCGCTGTCAATTAAAGCAAAAGCTGACTGCTTTGTCTGCTAGCAAAATCGAAACAGGAAAGCCCTCGCTAGGATCGACGCGTTCGAGCCAGAAAACAAGCGGCTGTTATCGCCAACCACACGCTCCAACGAGATAATGGTAGTTTATACCTGCCTCAATTAGCATATATCGTGGTCCAAAAGTAGTTAATAATTATTAAACGCTCTTGTAAAACGAGGCGTTACAACTTTGACTAAGAATGGTATTCGAGAGACTATTTAATGAACCAAACTACTTTTTCAAATTAGTTTTCAGTAAATCTAGCAACAAACTACGCAATTTCTATAGTAACAGAACACTAATATTGAATTTTTCTAATAAAAATCACATTTGTTTAAAATAGTCACTTGAATACCTTCTAGGAAGATATATCCGCTGATATTTTTTTGATTGGTAAAGAAACGTCAGAATTCTGGATTTTCATTGGTCACTTTTTGACAGATGACAGGTGAATTGAATAGTCACAAATATTTTACATTTCGCAGTTGAAAGTTCGAAAAAAATGTGCAATAGAATCTCGATAACTATTTAAAAATTAATAAAACATGAAAAACCAACAAAAATCAAAATGGAGAGATCTAGAAATAATGACATAAAAACGAATTAGAAATTCATCTAAACGACAAAATGAAAGAAAACAGAACAACAATAAAAAGTACGATGATAGACTTCGACTGAAGGTTGTGAACTACAAAGTACAAATATAAAGGTCGAAGAAGTATAGATACCGTCACAGGTACAATTTCTTCATGCATGAAGCGAAGAAGGAAACCAAATAAAATACCAAGACAATGTATATGCAATGATGTATTATTACTTATACAGTTTTTGAATTTCATAAAATGTATTAAGTTAGTACTCGGACTGTTTCAAAAAAATGTTAGTCTACGTATGCTTTAGTATAATGTACAATTTTCTAAGAATAATATATTTTCTCAATTTAGCTTCAATAACAGTTTGTCTTAGGCAGATTTCTATGGTAGTTATAAAATTCGTAAATACATGCGACACATGTTAAAATTTTGATACCAGATTTTGATTCGTCGGCTAATTCATTCAAAATCAAGTGACTATGTGGATACAATTGCCGGCCAGAATACACCAGTGGAGACTGCTTGCAGTTCATTATAAGTACTCAAGTTAATCAAATAGCGTGGACGGGCGCCAACGAATCTTTAAATAACGACAAGTGTATTCAGATATCACAGAGAATTCGTAAACTCAAAAGTAGCACAACATAAATAAATAAAGAATAAAAATCCAAATAGCAACAAGACGATGTATTGATATCAATGTATAATAACCACAGAGAATAAATTGCATACAAACCAGTACAGGACACAGGTGATAATTCTATAACTATGTAGATAAATAAGGTGCAACACATAAACTCGATTAAACTTGTGAGTAAGTTAGTATTTACAACATTATAAAATGTACTGTCTCAGTTAAGTACAACCAACAACAGATTAAAAGTGTAACGGAGACTAAGCTAAGCTCCGACAATGAAAATTGACGTCATAACCTAATTTGGGCCAGTAATATTTATGTTCACCAAACTTCAAGATAATGAAACCTTGGAAAATATGAAAGAAATGCTAAATAGAGGGATACAAGTAGTAGGTGCAGAAGTAGAAGAGCTATGGGAAGGTTTTAAGAATGGAATTACTGAAGTATGTAACCACTTTTTGGTTTCTAAAAAACAAAAAAGGAAAAAGAAAAAATGGATGAGGGATAAGTGCGAAGAAATCGAAGAACTCGTCCAAAAATATGACACTTTTAATCTCCATAGAAAAATTAAAAAAGCTACGGCCACAAACAGACGAAGAACATCAGGCAATCTTATAGACGATCAGGGTAAAATTGCACATGAAGTCAAAGAAAAACTTAAAATCTGGCAACAATATATACATGAACTATCCAAAGACGATCACCGTCAGGAAAGACCAGACTATAATTTCCTAGAGGGACCAGATATCACGGCAGATGAAGTTAAACGTGCTATTGACAGTGCTAAGAAAAATAAAGCTCTTGGTCCAGACGAAACAGCCACTGAGATACTCAAGATCATGGACGAAGAATGTATTCAAAAACTGACTGTTCTCTATAACAGAATATATAATACCGGTATAATACCCGACGATTGGCTCACTTCCACCTTTGTCACCATTCCGAAAAAGACAGGTGCTAAATATTGTGAGGACTACCGTATGATCAGCCTTATGAGCCACGTGCTGAAAGTCTTCCTTAAGGTAATTCACGCTCGTCTGTATAATAGATGTGAACAAAACATGGGGGAGACGCAGTTTGGCTTCCGCAGTGGTCTCGGCACCCGAGACGCTCTCTTTGCTGTACAAGTTCTCGTTCAACGATGTAGAGACATGAAGTGTGACGTCTACATGTGCTTTATAGACTACGCTAAAGCTTTCGATCGATGTCAACACAACAAGATGGCGAATGCTTTGGAAGAATCGGGCGTTGATGGGAAAGATATCAGGATAATTACCAATCTCTACTGGCCACAAAGAGCGAAAATAATATTGGATGGAAATGAATCCGAAGCTATCGAAATCAAAAGGGGAGTTCGCCAGGGATGCATATTGTCTCCACTGCATTTAACCTCTATTCAGAGAAGATATTTAAAGAAGCACTGGAAGATGTTACGCAGGGTGTCACTATAAACGGGGAAATCGTCAACAACATAAGGTATGCCGATGATACGGTACTGATAGCTGATAGTCTAGAAGGGCTTCAAGAACTCGTCAATAGGGTCACCGATATAAGTAGAGAATATGGGTTAGACCTTAACACTCGGAAAACGAAATATATGATAATTAGTAAGACAACAATCCAACAAAGCACACTTCTATGTAACAACGAACATATTGAAAGAGTTAAGAGCTTTACGTATCTTGGTTGTAATATTAATGACACATGGGATCATTCTCGAGAGATCAAACACCGAAGAGAAATGGCAAGAGCAGTATTTATCAAAATGAGACCGCTTCTTTCCTCTAGAGATCTTAATGTGGAACTCAAACGACGCATAATAAAGTGTTACGTCTTCTCAACATTGTTATACGGCGCAGAAGCTTGGACGCTCTCAGAAGCCACAGAAAAACGTATTCAAGCCTTCGAAATGTGGACTTACCGGCGAGTACTAAGAATATCCTGGGTCGATAGAATCACCAACCAAGAAGTCCTCAGAAGGATGAGATGTCAACCTGAACTTATGTCACAAATCAAAAAACGAAAAATGGAATACTTTGGACATGTAATGAGAAATTCCAACAAATACCGGTTGTTACAGGTTATAATACAGGGAAAGGTGGAAGGACGAAGAGGGCCAGAAAGGAGAAGAATCTCCTGGCTCGCAAACCTTAGAAAATGGTTCGGAATGACATCTATTGAACTTTTCCGCGCAGTAGCTAATAAGGCGCGGATAGCCATGATAGTAGCCAACGTCCGGAACGGATAAGGCAAAGGGAGAAGAAGAAGAATATTTATGTGCGATGTGATGGGAAGTTATGTTAACGCCCGCATGACCAGCCGTAGAACTCTCGTGATTTTGCTTAATAATTTTTCGGCGTTGGAACTTAGGGACCATGACCTTCTAATGATCTTCGTCGTTATCCGCTAAGTCAGGGTACTCGAATCGAACATATCTATATAGCTGACCGTCACTAACGCTCCATTGAAGAAACCTACGACATTGATGGCTACACGATTACACATGCGTCTGTACCAAGGGGCGCAAATAGGTTCGTGTGGGATATCAACAGCGTCGATGACTGGAACGCGAGACAAAATGTCCGGCACGACATGCTCTTTGCCGTTACGATGGACAATATCGAAGTCATACTGTGGAAGGCGGGCAGCCCAACGAGCAATACGACTAACAGGATTTTTGATGTCGTTAAGCCATTTTATACTATAGCGATCTGTTACAACGGTGAATGTAGTTCCATCAACATAAGGTCTAAGTTTCTCTATCGCAAAAAGGACAGCGAAACATTCACGCTCAATCGCACTAAAATTTCGTTAGCCAAGGCTAATATAGCAGATGAATTTTTTACCATTTAGTTGTTGTTGTGTAAGGACCGCGCTGATACCATAACCAGAACCGTCGGTCTGAATTACAAAGAGTGTAGCAAAATCAGGGCAAGCTAAAATTGGAAACGAAATCAAGTGCTCTTTAATGGTACAAAAGGATTGTTGACAACTGTCATCCCACACAAATACCACGATGAGATACCGATCACACGGTGCACATCACACCCAGGAGGGGAAATACGAGTGATAGCATTCACTTTCTCTTGGCCGACCAAGAAACCTCGGAAATTAACCACGTATTCGAGATACTTAAGCTCTGGCTTACAAAAATTGTATCGAGAGATCCAAAAAAAACTGTTCCTCAGCAGGCTGTGGAATGAAAAGTCACGTCTTTACTTGTGTCAGCTGGAATCCACTACACAAAATCGTTGATCTCTTTGTATCTTGGTTCGCTAGCTCCTCCGACGATACTGGACCGATTAAGTTGTATGATGGCTTAAAATGTTGCTAATTGTTAGACTTAGATCGTAGACCGGTTTTTACTTTCAAAAAACGTTTTAATTAAATTGGCAAATTAGCAAAACTCAGTGTAGCTCAGCTGATTGATTATATACCACTACAGCAGCGCGAATTTCAACAAAGTTCTGTAGCTCAGTGGTAGAATGTTCGCCTGTCATGCGGGCGGCCCGGGTTCGATTCCCAGCCGGTGCATCTTTTTTTTAATTTATATTAATGAATCCCTTCTGAATTTGCTAACCGAAGCGTAACTCGGGTGATTCACTAGTTAAATAAAAATGAAAAGTCATTTTTAGGAGCAAAAATCTTTTAACAATCTGCCAGATTCGTAGAGAAAAAACAACTAATTATCCGACACAAGTACAGACGTGACTTTTCATTCCACAGCCTGCTGAGGAACAGTTTTTTTTGGATCTCTCGATATTTGTCTTTACTTAAGGTAAGGCCGACAGACATGAAACGAGGTACAACCTCGTGAAGAATGGAGAAGTGTTTACCAGACGGTTCAGATAACTATATCATCGAGGTAAGTGAACGCAATAGGCACCAAAAACACGGTCGATTAAACGTTGCCACGTGGCAGAATCCGTATGCAAACCAAACGGCACGCGACGAAGCTGATATAAACGGGACAGTAAAAGCTGTCAATGGCCGCGAGGAAGCAGCAACAAGAAACTGCCAGTACGCAGACTTAATGTGGAGAGTAGTGAGGTAGTGAGCATCAGGGAGTTATCCAAGGTGCTCGATACATATGGAATAAGGTAAGCATCAGGGTTGTTAACTTTATTAAGACGACGAAAATCTACACAAAAACGATAGCCAACATCCTTTTTTATCATGACGATAGGTGATGACTAAGCGGAAGTTAAAGATTCCACAATTCCCTCTTGCAACGTCTTTTGTAATTCAAAATCCACCTGTTTCTGAAGAACAGGAAAAATAGGATAGTATCGCTGCTTAATAAGTGGCGACGTCGTCTTAATTTCGTGTTTAACCAAATGAGTGCAACCTAACTTATCTCCCATTTGCTCAAAAATCCCAGTAACAAAACCATCGAGTCGTTCATACTGAACTTTCGTTAAATGCTTAAAACGGTTTGCGGAAAGTTCGTTCCCGACATTTCGTTCCCCACATTTCGTACCCCACATTTCGTTCCGGGGATATTTCGTCTCCCCACATCTCGTACCCGGAAACTTCGTTCCCGAACGAGCTCAATTTGTCTCCTAGATTACACGGTGTTGAAAAACGAGTATAGCGATCGAAATGCAGTTGGAAAAATTAAAGATATTTTAATTAATTTATTTATTATAATAAACTGATAAGAACTATATACAGTATGTCCCCATATTGAGTTTACAAGAGGGAACTAAATTTTATTTTTAGTTATACCAAAAAGCATATGCTCTTTGGTTTTACATAAAAATGTTATAGGAATTATAATTCCTTCTTGGTTTGTAGAGAATTTTAAGAAAATTTTCAGTTTTTCAAAAACAAGTCCTCCTTGACAGTTAAGCAAAAATTATTTTCTTTTTAGGTAAACTACCCTTTTTGTTCATGATACGGCAAAATATTACTAAGAAAAGTTGTTGAAATTATGGCCCTATAAAAAATATTAGGAAGATACGTACTTAGATTAAAGCGTCATTTTTAATAAATTAATTAAAATATCTTTCATTTTTTTAACTGCATTCAGATCGCTGCACTCGTTTTTCAACACCCTGTAATCTAGGAGACAAATTGAGCTCGCTCGGGAATGAAGTTTCCGAGTACAAGATGTGGGGAGACGAAATATCCCGGGAACGAAATGTGGGGTACGAAATGTGGGGAACGAAATGTGGGGAACGAACTTTCCGTATCCCGCTTAAAACAGCCTGGATGGCATCAACTTCAGGGACTGAATTATCCTTCGAGAATGTTTATTCATTGCTCCGGGAATCCGGTACAATACCCATGCAAAACCAAAAATCAGTTCCCAAAATCAAACTATAGGGTACAGAAAGCACAACTAGTAGGTCAAAAAAGCAAACCTTATCACGAAGAGCTGTGCCTATACTCTAACTTCGACATTTCGTGCCATTATCAATGATACAAGCTGGAGCTTGACTAGTCTCAAGGCGACAATGACTTTTTAGTAACTCCCATCCCTTGCAACCAAGTATAGTGCGTGAAAGACAAGGGTCCAGTACACCGAGAATTTTGTTTCCAAAACATAGAAATTTGCAGATAGGGTCTTTCGTCAGGGCCAGCATGACTCAACATAAAGTCCTAAACCGCTTTAGAGCGAGTAACATTAACATCGGGGTAATTGACCGAAGGGGTTAACAACGCTGAATCCCGTTTCCCGAACAATAAGGACACGTTCTAGACGTGAAATCGGGTCTCCCACAGCGATAATAATGACGTCTCTAAGGGCGAAGGACAATCAATGGAACGATTATTTGGCTGTCGCAATTCCGTCATATTTGTTTGTGAATTGTCTCGAGAAGAAGCGCAACCTTCATTAGAAGAAACATAAAGGGCATGATACCTAGGGCTGGCTCTAGGCCTTTGATAAGCCAGGGTGGGCCCTAACATACCACTACCATTGGTTGATGGCCCACAGAACCGTTGTAAACGTAGATGTGCATCTTCAACTAATTTGCATACTCGAAGCAGCTTAGGAATAAAAACAAGGGTTCTCAATGCCAACTGCGTTTGAAAATGAGGTAATAACTTCCTGCGGATGAGGCTAAAACCACAAAAACAGTAATGGGCACATCAACACCTTGAGTGCGATGGCATATTTCAACCCATAAGTAGGCCTCATAATGACAAGGAAGAAAGACTGAACGTAAAGCGTTAACTAGTTCATCCCAATTATTCAGAGTATCCTTGATCGAACGATACGAAATTAAAGCATGATCAGTGAAGAACATGACACGACTCGCTGGCGGCCTCATGGGTGCGAGGACGTGGCTAACTTCAAGAATGGCGGTTTTTGACTATTCGCCCTAGCGCCTCAGTGGTAGGGGTGTTGACGAAGAGCAGGAGTGGCGAAGTAGAGAGCAGATGGCTGACTTTATGGTTATATTATATTAACGGTTACATGTACAATTATTCTAAAATATTTATAAAGAAATAAACAGAAACAAATATAACTAAGCGCGGTCCCGATGGCTAGGCTTCTTAAGCTTGGATGCGTTGGCCTGCTGGCAGGGGGCGGTGTGCGAGGTGACGGCGTTGGCTTCGCCTTTTGGATGGGATATAGCAGGGTATCTGGCGTAACAGTACTGGAGGACGGCCGCGGAAGCGAGCGCTGAACCATAGATTACAACGGGCGTAGCGGGTGTCTTTCACGACGGTGCTCCTTGGGGGCAGAGCGGCATCTCGCAGAAGGTGGCGACGTCGGGTTCGAGGGCAGGACGAGTCATTATTATGTCATTTATGTAATACTACGAAATTACTATACATTTTAGTCACATTTCAATAGAAACGATGAAGCACGAAAAAAATCTCGGCTCCTTGACGCTTTCCTTTCGCATTCGATATGTCGAATAATATCGCTCGTACGTGGAAAAACAATCGAACATAAATTGTAGAGCACAAAAAAATCTAAACAGAAGATCGACTTTATTTTATATATACCGTTAACGGGAACCAAGTTATCACAAAAAAATCAAATGCACTTTTTCTTAGGATGGCGGAAATAGCACATAGGGAATCTTGGTCGACAACTTTAAGTTAAGCTTTTCTTAACCCCCTCCCCCCCCCGCACCACAATAAAGAAATTTCAAATTTCTGTTTAGTTTCAAGCATAGGTCTTCTTTTTGTACATAGTGACTGAACTAATATGGAATCGAGTTATGGGGATCTTCCTGTAAGTCCAAGGTCAATATGATCCAAAGGTGAAATTCCTCAGACTTATTAGGGATGCTTTCTGGTATGTAGGAAATTAGACACTGCACACAGACCTCCAAATCCCTTTGGTTAGTGAAGTTATATGGAAAAGATCTATAAAACATCAAGAAAGACTAGCAGCACATCCGAATCAACTGCTACAATCCCTAACAGAAAGAAAATGGCCTCAAGGTCTAATAACAATCTTCTGATAAATTATAAGAATTTTATGTTTTTATATATTCTACACTATTAGCTCATAGAATTTATATAATGTATTGTGATTGACAATGTACATAATAAAAAAGAATCTGGTGTAATACTCGCACACAACTTCCTTTTACAGTGATCTCATAATTAGCCAAAAATTTGATTTTTAAATTTTAAGCATTTGTCAAAATTTACAAAAAAAAATACAAATTTTACAGAAGCCATACGAAATAGAGCGTTAGTTGAAGAGACAAATTATCTCTAAAATTTTAAGCTGAATTCAAAAATGTAATAATATACAAAGAAAACCCATTTTAGAAGTATTCAACTCGAAAATCACCTATCTCACATCAATACACATTTAAAATGTCAAGTTTGAAAAGAATCATTAGAGTCGTTTTTGAAAAAATAGAAAACAGACAGACAGACACACAGACACACAGACAGAACAATGAACAAAAATATGTTCTTTGGGTTCACGGAACTCTAAAACTCAATTTCGAATTTTTGGGATGAATCCAATACTTCCTTTATTGTAAAAGGAAGTAATATATTACACTGGATCTCAGTCATATCAACCAAATTCAAATTGTTCATAGTCGACCCTAATGCAAAAACATCTGGAATGGTATAGAATATATACAGTGCGTACCAAATGTATGGAACCGGTCTTGTTATTTCAAAACTATTCAAGCTAAATCGATAAAAATTTAATATGCATGCTGTTTACAAAGACTTCTATTATTTCCAGTTTTGTTATTTTTTTAACTGGCAAGGTCGGGAGGTGCACAGCCAATTTGATTTTTTTAAATAGGAAGGGGGTCAAATCGCATACCGTTTGAAAGGTATTTTCAAGTAGAATTCAGCGACATGCCATCTCTAAAGATAACTTCGCTATTGTAAATTAAAGATGAGAGTAGGTATTAACTGGATAACTGAAGATTTAGTGAGCGCTGAAAACAATGGTTAGTTTATGTTGTTTAACGAACGTCAAAAGCTTAAAACTGTGCCCGAAGTGCCAAATTATGGAGCATCTTACAGAAAAAGAGCGTATAGAAATCTTGATGATGATAGGATACGGTGATAGAAGACGCAGTCATGCAGAGGTACGCGATTTTTTTATAAATTTGCTTATAAATGATTTCTAGATGAACTTCATAAACTTAAAACACGGTTTCAACAATCTGATGTTACATTAAACACCGTAAAACAATTCATTGTTCCGCATGCTAATTGGATCTTCAGTTTTACCAGTTAATATCTACTCCCAATCTTTAATTTACAATAGCGAAGTTATCTTTAGAGATAAATATGGCAAGCAGCATGTCGCTGAATTCTACTTGAAAATACCTTTCAAACGGTATGCGATTTGACCCCCCTTCCTATTTAAAAAAAATCAAGTTGGCTGTGCAGCTCCCAACCTTGTCAGTTAAAAAAATAACAAAACTGTGGAAATAATAGAAGGCTTTGTAAACAGCATGCATATTAAATTTTATCGATTTATCTTGAATAGTTTTGAAATAACAAGGCCGGTTCCATACATTTGGTACGCACTGTGTATTACTGTATATCACCATTTTAGCAATTGTTTATTTAGTCGCCATTTTGGCAACTTATGGCAGTTAAAATGCCCATAATTCTTATAATTATCTGTAGAATGATCAAAAGTCTAAATCGCGATTGCTGTGGGAATTTGTATGCCATTGATATTTGTTTGTTTATTTGTTATAAACAAATTTTAGGCATGCGAAGTACCCGGTACCTTACTTGACATCTTTCAAAGTGAGCAAATTGTATTTAAAAATGTTTAAAAAGAACATAATATTTGTATTATCAAATCATGTTACCGGAATGGAAATCGTTGTAAAAACGCTAATTGTGTTTATTTGCCCCGTTTATGTTTAATGCAATTCTGTGAAAGATTTCCTAAAGTCGTGATATCGGACGAAATTTTGTCGTTAACTTCAACGTACTGTGAGTAAATTGCAAAGTAGCTATTTAAGTTAACAAGCCTCTGTCTATGCTCAGCGGTAGGGTTACTTCAATGGCGTCGGTTTCGGAAGAGGAGGGTGGGCGTTACCCTCAGCTAGACACTGGATTTGATTGGAACAAAGTTTATTATATTTACACTAACTAACATACAAATAAGCTTAGAACTAGGTAACATATATATACAGAAAAAGAAAAGAAAATGGCGGATTGGCATCCGCGATTGGAAGCGGGTGTGGTCCTTCGGAGGCGGGGCCGGCGGCTTCCTCCTGCGGTTGCAGCGGCGGCGGTGGCGACTGGCGACGGGGCGGCGAGCCGAGAGCAGCGGCGGCGGCAACGTCGGCGGCAGTGCGGATCTCCTTGGCGGAGGCGGCGGCTGGCGGCTTCCTTCGGCGGTTGCAGCGGCGGCGGTGGCGACTGGCGACGGGGCGACGGGCTGAGAGCGGCGGCGGCGGCAACGTCGGCGGCAGTGCGGATCTCCTTGGCGGAGGCGGCGGCTGGCGGCTTCCTTCTGCGGTTGCAGCGGCGGCGGTGGCGACTGGCGACGGGGCGGCGGGCTGAGAGCAGCGGCGGCGGCAGCGTCGGCGGCAGTGCGGATCTCCTTGGCGGAGGCGGCGGCTGGCGGCTTCCTTCTGCGGTTGCAGCGGCGGCGGTGGCGACTGGCGACGGGGCGGCGGGCTGAGAGCAGCGGCGGCGGCAGCGTCGGCGGCAGTGCGGATCTCCTTGGCGGAGGCGGCGGCTGGCGGCTTCCTTCTGCGGTTGCAGCGGCGGCGGTGGCGACTGGCGACGGGGCGGCGGGCTGAGAGCAACGGCGGCGGCAACGTCGGCGGCAGTGCGGATCTCCTTTGGCGGAGGCGGCGGCTGGCGAAAGTGGCTTTCCAAAGACGGCAGGCAGCAGAGTCCAATGCGTAGGATCGGCTCTAAGTCCACGAGGGTGATAGGCTCTGGAGAGGCGGGAGCTGCTAGCTGGTCCTGGAAGCTAAAGTGGCTCGAACTCCAAGTCCCACGAAGACGGCAGACAGCTAAGTCCAGTGAAACGGCTGTTGGTCCTGGAGCTGAAGTGGCTGCTGGTAGTCCTGGAAGCTGAAGTGGCTGCTGGTGGACTCTCCTTGGCTGAGTTGCTGCTGGATTGACCCGCCGAGGCAGAGTGATTTCTTACTGCTAGCGTCTGACTATTTAAAGGAGCCAGTCCTTTGTCCAACGCGATCTCGACGCTCATTGGTCGAAGTAGAAGGGATGTTCTGCCCGATTTCGATATATTTCGGATTTATAGCGTTTAATTGAGCGGCGTGATCAATTATCGACTTGATTTGAGTCGCAATCAAAAGTTGTTGAAATGGCGATTCTAACGACACCCAATTTGCCATGTTTTGAGTAAAAATTAGCTCCACTTGGAATTTTTAATTCCGTGTTCCGCGTAAAGCTTAATTAAGCATTACTCTTATGGCGTATGTTCAAAAGTTTATTATGCTTCGATCGGTTGCGCGCTATTTTTATAAGACTTTTGAGACCAATTACGCTTTTCTGGGATGCTTCCTTCCGTTGATTATACTTTAATTTGTAATATTGTATCCTTGCCCGCTGTATTTTGTCGTGGCCCTGATTTCTCCGTTACAAAGATGCGTTTCTGCTGGGCCGCTGAATTTTCGGCCGCTCTCTCGGGCGCGCTCGGGCCGCATGTATTTGCTGTCTGATGGAAAAATTGCTTTTACTCCACCTGTATATGTGCTAGCGCCCTGGTGTTTGTTTTATTAGGTGGCGGTTGATTTTTCCTATCGGCAGGTACCCTTATGTGGGGTTTTGGAGTTGGCGCACTCTGATTTAAGAGCGTTTTAGTGATCGAACTTGGTTTATTAATTTTCGCTGCGGCGCCGTTTGGTCGGCTTCCGTTGTTGAGGTTTGGCGATCCGTTGGCCCTTTTATTGCAGCGGTTTATACTTGCGAATTGGGGGCTTCTTTGAGTTCGCGTGCCGCGATTTATTGTTTTATGGGGGTAACGGTTTTCTTAAAATTTTTGTAGGATCGAGGCGATTTGCTGGTGAACAGATGTTTGAGTTCTTTGTTTCGTTCGCCGTGTATTTGGCGACGCGAATTTCCCTTTGTTGCTTTGTTCTGTTCACTGATTCATATTAAAGTGGTAGAAGTATATCTGGAAGAAGACGTGATAAAAACCATAACATTATTGACCAGGTTAGGTAACAAAAGAAAGAAGAACCTACTCTAAAGCTGCGTAGTTTATCACAGGAAACAACGTTGTGTTATGTTACGTGTCAAACTATTGATAAAAGTGATTTCAACATGTTTTCTTACAAAATTCAGCTGTACCTAGGGTTGCTACCTCAATTTTGGCAGATGTCAATGATAGAGAAATTAAAGAAATAAATAATTTTATAGATTGCATTTAAATTCCACAGCAGACTTTTTGATCACACACTAAGATTCGCGAGGACGACCAGAGGTCGGCCATTTGCGGCCTTCCACCGAATATGTTTATATGCAGATTTGTGTTTCTATCTTTTTTTTGTATGAAAGCGATCTAATAAAATCATTTATTATTATTATTATTATTATTATTATATCATGAAGATGTTTCCTTAAATAATATTAAACTGTTTTATGAATAATCTCAACTCTTATACAACAGTATTATTGACATACATTTCGTAATTGTGAAAATGAAATGTAGTACCTCTATCTATGTCAAAATGTGCCTATTTTAAAAAGCAATTTATAATGTATCTTACCGTTTATAATACAATTAAAATATCACAGCACATCGATATACTCGTATTTATATTCTTCAACAAATCTCTGTTTGAATACCTAGGTAGTATTTAAATGAGGGAGTGAAGAAGAATGTAATTTATCATGTTACATGGAATTGTATAAACTAAAAAATCATCTATTGTAATTGCAGAATCAAAATACTTATAATTGTTTGAATTTATATTGAAAAAGAAGGCATCCCAAATTATCGCCATAGAAATGAAATATTTGGGAAAAATAGGGGGAAAACAAAATTTGATAGAATTAAGAACTCGCACATAAGAAATATTACTACTAAATAAGAACCGATTATGACAAAACTGTATAACAAAAAATTATTAAGCTGGTATGGTAACAAAACAAAACAGGACCCAGAAAGAATAGTGAGGAAAGTGATAGCGATAGGAAATGGAAGAAAAAGAAAGAAGGACATATCGAGGAAAACCTGTATGGAAAGGATAGAGAAAGTGGGATCAAGCAAACTAAAAATCCTAAATGAAATAAAAACCTTGGCACAGGATCGCAATGAATCGAGGAAATGGATTACGAAAACGGGGAGTTTGGAAGCCAATCCAATGTCCTAAAAGGCAAAAAGATTTATGAAAAAGAAGAGAAGATAATTTTTGGAAATACATAGATAAAACTAATTTCTATATTATTGGAAACAACGGTATTATCAACAGTAATGTATTAAGTGCATGGTCACTTGCCAATAATGCTGGTCAGATTGCACGACCGCTGGATTGTTTAGAAAATACGCCCGACAGCAAAGCTGAAGGGCGTATTTTCTAAACAATCCAGCGAGAGTGCAATCTAGTCAGCATGATGGAAGCAAGGAACTATGAACGCAATATATTTTGCGTGACTACTATTGCTTGAATCGATTAAAAAAACTAACGAATCATTATTTTAATGAGTAAGGTGGAGTAAGTATTACCGATAAGTTGTTATATAACAATAATTAACGACGCAAGCCATTTTTGATTGGTTGAAAGTTCAAAAAGCGAGTGCGATCATTGGTCAAATGACATCGTTCGACAGATGTATGCAATAGTCAAGAATATTATTAGTCTAGGTATACTAAATCACTCAATGTAGATGAAAATAGACAATTATACACTAGATAATGCTGTATCTTCCCCAGAACATCTAAAAGTCTTCATAGTTGTTCACGTGAACGTTCTGGTATTGTTATTTGTTATAAAAATAGAAAATTATCTTTATCAATTGATAGTAATTATGTTAGCAGTACCTGTGTAACTGGTGTAACTAACTGATTATAGTATTTTATAAAATTTAAAATAACGTTTTTTTATTGACACCTTACATCGAAAAATCTATCCTAGCTGGATAGTAAGTTCTTAGTATGCCTAATATTGTAGAAGGAAAATATATATTTAAGTGCGAATATAGGTAATACTACTGTAAGAAGCAAATCAAATCCAAACCATTTGTTTAATATAAGTGTTTTCAGGGTAAAATAATTAAGAAATTCGGCAGATGCTTGTAGTCAAATACCAAAAACTTTGATACCCATTTAAATCAGCCGTCTTAATAATGTTCTATTTCCATTAATTAGTTCTAAATTTTTAAACTAATTGGTTATCAAATTTTAGGAAACCCAAGGCAACTACATGGCGACCCAGGCCGCCAATAACAGACAGAATTTTTTGCTGAAGCAAGGATCCATCGAGCAAGATCCGAAAGCCAATTCCAATGCTGAACCTGTAAAAGTTTCATGGCTTCTCGGGTGGGGCCGCGTAAGTTATGTGACAGCTGTTCACGGTGAAATCATGACTGCCAGCCTGCCTGTTTCTGCTTTCTGGTTCGACTGGATGAACCAGACTTCAAAATTCCTGAGCACGTACATAAGCTTATAAATGAATGGTCATTTCGAGACGTATATCAGGGGTTCAATTAGTGGTGAGATTTTATTTACGACCCAGATTATTTTTAATTTATTGTTGCCAGCATTTTTATAATTAACGCAACTAAGGCTCCATTATAAATATAATCATTTTAATTATCTCACGGGAATCTAAAAACGCTTGACAGTAAAAGAAGAATCGCCTCTACCCACAGTGTTGTTCATTGTTGAAATGGTTAGAACTTATATAAGGTATGACAACTTTCGAAACCACATTGAAACGCATTTTTGTATTTTAGTTACAAATTGGGAAAAAGCGAAGCATTTTTATAAGAAACTAGTTTAAACTACGGTACATATCCTACAAGACTGATATTAAATAAAAGAAAATCGTATGGGCAAGCTATAAACATTATAATATATTAGATACTAAACATTTTATTCATTCTTGACAAGTACAAGGGGTATATAATAAGAAACAACCACTTTAGGTTGCGTATATGAGGCAACCGCACAAAGTGTAGTTTTGTGTAATCTAAAAATGTAAATGTAATATTAAAATATCGTACTTTTCTGCATTATCTAACAAGCAAGCAGGAATTAGTATTTATTAATACATTACTGTATTTATACAAATAAGTTCTGCAGCTAAGACTTTCTTAAATATCTAAACTTATTTAGCAACAACCATATTTCATGTAGTTAATTATAGATAATATCATCTCACTAGAAGAAATAAATCAGATTTTGATGCATTCGTGTTTATCTTCACACAAAATAATAGTTACGTCGTGTTATTTCAGTTAATAATTTTAATACTTTAAGCTCTATTTGAGTTAAACATGTTTTGCACGTTGTGTATATTTGTTTGCTCCAGGTAAACGGTTTGTATGATAATAATAACAACACATTTTTTAAACAAATTTCCAAAATACTTTTTTTTACAAAAAATCATATAAGACTTCTTCGAATCAAATTAAAAAAAATTTTTGTAAGTATGCTAGTATTTTTTTTTAGTATTTGCAGATATAATTTTGATTTATTGACAGATCTAAGTAATTTCTAAATACGCAATTATTAATTGAATTTGAATGTGAAATTATAAACGATACCGGTTATTTGTCCACTTATGGTTGCAAGTGTAGCTAATTCAAATTAGTGAAAAAATAATTTTTGAACTAAGTTGTTCTGTTAGTCAGACTTTATATGTAAAAGTAAATATTATCAGAATAGATAAAATATAAGTTTATTTCTTACATAATTGTTGTATAAAATGGTAAATGATGCATAATAATTGGATCCAGGCACATTTAAGAACAAATTAACCTAAAATCATGATTTGTAAAATTAAAATGTCATAATGGTCGATACGTAGGAATCTGTATTTTTGATATTTAAAATGTAATTATATCCAAGGTTTTGGTGAGAATTAAAAAATAAAAAAATAAAATAGAGAATAAAGAAAAAATAATCACAAACAGTCTAGAAAAATGATTTAATGATATAAAAATTCAATTTTACCAATAGAAATACTGGTATGTACCAAAAATTATTATAATAACTAGAAGGGTGTTATTAAGAAAGTTAGTACAAAATCAACGCAGAATTTAATTATGTGTGCATGAAGACTATACGAGAGGGGTAGCTGATGAAGGCACAAGCGAGAAGCAAGATATGCAAAGTTTATTTTGCCAATTTTATTAATGAAAAAAGATTTTTGCTCGAAGCAAGAACATTTCACCATGTAAATGTACCTTTACCAATTTTAATTAAATAAATACACAGATCTGAAAACAAAAGCAGTAAGTAAAAGAAATTCAACTGCTATTTCAAAACAGTATAGGTAGAATTGAATATAATCAAGTAACCAAAATTAACGACCTAATTAATTTAATAAAATAACGGTGTTCAAGAAATAAACGTTTAATAAACGATATAAGTGTAAACATTATCTATAAAATAATTATAAATAGTCTTTATGTAAACATATAGTATTACTTATACATAAAGGAGTTTAATTACTAAATTTTAACTCACAATAATATTTGAATAAATTTATTTAATATTAACAATACAGATCAATAGTAAATAAATACCAATTGCTTCATATTAAAGTGTTACTAGTCTTTATTTTGTGTATGTTCTAATTGAAATCTGCAGTAACTAAAAGAGATAAAGAGTCGAACAATTAATTTTGTTACAATTGCATGCTCTAGCTGTAGACCGAAGAAGGTAAGACAGAATAAAACGTGATAAAACCATGAGAATAATAATTAATTGCAATAAAAATAAAATAAAGTCATATATAACGATTAAAATAAAATAATGAATAATAAATCTTCACATCTGTTAGTTTTTATCAAGCAATAACGTTAAAATAGAATGCTACATGAAATATAAACGGTATTTTATATTTGCGAAATCAGGAATTGGTTTCACTCTTAGTTTAAAAATGACATTTGTCGACAAATGTGCTCGATTAAGTTTCCATTCCGAACATTGTACATTCGCATTTGGAGAACTACTTGAAACAATTTTGATTTAATTTGTTAAGGTTTGCATAGTTGAATTAGAAACAGTTAAAAAAAACAACTGACGTAACGTCTTGTCTACGTGGGAGTAGCGTTAGTTGTCAACAAAATATCGAGTCTCTAAAAATATTACTTCTATATGCCAGCCGTACTTATAAAGCAGATTATTTTTAATTTTATAGACTTGAACTACTATAGGCATATTATTGCAGCAAAAATATCGTTTAAATGTAAATTTCTGCGTTTGTCGTCTCTTAGTGTCGCAAGTGTCAAGCAAAGGTCACTTTATAAAATCGGGTTAGCTACTTTTAAGTTCTTGTTACCCGTCTTCCTTTAGAGGCATGTCAGTTTACTAAAAAAAATCAACGGCTCTCACCCCTTTTTCTTAAATTTTTAGCACTATTTTACAGGAAAACTACCGATCTGAGGCAAAAACCCTAAAGGAGTTTTAAATATTTATGTGATCAATACCGCAATCAATCAAGGTTATCTTAGTAACCTTCCAAAAACGGAATTTCATGCCTGTTTCGAGATTTGGTTTTCAAGAATGAAAAAATGTTTTATAACTAAGGGAAATATTTTGAAAACAATAACGTTATTTTTTTAAAGATCAGCACTTTCCCATAACTAACAATTAACAGAACAGCCCTTCTGCTAATGATATATGTGTGCATTAACTATAAAACTGCATTTTTCTTATACTTACATATACATAAACGTGTTGTGCCTGCGTACCTGCATACCTATCTGAGTCTGTCACCTTTTTATCCTCATCGATCGGGCGCCATCGGGCCTGTCCTCACTGTTCCCTTCATAATGTACAGATAAGCAAGTACGTCAGGTAATGAAATTTAGCCGCGCGCGTAAAACATCTGGCTAGCAGTCGGATTACCCCTAGGATCGCAGGTTCGAGTCCCACCGACTGCAGTGTAATTCGTGTTAGTACGTACTTCCTGTTACTTCTTCAGTATAACTAGCAACATTAAAATATTTTTGACATAATTTTCAACGCTCTCCAATCGTTATTCGATCTCGCAAAAGTAGTTTTTCTTCTGATGCGCTTTTTTTATTAAATACGTTTAAAAGATCTGCGGTATTTTTATTTACAAATTAATTTTAAAAATGCAGAAACTTTTTCAATTAGGTAAGCCCATCTATTTGGTGGTCTCCAAAGTTAGTAAATAAAATTAACATAGACAAAAATAAAACTTATTTGTTAAGCCTGCAAATAGTTAAGTTAACCAGAAGCTTTCAACAACTTATTATGGATATATTTAAAAGTGCCTACATTAGATAAAGTGAAATGCTAATGCATTTCTATGACCAATTATTCTAACATGAAAAAGAAACACTGACGTGGAATATAACCGTATTGGCACTAGAGAAAACAGCATCGAAATTAAAGAACGGTTGTTAGCTATTTTTTAAATATTTCCAGTCAAAGCAGCGAGAGAATATTTGAGCTAAACTCAGGGGAGACAAAGTGCAGTTTTTAAATGATGTAATTACCAAATATAATGAGCGCCAACAAGTTTTTAAATTATAACAAATATACTCAGATAGGCCGAGAACTTATAAACTCAGTTTAATCACAGCAGACTATAACAAAATATCTGAATACAGAAGGTAGCAGTAACGAAATCAGACAATGGATAATATAAACGGTGCATTAGATTGACTAAGCAACGCTGCATAAGATAACCAGTACAGTAGTTCTTAACTGCACTACTTACTCGAAAGGTGTAGCCCCAAATAACGCTAACATAGCCGTGATTAGCACAATTCAATAAGCAATCTAAGATTTAACCAATAAAATGTTAAGATTACATACTTCAATTTCTTTACATTGCTTGCGGTACAAATATCATTACCATAAATAATTAGGCCGTACGCTACTTATCTGAGAAAATCATACTTCTGCAGTGGGTAAATCAAAGCCTCCAAATGGGCTTTACAGCTGCTGCTGCAGGTGGAGGGTGCTGGCAAACGACACCAGCGGAAACCTCAGGCGATGTGGCCTAAAATGAAACTAGACTCCTAGAAGCAGGAGAGAATGCGCCTTCTCAAGTAAGCAAAAGTTTTTCAACTCTGGGGTAGCGCTAAAAATGCCGACCGAAATCAGTTAAACGCATTACATTATCAAAATCGAAAACAAAGTAATCACTCACCCTGTATTACGGGCGTTATTATATGGCCAGCACTGCTAGCAACCTGTAATAAATTATCCGTCTAAAATATGTGAACTTATTCGTCCCACATACGTGTCCCCAAGCCCAAGCGTTAAGGGAGCTTCTACGAAGAACCTCTCCAAAGACCAGAAGCTAAGTGGCGAACTTTGGGGCACAAAATATTACAGGAATGTTGCTGGGCTGAAGCCGCTTTTGGAAGAGAGCACTATTCAAGTCCCAATATTATCATTATCGCAAAAGGCAAATCGCAAGCTGCCTGCTTCATAAGATAGACTATTAGAAAAATACAACAAAATAAAACGAATGGCTTAAAACACCCGCCGGTAATGCAGATTACCACATATCAGTGCGAGACATCCCAAGCGGGCAATAAAGCTGAGTTAATACGAAGACTGAGTTCAAATGAAGCAGCGTTTACACGACCAAAAATTATGCACAAAATAAATTCTAAAGCTAATAAATGCTTTTTTGCACTACTAGTCTCAGAACGCACCGTTATTGGCCTATCATTAGGTCGTGAAGTTGTTTTTCTCCACCAAGGAAGAGAAAGTAAAATAAACAGTTTTCACCGTGGTAACTAATAAATTGCTAAGTTACCAAATATGACTATTTTAATTTCGACGTTTTAAAAAGCTGTATTGTCAGGTTGACAGTTAAAATATTTTCGAAATTTGTTGGGAATTTAGGTGTTAAGCCGTTTGGTAGTGCAAAAATTTTGCACTACTAGTCTCAGAACGCATCGTTATTGGTCTATTTTTAGGTCGTGAAGTTGATTTTCTCCACCAAGGGAGAGAAAGTAAAATAAACAATTTTCACCGTGGTAACTAATAAATTGCTAAGTTACCAAATATGACTATTTTAATTTTGACGTTTTAAAGAGCTGTATTGTCAGGTTGACACTTAAAATATTTTCGAAATTTGTTGGGAATTTGGGTATTAAGCTGTTTGGTAGTGCAAAAAATAGTATATACACCACGGTAGCGAATCGTCTTATAACCTTCGCGCTTTAGATACTTCGCGCTGCGCGCTCTGTATCTAATATGCGCTCAGGTTATAATACTGCGCTTCGCTACCTTGATGTATAATATACTATTACATGTAACACGACATCTTTGATTTCATCAGCAAGCCAGATGTTTTTAATATTATTCATAGGTGTTTAAAAGCGTTGTGTCACGTCACAGATATCTGAAAAATACGATGGTTTAGTTCCATGGGAAAGCACAAGAGAGAAAATCGTCAAGAGCGGCACGTTTCTATATTTCTCTGTTTCGTGGCTTATACCATGGCCTTTGACAAGGTAAAATAAAACTATATGTGGCAAGTAATGGAAGAGAGCTAATACGCCGCTTATACGAAAACAACACAGACAAAGTGAGAATAAACAATAAGTGCTCAAATGAGATTAAATTACTAGCTAAGGGTCAGACAAGGTTGCATCATTTTACCATCTATATTTAGCGTATGCCCAGAATAAAGCTGTTTTAAATACTAACAAATGTCAATAATTTTAGGTTAGAATCATGTTTTCTGATGAAAACAATATATTTATTTTGGAGGCTTACTTTCGGTCTGGACAACGTGACCAAAATGGCGTGTGGCAGTATTCACAAGCCCATTGCTTCGCCGAGTTCCAGCAGCAATTCCAAAACAATGACATTAGCTACGAAACGTTTACACAACATGTTCGTCGAATAATCAACCGATTTCGGAATACTGGCAGTGTCTCCAAGGGTAAATCTCCTGGCAGAAGGCCTGTGCTTAATGAAGAAGCCTTAGACGATATTCAGGAGCGATTGGAAGCAAGCCCCAATAAATCTTTAAGGCGACTGTCTGGTCAAACTGGTAATTTGTATAATCTGTTTTTATTACTAAATGCTGATTGTGTATATTAAATGTAGGGCTTTCGTATGGGACATGCCAGATGGCTTGCCGAAAAAAGCTGCATATGTATCCATACAAAGTGTCTGTTGTACAAGAATTGCTGCCAGCCGATTTTGTAAAGAGACAAACTTACTGCGCCTGGTTTAACGAAAACTTGAATGACAACGATGTTTTGGACTTAACATTTTTTAGTGATGAAGCATGGTTTCATCTAAGTGGGTATGTGAATTCCCAAAATTATCGAACCTGGTCTACTGAAAATCCCCATGTTTTTCGTGAAACAACATTACATCCAATTAAAATTGGAGTTTGGATTGCCATGTCAAGAAGGCGAATAATTGGACCAATTTTTTTTAACGATAATATAAATGCGATAAACTAACAAGAGTTACTTTTAAGACCTTTTATTGAACAGCTTCATGACGATGAGCTTCAGAATGGATATTTCCAGCACGACGGTGCAACAGCTCACACAGCTCGGACAACGATAGAATATTTATCACAATATTTCCAGGATAGACTAATAAGCACAGGTCGATGGTCACCGCGATCGCCTGATTTGACACCCCTCGACTCCTTTATGTGTGGTCATCTTAAAAATGTTGTGTATGCAAATCGTTTGCATACGGTTGAGGAGTTACAAGATGCCATAGTGGACGCAGTTAATGCAATCACACCGCAACAGTTAGAAGCCGTTTTTGACAACGTAAAGAGACGAGTAAATTTGTGTATAGAAAATAATGGACAACATTTTCAACATCTGTTATAAAGAAGGTGATTCTTATTTCTGTTTCTAGATTGTAAGCTTTGAAGACAATGTATTAATGTCATTGTATTTTGTTATTGAATTGTATTTCTTCGCTCATTTTGTCTCATATTTGTTGTTATATTGTGCGTTTTTAATATAAGAAACATGCTTGTCTTTATGTGATTTCAATTTTATAATTAAAATTGGTTATATGTTATTTTAGTTCTTCTTGTACGCTTGTTCAATTTTATTAAGTTTTTGTGTAACAAAACGTGCACTAGTATGTATAATTTAAAAGGTTGCACTAATATATTTATTTTAATATACCACCAGCTTTTAAATTTCCCGCCCAATCTAAAATACCCGCCTGTACGCCACTGGAAATAGTTGGGATCACTGTTTGTGCTAAGTGGACAATAGCTTTATTTGAAGGAGGCGGCACATTCAATCATTGTTGATCACCCGGTATATGCAATATTTTCCTCCCATTACGCCAGTGGCGTATCCAAACAAATTTTCACAACTGATGCAAAATACACAACAAGCCATACAACCCCAACAAATGAGCTATAATGGTTTGATACCTCACCAATCAGCGTATGAAATGGCTCCTCAAGTACCATTTCAACAAACACAGTATCAAACATTACCTGCTACGTCAACTAATCCATCACAGCTGGGATATCACCCTCGACAAATTATAAGAATGTCATCGACCAGTGAAGACGAATCAAATAATACACAGGAAACTAACAATATTCCATGGCAACAAGTAAAAAGTATAAAATGAAAGAAGATTACTAGATCTGCAAATACCAGTAATTATGAAACCACTAAAATAACCACCAATAACAAGTTCAGCCCACTAACAGTCGAAGGAAACAACTCTCAAAACACTGATCAGCAAACCTCCCCCCATATACATATATGGAGTAACTAACTATCGAGACATGATAAATCAAATGAGAAACTGCTTAGAGGATGAACAGTATACCACGAAGAGCTTAGCTAATAACACTATCAAGATTAATTGTAATATTGCAGATAGTTATCGAAAACTAATCAAATATTTAAAGCAAGAGAATATTATTCACAACAGCTATCAACTGAAAGAGGATTGTGCCTACAGAGTGGTTCTTAAACATCTACATAACTCCATCCCATCTGCAGAAAGCGTTAAAGAATTAACAAAATTAGGGCACAAGGTGAGAAACATCATAAATGCTAGACACAGAACTACAAAAGAGCCCTTAAATCTCTTTTTCGTTGACCTTGAGCCAGCAAATAACAAAGAGGTTTACAACATACAAAGACTACAAAACGTATACCTACATCAGGATTGAACCACCCCACAAAACCAAAAACGATATTATACAGTGTACGAGGTGCCAACTATACGGACACTCCAAATCTTATTGCAATAGACCTTACGTGTGTGTTAAATGTGGAGGATCGGACAGTACTGAAAGCTGTAAAAAACCAAAGAAACGCCAGCCACTTGTGCATTGTGCGGAGGTGACCATCCGGCCAATTATAAAGGATGCGGATATTACCATAAGCTAATCCAGGGAAATCGGACACAAAAAAAAGGTTAGTTCTATAAAACCAATATTAACCTCAAATAACTTAAACATCAAACCCAACCTTTACCAGGGCAGTTATCAAAATCAAAACAGAACATATAGCAGTGTAGTCAGCAATAATCAACTAAATAATGTTAATACATCAGAACCATCAAACGAGATACTATCACAATTTCTTAATGAATTTAAAGCTATGTCCAATCAGTTAATTCAACAGAATAGTATGCTACTTAACATGCTAACAACGCTAATTAGTAAACTAGCTCATTAATGGCTACGTTTTTACGAATCGCACTATGGAACGCCAATGGTCTTGATCAACACAAAGAAGAAGTAAAAACCTTTTTAATAAACAACCACATAGATGTCATATTAGTCAATGAAACACATTTTACAGGACGAACATATTTTAAAATACCAAATTATATAACATATAATACCAACCATCCTGATGGTACCGCGCATGGCGGCACAGCAGTTTTAATTAAAAATACAATTCACCATTACGAACTGCCGAAATATCAAAAAAATCTTCTACAATCCACTACAATAAAAGTATCAACTCTACCATATGAACTGACAATTGCAGCTATCTATGATCCACCTCGTCACAATATAAAAAAGAATGATTTTGAAGAATACTTCCAAACATTAGGCAATAAATTTCTAGCTGGTGGTGATTACAATAGTAAACACACTAGATGGGGCTCACGCCTAATAACAACCAAAGGTAGAGAACTGTTAAAAACAATAGAAGACCATAGATATTCATTTCTATCAACAGGCACACCAACCTACTGGCCGACTGATCCACGAAAAATCCCTGATTTACTAGATTTTTACGTTACAAATGAAATCAACTTGACATACACTAACATCATGCCCAGCTACGACTTGTCATCTGACCACTCTCCAATTATAACAACAATTGGAACATCTGTAATATATAAGAAACCCTCACCTAGACTACACAATACTCACACAAATTGGGATACTTTTCGCAGCATATTAAATGACAGTATAGATCTAAAAATCCGACTCAAAGAGACTGAAGAATTAGAAACTACTACAAAAGCATTTATAAGCCAAGTACAACAAGCTGCACAACAGTCTTCACCAGTACTTCACGCAAGGAAAATAACCCCGGATACCTATACCATTAGAAATTAAAAAAGCCGTAGCAGAAAAAAGACTGCCAGATCAAAATGGCAACATACTCACACACCAGCTGACAGACAGCGTAGCAGACCAAGAAATAGAACAAAGTCTCTCTATTCCATCTGTAACACACACGCCTATCAAAGCACTGACACCAAAAGAAATCACGGAAGAAATTAAATTTCTAAATCCAAAAAAGTCACCTGGAATTGATCTGGTAACGGCTAAAATGTTGAAGGAATTACCTAGAAAAGGGATAGTAATGCTAACCTACATTTACAATGCTATTCTACGACTTAGATACTGGCCAAAATGTCTAAAAACTGCCCAAATCATACTGATAGGTAAACCAGGAAAAGAACCAACAGATGTCTCCTCTTACAGGCACATAAGTTTGCTATCAACAATCTCAAAACTTTTTGAAAAATTGGTGTTTCGTAGATTAAATGAAGACATGCCTTCCGAAAACTGGATACCAGATCATCAGTTCGGGTTTCGTCAGAAACACTCGACAGTGCAACAAGTTCACCGAATTACACAAACCATAAATAAAGCATTTGAAAATAAACAATATTGTAGTGGAGTATTTCTTGACATTAGCCAGGCTTTCGATAAATTCTGGCACCCTGGACTAATCTATAAAATCAAGTGCATTCTTTCATCAGCTTACTACAATCTCCTAAAATCATACATGAACGAGAGAACATTTCAAACTAAGGTAAATGAAGAGAAATCTGGTTATTTTCCAATCAATTCAGGAGTGCCACAAGGCAGCGTCCTTGGACCGCTGCTGTATGTCTTGTACACGTCAGATCTACCAATGGCACAAACTGCGATTACAGGGACATTTGCCGACGATACGACTATTCTTTCTTGCCACAAAGATCCTCAAATAGCCTCAAACATAACACCAAGCTACCTAAACAACCTCCAACGATGGCTGGAAAATGAAAAATAAAAGTGAAGGAAAACAAATCTGCGCATATTACATTCACCCTCCGCAAAGGAGTATGCCCTGCAGTCACAATAAACAAAGTACAAATACCACAAACAGAAACAGTAAGATATTTAGGATTACACTTAGATACTAAACTGACTTGGAAACAACACAGCACAAAAAAGAGAAAACAAGTAGAAATCAGGACAAGAGAACTACAGTGGTTGATAGGAAGAAAATCACGAGTATCTATGGAAAACAAAATCCTGATATACAAAGCAGTCATCTAGCCAATATGGGCATATGGACTAGAACTATGGGGATGTGCCTCCAAATCAAATATCGAAATCATTTAAAGGTGCCAATCCAAGATACTCCGTCAAATTGCAGACGTTCCTTGGTATGTAACAAATCATACACTACATACAGATTTACATGCTCCAACAGTACAAGAAGATATCCGTGAAAAAGCCATCTCGCATCATTCTCTTCTAGACAACCATCCTAACCCGCTAATGGAACAACTTTTAGAACCAGTAATTAACAAAAGACTTAAAAAGCTGTGGCCAAGTGAACGAATTTAAGTTATTGTATTTTATATCTATTTAAGTTTATACAGGTGGTATCATTGGATATCTTCCTGATCATGTCCTTTGTCACTAGTACATCTAGTAACCGCCAGCACTTTAGCTCATATAATTGTGTACTATTCTGATTGCTAAATAAATTACTAATAAAAAAATTCATGATCTTCACATTATTGTTATTGTGGTTGGTAAACGAGAATTGCATTAGACTAGCATCCTTTTAACGAATTGAGAAGCTGAATTCTTTAAAACATGTGGCGCAACAATTTTAAATTCACCAAGATGTTCTGTAGGTACTTTCTTCAAAAGCAAAGGGTATAATACGTAGATACCGGGTGGTCGGTTTCAAAACCGAACATAACAAAAGTATTGTATATCATTAGGTTACTAAAAAATTTAATTTAATTTAAAAAAAACAAAGGTTGCCAGAACTTAAACCCTTAGACATCAATTACGTTAGACATATCATTTGTTTACTAAACATTTAAAAGTTGCTATTTTCGGTTTTGAAACCGGTCACCTGATATAGTGATAAGGTAATTGTTATCCTTCATTTTTGGGGACATCTTCCTGAAGGTAAGCTTTTAAAGACTTTCACTAAACAAGTCAATTGTTGATACAACTGGATCTGATATATGTATGCATTATATATTTCTTGTTGGTAAATTACATTGAAGGTCTTTCTTCGTGATCAGAATTTTAAATAGAAAACTATCAGGCCAAACCACTCAGTGCTATCATACACAGTAATTCCTACTGCATTTTCAATATTTTGTGGACAACTGATAACCTCTTGTAAAATTCTATATCTTAAATAAAAAGTGTAGAATTTTAATGGAAGCTAACAGCATTTCATTTAATTTGCAAGTTTTCTGAACATTTACTGAAGCAAATAATTTGATAAGACGCTAAACCCACGGCGTAACAAACCGGGTTATCTGAAAATTCCCTCTCACGCTATGTTCCCTGCCTGAGTAATCAACTGATAACTCTTGGATGTTAGCTAATGCAATATTTAATCAAGTTCCCCCTGCTAGCACAGCCGTAACCCAGGCCTGATTTAATTGGATCTCGGTGCGAAGATTTAAAATGGAAGAAAGTGAGTACCGACCCTGCCGTCCCGGAAAGTATGAAATGTATCTTTTAGAAGTGGTATTTTCAGGGTTGGCCTTAATTGCAGCTTTTGTTTTTATAGATTTATCAGGCATGGATGCAGGTATAAAAGTTAATGGCCTGTTATTTTAAATCCTAGACGTGTTCTATGACATGATAGAAATCTCCACATAGAAAGAATGTGATCTCATTACTGGGTTTTAAACCAATCGATAAAGGCCATTACGTTTTGACACATGTGCGCCTAAACGATATATCTTCATCTCCTTTGACGGTGTTATATTGCCCAATAAAACAAGGAACTAAAATGTGCCACGTAAACTAAAATTTTAACCAACGGAAAATTCATCGCTTTTACGAGCTTTGCCTTATCTGTTCAATTTACGCGCCATTCGAAACAAAACAAGCACATTCGTTATCAACTAATTGCAGTGGGCCATGAAGCATTGCTCGTGCTGTTAAATCTAATTTAAAACTGTATAAACAGTTTAACCAGAGTGTTTATATCGTTATAACTTATAACGTTTACGTTTATTATCCGTTTTGATGCTGGTCGTTACATTCCAAACGAAAAATTCTACCTCTACAAAAAAACACCAGTAGTAAATAAACCAACTCTGTAGTAAATAGCGACTATCACAGTTAAAGTTACTGCCAATTCTTACTAACTACGACGCAGGACAAAACATAAAAGGCTGAAAATGTTATTACGCTTTTGGTTCTTTTTTCTGCGTGAAATCACATCTAGGCCAAAATGAGCTCTCTAATTGTAAGCTTTACTTACAAAGCTTATACTGGAAATAAAATTTAGAAAAAAAACTACGCTATATTTTCTTCAAGAAATCGCTTTGGTAAACATTATTGTATATTGTTTTTCATATATTTATACGTACATAGGTATGTGCAGAAATATTACTTTTTCAGTGCCATCATTTTAAGTTGTTTATATATTTTATCTTCATAAGCATTACGTACATACTTTAACTAACGGAAGTTTTAGTTGAAAGTTTAACGTGTAATATTTACTGGGTGAGTTTTTTAAAGTGTTACAAGGATATATCTCGAAAAAGGTTTACAATATCTTCATGAAATTGTTGTGAGGTAGGTAATAGGGAGATGGGGGGACATATTTAAACATATTTTTGACATTTACCTCCTCTCTGTGTTTTGAGGGGTGGGAGGTAACTTTGGAATTTTAAATAGGATGGTGTACGTTTGTTTATAAAATTCGAATCTACAAAACAAAATAAGTATGTGTACAAAAGATTTTGGATTTGCTTTTGTTTAAGTAATTATGATTTATTAGGTTATAAAATTACAAAAATGTGAAATATTCGTTAAAACGTCAAAATTCTGAACTATTTCGTTGGATACGAACAATATTTTTAAAATAAGTGAACTTGATTTATTGGTAAAAAGTATTTATTTTTTAAATTCTATCAAAATTTAGTTACCATAATTCCGTAACCGAAAGAGCAAACCAAAAAATGTTTTATACACATACGTAGCTTTTTATGTAGATTCGAATTTTCTAAACAAAAGTACATCATCCTATTTAAAATTCCAAAGTTACGCCCCACCTCTCAAAATATGCTTAAATATGTCCCCCTATCTCCCTATTACCTCACAAAAATTTCATGAGAATATTGTAAACCGTTTTCGAGAAATCTTTACAAGTTAACTGTCAGTTTTACAAGCGTGCTCATAGATAAATGATAGCGTGCAAAGCCAGAGTTGTCTTCCCTAGTATGTGTCATATTGATGAATTTAGTTGCTTGTCAGTTTGACATTTTGAATAATTGGTAAATTTCTAGTTATTTACAAGTGAGGAACAAATAAAATATTCAACAATACACGCAAGGTAACAGGTTTTATTGGCTCAAGAAGGTGACTAGCTCGCATGCGGCGCGCCAGTCATATCCTTCTATTCGCCAGTAAAAAACCCCTTACCAAGCTAGTAATGTTAAATACTATAAAAAGCTTACCTGGTATTAGCGTGGAGTATTTATATAAAATTACATATCCAAAAATACTATGTTGAATTGAGAAGAATATTAATGTATTAAAATTTACCAAACTTTCGGAACTAGTAATTGAAATCTTAAGATATTATATGAGTTTAATAATAAAAGATTTGTAATAATATTGAACCATGCAGAACAAATTTGTATAAACTTCTAGCGTTTATTTGTCCAATTCTACACATTTATGGCAATAGCTCTATTTTAATATTATGTTATTTTTGCTAGTTAACAATACATGCACACCTGATAATATTTTTTTCTACTTATGGGTTTAATACGATAAAATAGTGTTGTCATATATAAAACAATCCTGGCATATGCTATTGAACTAAAATGTACTCTACCTGAAATTTGAATTACTTGTGGTTTTTATTGTACAGTATAATATATTGCATTACAATAATAGTTATGTATGTATCAAGGGTTTTTGGCCCGCGGAGTTGAAAGTTATAGCACGAGATGCTGAGCAGTAATTACTATTGAACATACGAAATTCTCATCTAGGTAGGGTCATGCTCTTAAACTATATCAATAAATGACTTAACAACTAATTGCTTTCTGTTCCATCTTAGATTTTCGGCAAGGTAGAATTCTTTTTTGAAAGTTGTACCTCACTAATATCAGTATAATTAAAATTTCATGGGGTTTTATTATATAAATTACAGTATACTTTTAAATTAATTTATGGGTGTATTACACAAATACATGTATTCCTATTAAATATAGGAAATACATTGTCCTCTCCCTAAAATAATAATTTTCACTAAGAAACGTGCCTAGTTACCATTTTATTACGTAGGAATCGACTTAATATTTATCTTTAGTAATGTTAATGCGACATTTATAAAAATTAAATCCACTTAAGCTAATTGATTACGGACTAAAAACTTCAACTTGAATTATTATTCTTTCAGAAGTGTCAACCCAGAGATCTTCCGTTGACAAGCACTACCGTTGGCATCTTCTCACTTTAGGCTGCTATCATGCTTAATCGGATTGGTTAGCTTCTTTCCAGCTTATTACAATTTTTTTATATTTTATCTTTCTTTTTAATTTGTTATAACCTCACCTTATTAGTTTCTGTATGCTTTATTAATTTTCTTGTTCTTACAGGTTGTCAAGCTGCTTGTTCATAACCTTACTGCATCGTGGAGCTGCCCACCATATTATGAGAACGAACAGAAAACAACGTGGCTACATCGTCACTATCGAATAAAAATTATTTGAAGTTAATTACACTTAGGCCTATTTTGGATTAAGGTTGTTAATGTTAGCTATGTTAGTCATAAGATAAATGACATAACGTTAATGCACATGTAGTATTACTGAACTATAAATATTAATAGATCTTTTAATACAAATATCAAATCAAATATATTTGCCAAATCACAGAACCATCGCAGTATATTATGTCATTAAAAACAAAAATGAAGGAAATAAATCCATATCCATAAATCACATATACGATTTTATTTTTAAACGAATACCTAAATTACAAGGGAAATAACGAAAAATAACTTAGTAGGACTGTAAAAAATCAAGATTGAGGTAGAATCGTAATCCATTCGGAATAATTTTTCCATAAATACGGTGGATGAAAATAAAAATTAATAATTAAATTATATTGTTGACATGTTTGATTTTGTTATTTTATATGATTAGGTAGATAAAGTAGCAACAGTAGCAACTTTATATATCTAATCAGAATAAAGTAATACTTTTATCCAATTTTGCTTTATAATAATAATAATAATAATAATAATAGTCTTTTTATACAAAAAAAAGAAATCTCAAGGCGAGATTCAGCAAAGCTGTTCTTACACCTAACACGCCCGCGGCGTGAAAGTTATAGCACGAGGTGCAGAGCACCGAGAGCTATAAAGCGACAAGGGCTAGTTGCGTCTAAGGTGTATACATACAAAACTTTATGCAGGATCGAAATTGTAAAAAGGCAGATTCATGTTATATAAAACGTTGTGCAATGAAAATTATTTTAGCTGAATAGTACCTTTTTAACTAGGTATGGCTTTTATTAATGCTTGTTTGTAAATAATAACTAAAATAACGTCAGCGGGCGCTAAAATTATTTTTCGCCTGCTAAAATGACGTCAGAAGCGATAAAATTCTTTTGCGCCCGCTGACATCATTTAACGAGCGAAATAGTATATTGTATGTTAAGAGCTGAAAGTGCATTCTTGCCGCTTGCGCATGAATATTGCTGGTTGAGACGAAGTCGAAACCAGCAATCATGCAAAAGCGGCAAGGGCACTTTTAGCTCGAAATGTACATACTATTTTTTCGACGACTGAGCATATTATTAAAGAAAAATATCAAATTTCGTTTTATCGCAAAAATTCATTGACAATCAAGTTAACATTACTCGCGCAGTCTATATGACATGTGACGCGATTATTTCCACAAATGACGGGCGTTGTCAAGGAAACATTCGGACGTGGCTACCTATTTTGTTTACGCGGAAACCCAAAACGCTCGGCGAGCGGCAAAAAGATGAAAACGCACGCTCAGCGGCAAATGTCAACTTTCTGTTGTCAAATGACAGTGAGAAAAATCTACTTTCGATGTCAGTCGTCGAAAAAAGATATTTATCGGCCGAGAGAGAAAAAGACTAGCTTTACGCCTGAAAATGAGGTCAAAAAACGCTTATTATTGATAGATAGTCTAGTACTTACATAAAAAATACTTTGCTATGTTAATAACCATCCCATTTTCATACAAATAAATTAATATAAGACATGCCATAAAAATGTAAAAGTTTATTATTGATTAATACATACAACGAATCATAGGCCATGAAAATTTGACTTTTTACGATCAGCAATCGTTCTACATTACATTATCCAGCTCATGTGTGACGTAATTTAAATTAATTTGACGGTGTCAACCTGAATGATTTTATGCACTAATCCTAGGACTAACATTCGAACTATTCATTTAGTCGATTAAACTTACACGGTTAGCCCTCAAAACATGTTGATTCGGAAAATATCCCTCACGCAAACATTACCACTTCTTGTCGCTGTTTGGGCTCTTGGTATTTTCATATGCAACATGTTTTCAAGTAACTTTTTAATTTAATCGACTGATAGAATATATGATTATTTTGAAATATATTACTTTCTTGGTTCATTTTATAAAGAATCCAATTTCAATTATATCATCTTTAACCTTTCAAAGATTATATATCCATAAGGACAATTAAATCTAATGGCTATTCAGGGGTTATATCCCGAGTGGATAAAGTTGAATCGGTGAAACTATGTACGTACCATAATTTTATAAATGTTAATTAGAAAATCACTTGGGTGTCTAACAATGTCTTAAAAGTTTACCTAAAATTGCTGTACAGGGTGCTTTATGATGTTTCTAATTCCTCAGGTGGGGTGATGTACCACCCCAAATTGAACGTAATTTAAACTTGAGTGCATGTTTTATATTTTTGTGTAGTAAAAGTAAAATAAGGAAAATACTTTGTGAGAGTTTGTTTCCGAAATTTCAACAGTCTAATTTGTTTTGATGGTAAGTACGATGTATTTTCTGAGTAGTTTACCGTTTTAGTGCCGCTCTAACCTTAGAAAATTACTTAAAATTTTAATAACGTTTTTGTACCAAGGGTCAATCGACGTTGCTGTACCAAGGGACGTCTTTTGGTACAGTACTGCTATCACTTGGTACGATACTAGATACATAGTAATTTTTTACATCATTTTTGTTTAAATCATGTAATGTCAACCAGTAAAACCGGAACTAAAAGACCAATTCCATCTAAAGCTACTAGGGAAGCAGCAGTTTATGATGTCTTAGCTAAGAATTTGCCTTTACGAGTGGCTGATTATATTTTAGTAAAGTGTAAAGGGCAAAGGTTTTCACAATATTTTACTATAAATGTAGTTAATAAACGGTATGGTGAATATCGAGAATTCTAGTTAATATTTTAAAAAAATGTAAAAAGTCGATAACTTCTTAAAATTGAAGAAAGAGTTTGTGTGGAAGACATTGCCTCCACCAGAATCTGTTCTTCATTTTTGTGTGGTCTTTGAGAACTATAATTATTTAACTATGTTAGAATGTCAAAAGAAAAATGATTTTTACTTGTTTATGATATGATGTTAATATCATTCTTTAAAACTTCTGAAGTAAGAAATGAGTATTTAGATAAGTGGTTCCTTTTAGTTATGCTCTTCTGTTTTAGTTATGCAGTTTTGCAGTATGTATCTTAGTTGAATACGTAAATTAAATGTTTACTTAATAAGAATATTTACTGATCGTCTCTAGGTACATTACTGACAGTCTCTTGTTTTATATCTTAAGGCTTACTACAAACTTGCAAAAATGTAAAAAAGAAAATGCATAAAAAAATTTTTTAGTGGCAATTAAAGAACGGATCCAAATGTTTTTTAACATTTAAAAATAAATAGATTGCAAACATTGTTTCAGTTCAGCACCCCCCTCTACAATTTCTATTTTCAAAAATGTAATATTATGTATGTGAATATTACAGTTTAATCATTTTCTTTCTACAAATTTAGATAAAAAAATCTGAAATTTGTGGTTACACTGAAGAAAACATTTTACGATTAACTAAAATAGTGCTTTAATTAGACAACAAAACTTATTACAGTGATTTCCATACAACATTTTAAAAAAACATTTTTTTTAAATAATTTGAATGTGTTTTTGCATTTTTATTGTAAATGCTTTTAAACTGATCCATGCTCATCAGTTTAAAAAATACTTAGTTTATAGTATAGCAATGAAATAATTTAAACATCCCGGTATTAAAAAATATTTAACCAACTACTATAATCTAAATTGCTCTAATACAATCTATTATTATCCCAGAAAACGGTGGAGTGATTTATGAAATTCGGAACAGGCATATAATGCCTATACCTTGAAAGGAAGATGATGATGATATTATAGTAAAACGATGGAATAGAAAGTAGTAAAAGACTATAATAAAACATGTGCCGCAATTAATACCAATTTTTTCAAGCATTATGAAGATATGTATCGCACGTATAACAACATAGATGCTATTGGCAAGGTTAACTAGAAATGTGTAACAACTGATTCCCACTGTTAGTTTAAGTAACCATTTATAGTTTCAAAAGCAAGACCAAATCAATAAATGTAAAACCATGTAAACATGCAAAAAACGTACCTATCCATTAAAAACCTTTGACCAACTTTATATTCTACCTTTACGCATACGTTCAGACGCAACTCTGGCGCGCAATATGTAATTTTACCACATAAAGCTGCTCTTTCCATTGGGCAATTTAATGTGTTAGATGCTTAAATGAAAGCTATAAATTATGTTGAGTTTTTATTGCTACATGTTTTTCTATACATTGTGTGTAGTTACAAGACCATTAAAATGCGTGCGAGAATACTCATATGCCTTTTTTCAACTTTCAATAATTGCGGCATCCATTTATCTAAGTACAACTACGATCATCGACGCTTAGGAACATCATATATGCATATTCTTATAAATACTGCAACCATATAATTTGTATCTGCCTTGATAATTACTGGTTACCATGCCCAGTCTTAGCTACTTAAAAGATAATTATTCTAAAATGACTAGAGTATAAGACCTCCCCCCTTATTAAGTTTATGTGTGATACTAATTATTTAGATTTCTGTAGAGTATAGCGAAGAGCTCCATTTTAAATAACGTACACGTATAATAACTTTTAACGATGCACTCATATATTCCTAATTACGTACTTTTGCAAATAGAAATGTTTTCCTTAGAACAGTTCTTAAAAAGCTTTGAAATTTAAAAATATTTAAGATTGTTGAATATATACAGGAACTTCAAAAACAGGATGGAAATCCTCGGCTCCGATTTTATCACTGGATTCAACAAACTTAAAATTGTGAACAGATAAATTATTATTTATCAGCAGCGGTAACACAAATTTCAGAAACAGGCATGCGTGGTCTAATCAACACCCACGATATATAAAATTTTCAATAAATTTTTGGGCTGGAATTATTGGACATAATCTTCTACATAGAACAGTAACAAATTTTCTGAACGAACATTACTGCAACAAATAGATAGGTCGTGGGGGGTCAATTTATTAGCCGCATGATCTCCGGATCTAACAATTATGGGTTACCTTTGGTGAACTTCAATGAAACAAAAGGTTTATTTTAATGAACATGCTACCTGAGAATCATGTTGCAAATTCCATTCTAGAGAATCGACGGCAACTAATTGCAGCACAAAATTCACTCGCATGTCGCGCCGAGTTATGTATAATCGTTAATGGTAGCCACTGTGAGCGCTCATAAACCATGTACGTATCTACTTACTTCAAACATTTGTTTAACTATATACTTCTACAATTTAAGAATGACATTATTCTTTTAAGAATCTGTATTTCCGAAATAGATAAAAATCGGACACCTGTTTATTAAAAAATTCCACACAAAATAATCCGTTCTATAAAACCCCAAGCTCTAACCATCAAACATCCTGTATACTACTGCTGCATACGTCACATTTTAATTTACTATCTCATTTTTAAGATAAAAGTAAACTATTTAGATATCCTGGAGGATTAATATCTGTTGGTTTACGAGTATTCATCTCACAATCTGCAGTGCATAATCATCTCTTTAAAATAAGTCTTTTCATGTTTATCCTCTTCTAATCTCTTCGTATGGTAAAATAAATAAGTACTACGAACTGTAACAGTAACTTAAGTTAGAATAACGTGGCATGCATTTAGTAAGATTTTGCAATTTGTAGATACATTTGATATCGTTTCTATTTGTTTAACAAGTAATAATTGCTGCTGGTTTTTGGTTTATTATTCGTTGTTTGATTTTATGAAACTCAATATCAATCTTTGTTATTACTCTTTAAACCTAAATCAGCAGCTTTTACCAATAGATATGCTTAAAAACCTCCTATCAAATTTTTATCAACTAAATTTATTTCCAGAAATAATGGAGAAATGCGTAGAACGATTCCTATGACCGCCAATGGCCGAAGCTACACCAACAAAAAGTATCAGAAACAGGTTTGTATCGAAATTCCAAAACCAATCTTGGAGAAGCAAATTATAGAAGTTGTATTGGAGGAGCGAAATAAAGTCCAGAAAATATAACCACTAAATGTCAGCCTTTTCAAAGGGATCAGATAACATAATAATACGGTAAAATATGTGTTTATTAAATATAAAAATGGTGAACACTGATAAAATCTTTAATTTATGTCCAAGTTTACTTCGAATCCCTGATAGGTGTAATTTATATGCAAGATATACATCCTAGCGTGGAATGGTACAACTATCTAAAAAGAAGCATTATGTGTATACGAAGGCGTATTGGACAGGTAGTTATATCAGGTGATAGTTTTATACCTTGACATCTCGCTCGAGAGAAGTACCTGCCGCATAAAACACGAACGAAGTTAAAGCTGTTTCATTTGCATATCGTATGGCGCCCAGGATAAAAGGAACGAATTCTGCGAGGCGAAAAAGGAATAAATTATATGTCTGCAGCCCCAGCGCTGTAACTATTCTTTTTGTTACGAATATTTAATTAGAAATTATTTTAAATCTTTGCGAATGCAATTCAAGACCGACATCTAAATACGCTTTTCATTGTTCATAGAGTCAGCAGAGCAGAAATCTGTAAATAATTATCCACGTTAGAAGTCAAGTACACGCATGGCATATTGCAATTTCTTGGTGGAAATGCAGTTGGTGCACGTTCAGCGTATCAAGAATATTATGGCACCGAGCATACATACTGACCTATAGTCAATACACGTACCGATTAATATTACTTGCTATTTCTGTTTCACATGACAGAATACCAGACAAAAAAATTAATTCAAAATTGATTAATAGGTGTATTGGTACAGTTACGGCATCAATATAGTTTACATTTTTTTAAATCTAGTTACCACCTTTTTCATTTTTTCATATTGTAATGTGCTTTTTAACCTCAATGTCAATGTCATTTTTTGCTACACAGATTACATTCAGGAGCAGTGAGCAGCAATGAGCTTCCTTTCCTCCGATCTTGCAATAATTCTTAGTTTTTGTTCATTCAAATAATTTCGAGGCATTTTAAATGAATGATTTTGTGACTGTACATGTAGATACTAAAACTATGAAATTATTCTCCAACAATACTTAAACGAATTAAGTTTTAATAAATTATTATTTTTTCGGTCAACATGTATTCGAACAATAACATTTAGATGTGATTATTTAGTGTTTTGTTTCAGTTTGTGTGTTTGTGTTCATTCTGTTTCGTATAATTTGAAAAATAAAGAATGTATTGTTATTAAACTGATCTCTACACCACAGCAGTTTGCACTGTCACACTTGCCTCCTTCTTCTAAAAAGACTATCACTCTAGCTAGTTATTAAATTACTATTGTAACTTATATTAAAAAAATCCAGTTTTCCTGGTTGTTGACAGAGTATTTAACTTAAAGAACAGAGAGCTTTTTATAATATGAAAAATGGGAGTAAGCTTTAATATAGGTATTAATGTAAAAAAGCAAAAACTGTTTTTTTAGTCCAGGTATTTTATGTGACAAATATTTCAAGAGTACGAACAGAACTATCCGACTTTCGGTTAAACCAGAAGTTTAATTATTTTTGGTTTTTTATGAAACGTTCTATATTTTTTAGATTAATTTGATAGTTTAGAATATTACCTTTAAAAAGTTATTAATAGAGACTGAATCGTAGGCTTTTTATATATCAAGAAATATCAAATGTGTGTATATGCTTCTTTCCTTTATATTTTCTATTACTTCGATCGACCACCTTTAAAACCGTTTTGATCTCACCATCAATCATTGATTTAAGTATTCTTTCATGCAGTCTTCCGATAGACGATGCCACACTAATGCACCGGTATTTGCGCAATCTCGGTTGTTTCCGTTTTTAAATATAAAAGTGATATTTGCCATTTGCCATTTGACTTGATGAATGCCAGCTT
>OW679194.1:131112447-131260190 GCA_940337035.1 Agriotes lineatus | reverse complement strand
TATTACACATGTACTATTTAGAGCAGTGGTCGCCAACCTGTCGATCGCGAGCTACCGGTAGCTCGCGGGGGCAATTCTGGTAGCTCTCACAACGATTTTAATTTAAAAAATACAAAATCAGAGAAGCTTCCTAAAATTCCACAAAAAAATCTAATTGTCATAATATTAAACATAAACAGCGGCAACGTTGCGGCGAGCGATCTGCCGCTGACGCCATCAAGCTAGAATCGGCTAGAATCGGCTAGAACCGACCAGCCGGACCAGTGCGTTAGTGTTCGAGAACGATCTGGATTGCTTTGAACGGGATAAATACGCACGGCGCGGCGACATTGCGCTTAGTTTAAAACTGAACGCGTAACCAACGTCCAGCGGTTGGGTTAGTAGTGAACAACAAAAAATAATATTATGGCAAGCAGTTGTAAGAAGGTAAAGACATACCACTTTCATTCGGAATGGGAAGAACAATACTTTTTTACAGAAGTTAAAGATAAAAATGTGTGTTTGTTATGTAATACTTCGGTCTCCGTTGCTAAAAAAGGAAATATTGAGAGACATCATAAAACTGTACATTCTAATTTTGAAAAATCATTCCCACTACATTCTGCCGCCAGAAAGGAGAAACTGAAACAGTTAAAAAAGCAGTTAATTGGACAACAATCAATATTTTTAAGAACAATCGACAAAAATAAGGCTGCAACTGAAGCATCGTACCGTGTGTCCCAGATAATTGCACAAAAAAAGAAACCTTATGAAGACGGGGAAATGATAAAACAGGCGTTTTTAGAAGCTGCTGACTCGTTATTTGCCAACTTTAGAAACAAAGACGAGATAGTTTCAGCTATAAAATCTATGCAACTTTCTGCTAATACAGTGATGAGACGTGTAGAAGTAATGAGCAATGATATGTTTTTACAGTTAAGAACTGACTTAGATAACTGTGTTTATTTTTCACTTCAACTGGATGAATCAACAGATGTCGTTGACACTGTCCAGGTTTTTAGTGATTTTACGATTAAAGAAGATCTTTTGAAGTTTATTCCACTGAAAGGACACACTACTGGACAGGAGTTGTTTTCTCATTTAAAAAATATTATTTCTTCCGAGAAAATTCCAATATCGAAAATGGTAAGCTTGACAACCGATGGCGCTCCAGCTATGGTGGGTTTTGATAAGGGTCTGGTGGCGTTATGTCGTAAAGATGAAACTTTTCCGCAATTTCTCTCTTACCAATGCATTATCCATCAGGAAGCATTATGTGGAAATTTCCTGAAACTAAACAACGTTATGAAACTGGTGGTAAAAATTGTGAACAAGATTAGAGCTCAAGCGTTACAAAGAAGATTATTCAAAACCTTGGCCGATGAAGTTGACTGTCAATACGGGGACCTACTCCTTCACTCTGAAGTCCGATGGTTAAGTAGAGGACGGGTGCTGAAACGTTTTAATGATGTCCTATCTGGCATAGTTCAATTTTTCAAAAAACGCGATGAACCGACTCCGGAACTAGAAAATTCAATCTGGCTTAGAGATTTTGGTTTTCTCGTGGACATTACCGAGAAATTAAACGAACTTAATTTGCAGCTTCAGGGGAGAGACAAAGAACTAGCAGAAATGATTTCTGATATAAAAGCATTTATCAAAAAGCTGGAGTTTTGGGAACAAAACCTAATTAACAGCGATGCCAAGCATTTTCCTATTCTTTCAGAAAAAATATCTCAAAATCCATTAGAACCCTATGACAGCAAATATCATGTAGAAATAGTTTCTACCCTGAAGAATAACTTCAAAAATCGTTTTAAGGATTTCAACGAAATGGCTTTAGTAGCGCAGTTTGTTGTTTCACCCTTTATGGAAATTGATATCCAACAGTTTGCAACTTGTGTTATGCAGAACTTTGGCGAAGACATCGCTGCAACAGAAATGGAAGTAATTGATTTTCAAAATGATTTAGCCTTAAAATCGTTAGTCTCAAGTACCAAATGTATCTGGCCTATTGTAAGTAAAGACAAATATTCAGTTCTATGCCGTATTGCCTTGAAAGTGAAAGCATTATTCAGTTCAACCTATTTGTGTGAATCTTCTTTTTCCAATATGAAGTTTATTAAGAACAAATATCGCAATCGACTTACAGATGAACATTTGGATAATTGTATTCGAATGGCTGTATCAAATTATACTGCAAACATTAAAAAAATTATCGATGAGTCTGAGTGTCAGCCTTCTCATTGAACGTGCTTTTTTATTTTTCAATGTTTATGTTCATGATAGTGCGTTACTTTTTTGTTGTTATTATTAACTATTTTTAAATCTTACGTGACATGCCGTTGTGGCTGGATAAAAGTTTGTGTTTATTTTTCAAACAACTTCGTTTGGTAGGTAGGAATGTAGTTATTATTAGTACCTATGTATTATGTATTACCAGTTAAATAAATAGTAAAATAAATACATATAATGATAAATTAACTGTGGATTATTTCATTTACGTTGCGTTACGTGGCTTCCGTGTGGGTAGCTCGCTGTTTATTCCAAAATTAACAAGTAGCTCAACACATTGAAGAGGTTGGCGACCACTGATTTAAAGTGTACAATCGTAATAAAATGTCTTTTGTATGCACTGCCATATTTTTTGAGAAGCCTAAGTAACAGATATTCTTCTAATGTGTCGAGTAATTTGCAGCCAATACAAATCGAAATATTTAATCTCTGTCTGTATAAACATATATTTATTTTATTAGATATGTATGTTACAAGAAATTTACATCCATTTTTTGGAATCGCATCGTCCAGATTTATGTTGTACCAAGTCCAGAAGCGTGACTTTCAAAATAGCATGCCATACAATAACTAGTTTTACAGATTATGCACTGCCAAGGAACCCTTTTCGTACGACATTGTGCAACGAGGCGTCCTCGAATCTTTTTTAGTTTTTCATAACAAACCACGCACCGTCGTCTGAAACCTAGTTTGACCAGTTTGTGATTTTGACGTTGCAATTTCGTGCCATTTTCTAAAAAAAAAAGAAAACTATTATATGTGAGTACACAAATAGAAAATGAGGAACAATTATGCAGATATAGCCTAATGATAGAATATTTCATTTCTTACTTCCATAAAATCTAAACTAGGTACTTGATATTAACATATGCTGCGCAAAAATACAGTTTAGGATAAATAATTATAATTAAATGATTTTTCTCTAATTTTACTTCCTTCATCTAAAAAAAGAAGAAAGTATTGTAATCGCGAAAAAACCACCTTCTGAGATGACGAAAAACAGGTTTCATCAATTCCGTCTGTCTGTTTGTTGGCGATATAACTCAAAGACTGTATGTTGTAGGAAGTCACCATTTTGCATACACATTATATATAAATTTTAGACAAAATATACAGGGTGAGCACCTTAAAATAATAAAATTTTGTTTGTTTTTGCTTTAACTTACATAAAAGTAATAATTTGTACATAGCACAGGCTTTATTCTTGCAAAAATTGGGACCCAATAGATACAGGATTAATGTTATATGAAACAAAAAGGAACAACAAATAATAATGATAATAATAATAATAATAATTTATTTCAGATCATAACTTCAAAATTTAAAAATTAAGAGATACTAAAAAATAGCTGCAGTAATACAAATTCAAACAATGAAAATGAGAAAAAAAGTAATTCAATGATAACTACCAAAAATAATAATAATCAAAATATATAACACATGAAATAGAGCACGATGAGTAAACTACTCGTGTGTGCTGACATGAGCATGAAACTGCTACACAATATATCTGCAATATTTCAATTAATAAAGCTTTTATGTTGAAGGATGACACAAATGAACAGATGAAGAAGAAGGATAACGATTTCAATAATAGATTTATATTGTATAAAGAAATTTAAATGAACTTATAGTGCTTTTCAAGGACAGATTACGAGCCAAGTCACACAGCTACGGATATAATTCATATTACCAAAGATCCAATTTGTTATCTTTTTTTTTTGTACAAGGAAAAAGAGTTTAAACTTTTTATATTACAAGGTAACAAATTAAATAGTTTGTTACAAAGATATAACGGGCCACGCTGACTGAGGGATTTATGAGTTTCCGTTGGTTGCAAAGCAAAATTAGCCATACCTCTGGTATAGTGCGGATGCTTTGCATACGTTTTTAATTTTGGGTTTTTATAAATATAACATAAAATGTTTCTTAAATATAACTGCCTAACATCTAACACCACAACCAGATCAAAAATCATTTGAGTTCGGAATCGTTTAGGCTTTTTATACAGTATTTTTAATAGGCATTTTAGAATTTGTTTCAGTGGTAGTAAATTATTACTGTATATACCTCCCCACCCAATAATTCCATAAGTGATAACAGATTCAACAAATGCGTGATACACAGATAGAATTACACGTGCACAAGTTACCTGAACAACTTATATCATCAAGCACTATAGGACGGAGCTGTTGAAGGCCTTTTTTTGTTATCGAGAAAGCAATATACTTTGTTTTACTGAAATTTAAGCTGAGGTAATTAGCATCCAACCACTTTTTTACAGTTAACATTCCTACTGTAGTCGTATTTAACACAGCCTCCCAAGTATCGTGCTCAAAGACAATGACAGTATCGTCTGCATAGGAAATAGCATTTATATCTTTTAGAAGCAGCAGACCATTTATATAAATAAGGAAAAGGATAGGACCCAAAATAGTTCCTTGTGGAACTCCTATTTCTACAGTTTTATAATCACTAAATGTATTTCCTATTTTAACGCACTGCCTTCTATTGTTCAAATAGTTTTTGAACAAAGTTAATGCATCACCCCTAATACCACACATTTCTAACTTATCCAGTAGTATACCATGGGAGAATGTATCGAAAGCTTTCACCAAATCCATAAATACGGCAATAGATTTTTTGTTTTTGTCTAAGGAGTTATACAACTTATTAGTTAGTTGATATATAGCGTTTTCAGTGGACATGTTTTCCCTAAAACCGTATTGATTGTCGGATAATATGGAATTATAATTTAGATGATCTTTCAATCGACGTGCTATTACCCGTTCCCTGATTTTTGAAAAAACTGATATTAGCGAAATAGGACGGTAATTAGCTACTTCTTTTTCATTGCCTGCTTTAAATAAAGGTACTACTACGGCAAGTTTAAAGCACCGAGGAATAACAGAATAGGTTAGTATATGATTGTAGATCTTGAGTAAAGGATGAATTATGACATTTTTGCAGTTTTTTAATATTATAGGTGATATTTTGTCATATCCTGGGGCCTTATTAACTTTTAATTCATCAATATATTTTATTATTTCTTCTTCTGTAGCGGGCTGTAAAAATATGGAGTTCTGTATATGATAATTGTGAATAAAAGTTTCTTTAGCCACACCAGTAAATCTGGTTTGAATATCATTAGCCATTTTTGTACCAACTTCAATAAAATGTTTATTAAAGCTATTTGCAATTTGTACTTTATCATGAATGACATCATCTGATACATTAATTACGTTTGGAATAGTTTTATTAGCAGCTAAATTAGTACTACCACTAACTTCTTTTACTACCGACCATATTTTCTTTGGATCCTTTTCTGATAATGCTATTTTATTTTTATAATAATTATTTTTTGTTATTCTAAGTAAATCAGTCAAAAAATTCCTATAACGTTTGTACTCAATTTTTAAGGTTTCATCCTCAGGCGAGCGCTCTGATGCCTTACGAAATTTATCCCGCTTTCTAATTGAATTGATTAATCCTTGTGTGATCCATGGCTTAAGTTTTACTTTTTTACAAGGAATTTTGTAAGTAACCGTTTGAGTAGCCAGGCTAACATAATTTTGAATTGATTCAATAAAATGGTCAGTAGCTGAATTAATATCAGTAATGTTTTGTAAAAAATCCCAACTTTCCCGACTCAAACAGTTTTGTAATGCATCATAATTCAATTTTTATCTAACAGAAGTGTCAGACGATCTATGGCTTTCACGTATGCTTTTTATCACACAACCCACAGGAGAATGGTCAGTAATATCACTATCATATATAAAACATTTTACAATAATTTTATTTGGTACCTTGTAAAAAATGTGATCGATACAGGTTTTTGATAATCTGCGGATAACACCATTTATACCTTGTACATACCCTAGTTCGCTAAAAATATTTAAACAGCTATCAACATATTTAGAGCATTGATCCAAATGATCTATATTTATATCCCCCACAAAAAGCCCTACGTCGTAGGTTGAGCTATTGTGCAATAGAACTTGCTGTAAATTTTCCAAAAATAATTCTTTGTCACTAGCTTGTGATCTGTACGTACAAATAAGTTAAACTTGAAATTATTCATTACAAAATCTATTTTAGTAAAGGAAACTTCACTATATTTAATAACCTCGAAACTTTTAACCATTAATGTGTTTTTAATATACACAAAACAACCATCTTTTGATTAAATTTTGCCCCATCATAATATAAATTATATCCATCTATACTGTAAGGTCCAGTATCAGTAAATTGCCAACATTCTGTAAAAATTATTAATTGAAGAGTTGACTGCAAACCCTCCAATAAAGCGATTATTTCATTAAAATTTTTGTTAATACTTCTTATATTAAAATGAATTAATTTAAGATCAACTCCTTCAAACAATTTACAATTTGAGCAATTTATTAACATTATATCACCAGAGTTAGTGTAATCTATTTCAGTAATAATATTTATGTCCATCAGAGATAACTTATACAGAAAACTAAAGATAAGAAACACTCCCACAAAAACTAAAATAGAAAGGAAAAATGCTTTGTTTTATTTGATTGACCAAAAACTGAAAATATATTTTGAAAAGAAATGTTATCAAATAACACAGAACATCCATACCCATTTGCGCCAGCGAAACTATTTACAAATTATTTAGGTCTTCTTTCGAATGAATCCTTTGCTTTTTATCATTACTGACAATCCAGATATTGCCATCCAAGCTCCAAACACTTTTCTTATTTAATTTATCTTGTGCCTTCTTCAGTAAATTCAGTCGGTTTTTGTTAGGTCTTCTGTTATCACTATTTTGCTGTTTTTTAAAAGTTTCCTTCTCTTGAAAACCATATCGCGATCCCTGTAGCTCACCAATTTTACTATAACTTGTCTGGCACTTCCACTGCGATATTTCCCAAGGCGGTGGCACCTATCTATGGATGTTATCTTCATATCAATTTCCAGATTTTCCTTAAAAACCCTCAACAATTCACTCTCAATATTTTCATTGGTCTGTTCCTTCATGCCAAATACACGGCGACAATTTCTTCTAGAATACTGTTGCAATGTATCTAGTTCCATTGTTAGTTTTTTATTTTCCTCGGTTAGCTTCTTATTTTCGATAGACAATAAATCAACTTTTTTTTCTACCTCTTGAGAGCTTCTTTTGTATCCCTAGAGAACCTGTTTTAAATTTTGTTGCACCATTTCTGTCACCGAAATTGCGATAGATTTTAAAAACTCTTCATTGCCAACTAGTTTCTTTATGGCTATAGAAACAAGGTCAGTGACGTCGTCTTTTTGCGCTTGGGTTAACACCATTTTTATGCACTTGATAGAAACTGCTTTTATTATTATATAGTTGCTTATATTCAGGGAAAAAGATTGAATTTAAAAATATTAAAAATTTCACTAGCACAGTAAGGCACGTGTTCATTCACTGACAGCCATGCTCAGAATTCAGAATTGAGAAATAAGTGCGTTATGTTAAATATAGCTGCATCGAAGAAATTCGAAGCGTCCCAGTGTCTCAAGTAGAAACTGCCCGCATCACCCGTGAACTACCGTCAAACAATGAAACGAATGCGCCGGTTCGTTCGCAGGCGCTGAATTTCGAGTTTCATCACCGGTAATATTTTTATTTTTGCTTTAACTGAGATATTTAAAATAGTAGCAATTTGCACATCGTTCAGGCTTTACCCTTGACGAAAATAGAACCTAACAGATATAGCGTAAATGCTGTAATTCAGAAAAGGTCTCAACAATAAATGGGTTCTATTTAAGGCAGCCGGGACGCAGGGACTCAAGAAGTACTCCGTAGAGCATGTAAGGATAGCACGTTCCCTTGCAATATCTCGCTAAACGTTGGAATCGCATTTGCAGACGCCTGCCCTTCAAATTCGACCACCGGTAACGTTTTTTTATTTGAAAATTTATGTAATTTATTAGAAACTTGAAGACATTTTTACCCTTAGTTTAATTTGATTTTTAAAATTATTTAGTGTCATAACGTCCATTTACGAAGGAAGTTCCGACTAAAGCCCTTTATAGATTTTTTTCTTAGTTTCTTAGTAAATCAAACCATTACAGAATAATCGATCGTTTTATTAGCATCTATACTCCATACAATGAGAAACTTACTGACATGGAGAGTTCGCATGCCCATTTAAATACAGCAACGTAATAATGGCCTATTTAAAATAATGGTTAAACTAATACATTTACTATACAATAACCGTCATTGAGCGATGTTTCTGACTATGGTAATATGCGAAAATCAAAAATAAAGAATTTAAAGCGTTAAATTAATTTACTCGCAAATATCTTGTTTCGCCGTTAGCTTGTTTAATTTATCTTCCACCACATCTAATATACAATACAGAATAGGTTAAATTTGAACCTAGTATGTCTAAAATATGTTCGTATTTTTTTCACTGCGCTTGATTTTCTCTTCATTTAATACAGTAATTGATAAGCATTTTCCATTTTAGTACTTCTTGGATGTTTTGTTTATTACCTATACAGGATATGGACAGACTTAATCACAATTTTAGGTACGTTACAATTAAGTGAATGTTTTTGAATCCTAATACTCACGTAACTACATTTTCTCTGTCCAATAATGCTAGAGAGATAAAAAGATAAATAGTACAATCTGTTCATTTTCTATGTGATTCTAGCAGACATTAGAGTTTGTATTTTTTTAAAGTGTACCAACGCATAAGTTTAACAAATGCCAATCAAATATCATTTTGTCATTTATAAATGTCAACAGTACTATTCTTTGAATTTCAAAAGTGAAGTGATCTAATCTATATACGTAGATTAATTGACAAATGTCTACACTATTATAAAAATATTAAAAATGATCCCAGCCTACTCCAAATCACGTCCATTTTTCCTACGTGTTACACATACTGTTTTCCTCTGATCGGATTAAACTCAAAAATTAATAAATTACTAGTTAGACCCATTGCAAAATATGTTGCAAGTTACAAAACTTCTTTGGGGACAGTGTTTAATATGTGGCACAATCCATTAGGTAAAATTTTAAGTTTTAAGTTTTTAAATCTACTCGCGCGTGACATTGCTAGATATAATTGACCATGGCTAAATACTGGTTGTCGCAAATATATTCCCACTCTATTCAGAATTTATCTTTGTAATTTATTAATTGTCCTTGCAAATGTTAGGCGCACAGGGAATTGTCTTCTCCGACAGCAAAACGGTAATGTAATATCAGAAGGTGTAACCCATACGCAGCAATAATAATCTTCTGTTTGTGGCTTATTCATTTAAAGCTCGGTACTGACTTGAGCATTTTTACGCGCACGAACAGTTTTGCCGTAAAATTGCTCTAATCAGTACCGGGCCGAATTTGCGTGCGCGTACTCCCAACACGCACGAACACGATCCATCGCTTGTCGGTTTTATGGCTGTGTACTGACTTGAGCATTTTTACGCGCACGAACGCTTACGCGCACACACGTTCGTGCGCGTAAAAATGCTCAAGTCAGTACCGACCTTAAGACTTGCAAATCTAAGCAGTTCTCATATAAATTGGGTACAATTCATCTTATCCCATTTATTGAACCAACAGACAGACTTAAATTGCTCAGAAACATAACAAAAAGGAACAACTTTTATATATTCCTCTGAAATTTGAGGAATCTAGAAATTTCGTAGGAATTATAAAATGTCGTCGTCATGATCTGATACAATTGAATTCACACTAAACTATGGTTTTATTCACAACCATATATGTAATAAAGTCATCCCTGACTTTTAAAAAGTTGGAAAAAGAGCTGTTACTAAGTTTTAGTTCCTAACCGGTCGGGGAGTGGGTTGCCATGACGATGGTTGGAAAGTAGTCATATTCCGACTGCCACTGTCAATGGATTTTCGCCGTCTTGTATTATTTTTCTAGCTTCAGTTTTGAACAACTTTTAAATTCATTTTTCCAATTCGTTTAGAATAAAGTGGTTCTAAATAAAATAGTGGAAGTTTTCATTACAGCCTAGCGCTATAACTCACTGCGGCGCTCTGCGTCTTGGTAATCTACCTCAGCCCTCAGCTGTAATGAACATTTTCCACCTCGATATGTAATGTACTATTTCATATTCAGGCAAAATATATATACGAGTGTGTAATTTTGTTGTTAATTCCAACGCAATGTTCGTTTTCTTGGCGCTAAAATTGAAAATTTTGAGATACTGTGTTTTCAAGAATTAATAAACTATTACCAAATATTTCTGTAATGATGTCATCTTTTGCAATTAGTTGAGATGGTATTTTAATGGCATCCTCTTCATCAGCATCAATTGTGAGAAACTGTCTATTTCCAATTTGATAGGTAAATGTAGAAAACTGAATTTACTTTCTTTGGCATGAGTGTTTCAAAACAGTTTTAAGATCTTAAAATAATGCCATAGAGAGCAGATTTTAATGCACTGTTAAATTGTTGATTGGCATAACCCATGTGGACATGACTCCTAGTTATTTACAATTTTATTAACAACTTGTAAGTGCATGTGCATCTCACTACAATAAACATGGAAAGCGAAATACAGAGTTGCCATCAGGAACGAGACATATTTTCCTCACGTTATTATTATTAGCTAGCTCTTAAGAAATGCCGGTGCTTCTATTGCACCGCTCCCAGCTTCCAGTTAGGAGATATCTTAGGAGTGCCGAGGGCAAGTATTGTTATAATTAGTGCAGAATATTTCTAGTATGTTATGGTCTCGTTCAACTAATAGCAAATGGAAGACCTCCTAAAGAGCAACTAAAATGGGTACCCCAAAGAGGAACAGCTAGAGGAAGAACAGAGAAAAGGGAAAGCAGAAAAAAAGTAATGAATGAATGCAACCTAAACGAAAGGGACTGGGAGGATGGAAGAGTATGGAAAGTAGGCGTCTGACAACTTCGAAAAACGTTGCAACAATAAATGTATACTTGCAGTAACAGGAAAAGCAGCGAACCAGTATGTAAATAAGCACATCCATATAATAAGAATAAGCACAAAAACACCTTGTAGCATCTAGACAATACCGATTTTCTTAAAAATGTGTTCTCACTTTACATGTATTTTGACATTTGTCTCTCAATTCAGAAGGCCGGTGATTTTAAATAAACATTTAGTGCAGGTTCAGTGCTCCATTGCAAAAATCAGCAGAATATCGTAGGCCGACTTCGAGAATTTGCTTGTTCCACTGCTACAGCATTGCCCGCTGCACAACTGCGCGCTGCAGTATGTTGATTTTTCTCTAAAAATTATTTGTTTATTTACAGTTTAGGAGTTTTGTGCAAATCTACACGGCAACAAAGTTCATTTTAAAAAATAATTATCGAAATCGGCCTAGTGGAAGTCTCAAATAAATGTCGAAAGAAAACGCATAACGTTTTAAATATATGCATGTTACGTTACGTCTTTGCCTTTGGCTCGCAACAAATATCTCATTTTCTAACGAAAGTATCATTTCGCATTCTAAGCCTGGACTGCTATTTCTTGTCGTCTTCGCAACGAGTTCATTTGTGTACTGTTACTATTTGTCGTCTAGAAACAATGTAGACATACTAGAATCATGCATTTCACGACCCGATCTAAGAAAAAACATACTCCGTTACCGCTTCTTCTACCAGAGAATTTCTAACTTTTCCTATTTTTTGTTTGTTAATTTAACTATATTTCAAAACACCCTTTTGTAAGTTTCATATCAAGCAGCTTTTTCCCAAAAAAACATTGGAGTGGCTATTTTTCCAAATGGCGCCAGTCGATCCCACTCTGCTTAACGAAAACCTTTGATGTATGATTTTTCAGCAAATTGTTCTCTTCACAATACGGTAATAATATGTTACCGACCGTACACGTCTACTTAATTCAGTAGAAATTAGAAAGCCACAAAGAGGTTGCAGAGGATGTCGTATTGTAAAGTTTCTATTTCTACAATACAAAAATGAAGAAACATCAGTATTCAGTAAACATATTAAATGGCTGTAATAATATGGGGTACTTAATTACGAAACATTTTTCAAGTAATTAAAACTTATTTGTTTGCCATAGGCTTTATTTTCAGTAATAATGTATTAAGGGCAAATGCTTTTGCTGGTAAAAATGTTTTACGAAAGTATTTTGTTTTGGCAATGTCACAAGACAAACTAACTTGATCAAATTCCCGAGCCGAAGGCGAGGGAAGTAGAAGGAGGCGAGAAACCCCCTCCACTTTTTATTTGATTCGCGGATTCGCGGTTTAATTCGCGGATTTCGCGGTTTTATTCGCGGATTGACCTAATTAATTTCGCGGATTGACCTAATTAATTTCGCGGTTTGATCTAATTAATTTCGCGGTTTGATCTAATTAATTTACATATGTGCTACTGATTAAATTACGCATTAGATTTTTTAATTTGCTTCTGGAATTACGCGTCGGACTTCGGCGGCCATCTTGGATTTCTGGCGGGAATATTTGAAATTTGAATTTTTGCCGATTTTTCTAAGTTTAATTTGTTGGATTTGAATTTCGCGGTGTGTCGGCCATCTTGGTGCGCGCGCACTTCTCACGGCGGTTGTTTTTAATTTTCGTGGAAATATTTGAAATTCAAACTGATAGATCTATATCGCTCTCTCTCTCTCTCTCTCTCTCTTGCATTCACTCGTGGAAATATTTAAATTTAAAAAATCTATTTGCGGCGGACCCGAGTGGGAATCGAACCCTAGTTTTCTGGTTAACAGTCTTAGCACCTTACCGTTGTGCTATCGAGGCGACTTGGAAATATAGGAAATGAACAAGATGCCATTTCGCAGCTGTGCCGTCACACCGTCCGAATTTAAACAAACTATATTTCAAAAATTTATATTATGAGAATGGAGAATGTTTAACATATTGTGTTTACAGGCAGACACAATTTTTAAAAAAAAAAATATATATGCAACAGCTTTGCTACTAATAATAATTTTATAATTTGCAATATAGTCATTGCCCCAAGTTTCTGGTTAATTTCCATTCGCGCAGTGGTTAATTCCCATTCGACCGCGCATAATTTGAAAAGCTATATGAAATAATTACTTTATTTTTATAATTAAAACAGCGAAATCAGCGAATAAATCAGCGAACCCGCGATAATTACTTTTATTTTATATAGCGAAAGCTGATTCATAAATTTGACCGTTTTTAAAACAGGTCGAGACATGTGTTTTGTTCATTTAAACAACCTTGGTGACGAGGCTCCTTTGTTTGTTGAAGTGAAACGTAACGGTTTGCCCTCCAGCGCTTTCGCGAACCGCTTTCTCTTGTCTAAACCACTACAAGGCGAGCATACCTCGTTCATTCCGCCACATCCCTCACCTGAAGACGCATCGTAGTGCAAGTGCCAGCTATCTTTTGAAAGCGTGAGTGTAAGTGCTATAGTGATTGTTTTGTGCTTTTTCATCTGCAACGATGAACACATCCGAGTTAACCGTCTATCAAATTCTTGATTATTTCAAGAACGGGCTATATACAAATGAGGAATTTGTTTTACTAGCCTTTAAAATAATTCAGCATAAACTAACTAACGAGGGCGTGGTTCTGGAACCGTCGTATTTTCATACTTATTTCGAGTTGTGTCAAGCCGTCGGAAGAATTCGGGCCAAGCAGTCGTTTGCCTCCCTATCGGTAAGTAAAAATATATTTCCTATTTTTAGAAAATTATTAAATGTGTGAAAGTTTCCAGCCTTTTGCAACAACAATTCTGAAAACCTATTAGTTTAAAACTCATTTGTCATTAGTCGATTTAAAATAGCACATAGCGCCGTTACTTAAAAACGCTAATATAAATTACAATTTTGCAGGATGGAGCATCTACGTCGACGGGGCCTTCTGCTAAACGTGGCTTGGAAGACGATACGCGTCAATCGCCCCTGGTCATTTCATCGATAAATGTAAGTATACCCGACATTTTTATATTTAAATCAGCCATTAGAAAATTTTGATTCATGAAACTAAAATAAAACCCGTTTGGACCATACAAGTAATTTTACGGTGAAGTGATTGTAACATACTTCTTTTTTAATTTACAGCAAATGAATAATCCAGGGCCATCGAGTACGTCCGCCATGTTGGAGACCGTCCATGCAGGGCAGCAACGACCTACCCCAAGGACTTCTGCAATTGGCGAAATGTTAGCACCTGTAAGTTTTGCCGAACTATTTTTTAAATGTGCGAAAGTTTCCTACATTTTGCAACAACAATTCTGAAAACCTATTAGTTTAAAACTGAATTGTCGTTATTCGTTTCTTTTTTATATTTAAATCAACCATTAGAAAATTTTGATTCATGAAACTAAAATAAAAACCCGTTTGGGCCACACAAGTAATTTTACGGTGAAGTGATAGTAACATACTTCTTTTTAATTTACAACAGATGAATAACCCAAAGCCATCGACCTCTGCGGACATGTTGGTTCTTGCAAAACCGTCGTCGGTGAAACAGCTTCAGTATATTACGTTGATGAGCGAAGGTCGCAAGATTATAAAGAAGTTCAACACTGAAGCTCTCACCTTGACCTTCAAATTCAATGAGATAGAGGCTGCGACGAGCAACCCTGTCATATGGCTTAATGTAAGTATAAAATATTGTGTATTGAAAACAACCACTCTAAATTTACGCCACAAGTTATTTATTGATTTTAAATGGATTTATAGTTTATTTTTAGTCACATGTTCTAAATTCATGGCTGTATAGCGCTGTTTTACAGATTTGAAATTGATAGTTTAATTATTTCAAACATTTGCAACGTTATATACTCAGTTAATATTTTGAAATATGGTGAGCTAGACGTTTTAACTTATTGAAACTCTTATTTACAGAATGCATTCGATGAGATCATCACGCATATCACCAGGGGAGCAGCACCTTCTGATAAGATAGGTTTAGTTTTAAGGAACGATAATTTTGCAGACAAGCCGATAGGCATTTCTTTCCGCCGTGTTGACCAGCTCAACGCCGGTGTTGTAATGTCGACCTTGGAGAAAATACTTCAATCTAACGCTAAGTTTTTTGCTCAAGATAAAATGACCTTGCATGTAAACCGTGTTACTTTGCCTGTTGGATATGGAAAATCATATATCAGAATGACTGGCGTTAGTTTTGAGGAATTTTCTCGAAGGAAACGTGGTATATTAACTGTAAGGAATGATGATAATTACTGTCTTGCCCGAGCTCTTATTCTGGCCAAAGCTTGGGTAGATAATGACCCAGATCTGCGCTCCTTCAAAGCAGGTCATCCAATCCTGACACAGAAATGTTATGAGCTTTGTGAAAATGTCGGTGTTAATCTAATCAATGGAGCCACGCGAGAACACTTGGAACAATTCCAGTTGTATCTAGCTAATTACACCATTGTCGTTTATAATTCGCGTATTGGCGCCAGTAAATATTACGAGGGACCTAGGGGGCACAACAAAAAAGTGTTAAATTTATTATTAGAGGATCAGCATTACAATGTAATAACCAGTTTAACTTCGGCTTTTGCAACCACTTATTTCTGCGAATTTTGCTTAACCCGCACCAATAGTAAGCAGAGACACAAAAATTGCCCTTATATTTGCCCATGTTGTCATTCAAAACCGCCCTGTAACCTGTTTTTGGACCCAATCGTTTGTAATAATTGTAATAGGGATTTTCGTGGTCAGGAATGTTTTGACGAACATGTAAAGTCTTTGTGCAGCATTTTAAAAAGGTGTGGAGTGTGTCTCATGACATACTGGCAAAACAACAAGAAAGGTCATACGTGTGGTGTAAAATATTGCCATACCTGCGCGAAAGAAATGCCAACCCGCCATTTATGTTATATGGCAAAGAAAAAGAGTCCTAAATTGCCTAAAAAGTTTATTTTCGTTTTTTATGATTTTGAGGCACGACAGGAGACAGCTTTGGAAGGTGAACCTAATGTTTTTGTTCACGAACCAAATTTATGTGTCGCGCAAAATGTTTGCAATTCTTGTATTAATCTTGACGATATCGAGCAGTCTTGCAGAATTTGCGGCCCTCGTCAACATGTGTTTAAAAATAACCCTGTACAAAGTTTGCTAGAATATATATCTAAATTATCCAATATCGCCAACGTTTTTGCACTGGCTCATAATATGAAGGGATATGATGGTTCTTTTATTATGCAGCATATTGTAAAGCATCAGAAAAAGTGGGCCCCGAAAATTATTGCCACCGGCACAAAATTAATGTGCATCACCTGTCCCAATGTTAAATTTATAGACTCTTTAAATTTTTTGCCTGTAGCATTAGCTAAGCTGCCCAAAACATTTAATTTTGAAGCTACAAAAGGATACTTTCCCCATTTATTTAACAAGTTAGAGAATCAAAATTATATTGGAGTATTGCCCCCAACTCATTACTATATGGCCGATGAAATGTCTCCTATGGATCGAACAACTTTCCTTGCGTGGTATAATTCGGAAATTGCACAGAATGTAGTATTTGACATGCAAGAAGCAATAGTCAAATACTGTATTCAAGATGTCGATATATTGCGCAAGGCTTGTATACAGTTTTGGACCCGTTATAACAAAGAAAATGGAGTAGATCCTTTTAGAGAGTGCAGTACAATAGCCGGCTGTTGCAGTTTAGTTTACAGACGAAATTTTTTGACAGAAAACACTATAGCAATTATTCCACCGGGCGGATACAGATTAGCTGACAGGCAGTCGACGATTGCAATTAAATGGCTTTTATGGGTAGGACACGAGCAAGGTATCGCCATTCAACATGCCGGTAATAATAGAGAAGTTCGATTACCTGAAGGTATTTTGGTGGATGGTTTTTGCGCTGCAACAAATACAGTGTATAATTTTCACGGTTGCTATTTCCACGGTTGTGAGCAATGCTACCCTGACCAAACCGTAGATTTATCAAACGTGAAAAATGATACAATGTTTGTTCGTCGCGAGGCAACAGAAGCATCTGCCTCGAGAATTAGAAGGGCAGGTTATACGCTTGTAGAAATGTGGGAATGCGAATTTAATTTATTTTTGAAATATAATCATAATGCAGCTAATTTTGTAAACAATCACGACATTATTAGAAATACACCGTTAAATCCGCGAGATAGTTTTTTCGGTGGGCGTACTAATGCTGTAAAACTTCATTATAAATGCCAGGAAAACGAGCAGATAAAATATTTCGATGTTTGTAGTCTTTATCCTTTCGTTAATAAATATAGCAAGTATCCTGTAGGCCATCCTAAAGTATACGTTGGTGATGCGGAGTGTAGACAGTTTCCTCTCGATTCAATCGATGGATTAATTAAATGCACTGTATTGCCGCCTCAAAATCTTTATCATCCAGTTTTACCCCTCCGAATGCATGGCAAATTAATGTTTGTGTTATGCAGGTTATGTGCCGAAACCAGCTTCCCTGGTGACTGCATCCATGCAGAAGACTCGCGCAAGTTTACCGGAACATATGTGTCCGATGAACTAAAAAAAGCTGTTCAACTGGGATACCGTGTGCTCGAGTTTCATGAAATATGGGCGTACGATATTGTGCAATATAGCAGGGCCACTAAAACAGGCGGTCTATTTTCGGGATATGTCGATAATTTTTTAAAATCAAAACAGGAATGTAGTGGGTGGCCTGCTTGGTGTAACAACGAAAACGCCAAGGATCAATATTTAGCCGAATATTTAGAACGAGAAGGCGTAACCTTAGAAAAGGATAAAATTTGTTTGAATTCTGGCATGCGTTACAGTTCAAAATTAAATTTAAATGCATTCTGGGGCAAATTTGGGCAAAGGGAGAATTTGATGCAGACAAGCATTCTTTCAGATTCCTATGACTTTTTTAAAATGTTAACTGATCCTTCAATACAGGTTCATTCAATCATGATAGTCGATGAGGAGGTGATAGTCGTAATCTGGGATAGACCTGAGGAGGGAATAGTTTCGCTTAAAACGGTCAATGTTGTATTGGCTGCATACACCACAGCCAATGCAAGACTTGAATTATATAAATATTTGGAACAATTAGGGGAGCGTGTTTTGTATTTTGATACCGATTCCATATTGCTGACCCAAAAGCCTGGTGAATGGGTACCTCCTGTGGGCGATTTTTTGGGGGATATGACGGACGAGATGAGGGAATATGGGCCAGGTAGCTTTATTACGGAATTTGTTAGCGGAGGGCCTAAAAACTATGCCTTTAAGGTTTTCTCGACCAATAAAAACGCTTACGAATTTGTATGTAAAGTAAAAGGCATAACTTTAAACTACAAAAATGCCGAAAAAGTAAATTTTGATACCCTTAAGAGCATGGTTCTTGACAATGCCGCCGCGACGTATGTAGAAACCGACCGGAAAATTGCTCGTACAGGGATGTATCAAGTCATATCTAAGCCCGAAAAGAAAATTTATAGGGTTCAGTACACTAAACGTAGGCGTGTTGAAGATAGTTATGACACATTACCTTATGGGTTTAAAGCAGACTAGTGTTTATATTGCGTACAGTTTCGTTCTTTTTATAATCAACTGTTTTTATAACAATATTTTATATTTTGTATTGTCTTTTTTTTTAACTTTTATGAGTGCCTATATTGCGTATAGTTTCGTTATTTTTATAATCAACTGTTTTTATAACAATATTTTATATTTTGTATTGTCTTTTTTAACTTTTATGATGTTTTTATGCAACAACTTATTGCACTTGTAGCCACATATTTTTGTAAAACAAAAGTATTTAAACTAATTTTTGATTTATGCATTATGTTTACATGTAATTGCTTATTTGTTCGTACGTATTTTCAACGTGTGGTTAGTGTTCACATTTCATAAGACCCGCTTTGTGGCAATTGGTTTCATAATATTTAATTTCAATCATTTTAGAAAACTAACCACGACTGTCGCAAAACGTACATTAAATATTGCACTTATTGTCACATGGTTCAATTTGCGCTAACTTTAACTGCATGTTAGATTTTAATTGCATGTTAGTTTTATTTGCATGTTAGTTTTATTTTGCATGCTAGGTTTAAGAGGCTGTTAATTTTTGTAAATAAAACAACCGAATATTGTAAATACATTTATTAAATATTTTGTGTGTAATAAAAATATGTTTAATTACAAACTATTTGTGTTTTTTCTAAATAACATTAAACAAGTTTATTAAGGTAAAGTATTGGATATATAGTGCTTTTACATATGTGTCATTAGAAACTAAATTATCAGTGAACAGGTTTACAAAGCTTATCATACATGCACCATTCATTTTAAAATATAAATACATTAAACAGTATATGCCGCAAACGTTAGAGCTAAAATCTTGCAAAATTTTTGGATTATGAGACCAGCTGATTGAATTTTGTTGTAAAAATTTTAAATGATATCCGCTTGGAGGGCGGCCGTATGAATCAAAGTATTCCCCATATCCATATTGGTCTATATACACTGCATTCCAATGTTGTCCAGGTCGGTTTGCTGGATCTGTGTTGACGATGATTGCCACAGGTCTTGCAATTCTTGTAGGGAGTTGATCAGAAGCAAAAACATAGCGTTTCACATTCAACAGACTCGGGATTGTTTGCAATATTTTCTGAACTTCCAGTGTATTCATTGCGCCACCAGTCGGATAAAATTAGTATGTTTTCCAATGCACATACAGGCGAACGGATGTTGTGATTGAGGCAACGTACGGCAGCAGTAGTTTTTCGCAAAACTTTTAAAGACGGGCACTCGAGATCCTCCAAATTTACGACGATTTTATTCAGAAAACTTAGAACCTCCTTCTTTTCTTGGCCCTTAACGTACACTTTTTCAAATTTTTTGAGAACTCGTGCTAGCTCTGCTTCAAATTCATCAAAATGTATAGAACCAGAATCCCAGGTTAGACCGTGATGTCTTTGCTCCAGATAGTTTATGCCTTTTTTAACGAAATAGGGCAGAGTGTCATATTTTGCAGGAGGTTTTAAAACGAAAATTGCTAACTGGTTGCCATCTGCTGAAATAACAGCCACTTCTTTCGGAATAAACTGTTTCTTATCACCACGGAACCCTTGCAGATCTACGAAGGCACTGTCCATACTGACGAAATGTTTGAGCATGACTAAATTTTAAAAAACTGTTGTTGGTTTTTAACTACTAAAATCCACCAGCACATTTCTGTGTTTGTCAATTTCTACGACGTTATCGAACTCTGCATAAACTAGACAATTAATAGTTTCTTCTAACGCGTTTTGAAAACCCACCTCTAAACGTAGAGCTCCATTTTTAAGAAGGTTCCAGTGTGTTGTTGCATTTGCAGCCAGATCGGGGGTTAAATCAAAAGCAAATAGACAGTAGCCATAAGGGTAATCTTCACGTTTTATAGCGTTGCCTTCATTGAGGAAGTGTATACCGCTACCCGAGAATAGTGTGTGATATGCTTGAACGTACATGCCATTCTTAGAAAAATCAGGCTGTAGAGGTTTTGAAGGAATTTGTTGACCGTCGATGTATAGGGAGAAATAATTGATTTTGTAGTTATTAAAATTGAAAGGGTTTGCTGCATAATGGCCGTTAAATGCTCTATTCGATACAAAACCTACAATGCATCGTTTTGGTAATTGCCCCAGAAAAATATTATCTAAAGATTTTCTTTGCACACCAGCCGGAATAGTTAACACTTTAACATCGGATCTTGTAATGGGGTATTTAGCAGGCGCAGTCGCCAAAGCTTTGGTATGCGCTAGTAAAATAGATGGGTTTATTTTCATTTTTCTCACTAGTAAGCTGGCATCACTAATTTTCACTTTGAATGTAGATCCTTCGTCTGCCATTAAATTGAACGAATCTCGGGATCTGATAAATTTGACTTTCATTTCAACTCCGTTTATAAGAAATTTTTCTTGATTGAATAAATCGGAATGCACATGTCCCATCATTTCGACTTGCTTACTTGCAGCAGTAAAAAATTTCCGCTTTACAAATCCTTCATTATGCGTAGTGATGTCATCCATGTTATTGGCTGTGTCGTTGTACCATAGTGTGCATGTTAAATGGGTTGATTTAGCACCATTGCCGTAATTCAGCAGAGTTTCAATGTATGAACGGTATGCGTATGTATTGTTTGGCGGGCTCACAAGCTTCTGATTCAAATACACCTCAACTTGATTAAACATAGAGTGCATCCAATTATTAACAGGGCCTACAACCTCTTTGTCGGTTAATGGTGTATCATCTTGTTTAACAATTTTAACAGTAATGTATAACATGGTCTGACTTAAATCGATATAATCGTTACCGTTTCCAGGCACAATAAATTCAATCGGTGCATCGTCATTAAGCGAGGAAAGCGGTTTGTAAAAAATCCATTGTCCATTTTCGATACTGGTTTGAGTTGCGGGCAGAGCGAATAAATCTAACTCTGATTTAACACACTCACAAGACTGCGCATGCAAAAACGCCATTGTGAAAACTACTTGCTGGTGAAGATATCGGTGTAGTTGGGTTTGCTCAGCTTCTTCCTAGCGATTTTTCTTGTAGACTGATTGTAATTCAGAGTGCGTTGCCTTTTATATCCCGATCCTTCCATTAGAGTATCAATTTTTCTATCGGCTTTACGTTTGAGATTCTTTCCAGCCTCCTGTACACGGTTATGGAACGCTTCTTTTAGCGGTCGACTTTCACTAACATCTCCTAAAATGTTAGCGCCTGTCCTTAAAGCTTCCTTTCCAACAACTTTAGCACCGGTTTTAAAAAGAGGCAGGATACTACGAAATATTCCGCCTAAAAAGCTTCCGATCCCATGACCTCTCTGGTAGGCTGCTCCTCTGTAGATAGCTCCAACGCCTTGACCTGCCTGATTGGTGTAGTATTGTTGATAAGGACAATCCATAGCAGCTACTGTATCCTCTTAAAGTGTAGTTTTAAACTCAACGTTCCAAACTCGAATGGCATCACACCCGACGTTTCGGTCCTTATATTTATCTCGATATTCTCAAATTCCCTCTTCATGACATTTATATAATGAGTCGGCGAAAATATGGCGTCTTTGTGGCAACCGTAATTATAATTATCAGAGGTCACGTTAACAATGCGAAGAAGCGGAGCCAAGACATCTCCTACAAGCTGTGGTTCCACAATATCGCAGTAAATAAACATTTGTGATGGTAAACCAACCCAGATATTTGCGGGGTGGCTTGGTACAGGTGCTTCAGCTATATTTATATCAGGTTTATAACCAAGTTGTAAGGCCAGACGTTGTGAAAATCCTAGCATTTTCAATGACGACGTTTTAATTTCAAGAGACACGCGTTTTGTTACTCTATTATATTGAAAATTCAGCAACTTTTCTAATAACCTGTGATTGTTAATTTCGGCTGTAATATGTTCAATGTTTTCATAATTGCCGGGCTGAATACAGATTACGTGCCATCCATCGCTACCATAGTAAATTTGCTCTCTATCACTTTTAAAATATGAATTAGCGTTTTGCAATACTTTTTTCAACTCAGCATACGTTTCTTCTCCGGCTTGCACTTTAGGTATTTCTGTGCGATAATAGACTAGATTTTCTGTATCTGTCACGGCCAAAAAGGAGCATGGATATTGCACTTCAGCAATACCTGTAACCCATTGCCCCGGTAACCTTATTCGTTTAGGGAGCTGCGTTATGAATTGTGCTGTGGTGTTATTTGGAAAATAGCTCATAGAACTATTGCTAAGTAATGTTAGATAAAATTCTTCATCTGTATTCATAGTTGCTGAAGATTAGCTGCAGGAATCCAAGAGTTGAACTTGTCGTTATAATTTCGCCACTTTACAAAGTACTCTTTGCGCTGACCGTGTCCTCTTTCTTTTAACACTTGTTCGACTTTAAACAAAGCGTTATCATCCAAAGTCACTGGCTGTAATTCCTCTTCATAAAAGACGCCCTCTATCGTATCGTTGCTTAAATCAACTATTTCGTACACAGGTGGTTTTCTAAGAATCACTTTTTTAATTATAAACACTTCGCCGCTCCAATTAGTTTCATATCCTTTCTCGAATGCGTCCTTCGTTCTACTAATTCTTACATGTTGGTTCACTTTATATTTAGGCTTCCTGTCGACTCCCATCCCCTTTCTGTACAGATTGTTCCACACTTCCAGTATATTACCATCATTTACTGCGGAGGGTGCCATCTTGATGCTTGAATGATGGCGGTTGTTATACGAAGTCAGTAAATTTTGTAATACGTCTATGTATTTGTATGAATTAGAGTATGTGAAATAGCGCCACATTCTGGTTTTTAATGTTCTATTGAAACGCTCAATGACTGATGCTTTAACATCAGGGTTTTGCGTCACATAAAACGTGATATCGTGTTGTTTGAAAAAATTCTGTACGGCTCTAGCAACAAATTCTTTGCCTTTATCGGTTTGTAAATTTATGGGCGTGTTACCGGCTTCAGCAAATATTTCACGAAATGCGTTTATTACTGAAGTAGCCGTTTTAGATTTAAGAGGCCTCGCCCATGCCATTTTACTAAACACATCAATTACGGTTAGAATAAAATTATAGCCGTCGTTGTGGGGCGCTAAACTACGCATGTCGCAGAGATCAGCCTGCCATAATTCGAAAATGTTGCTAACAATGTACTTGTTTCTAGGGAATTTTTTTCTTGCAGTTTTGTGAATAGTATAGGCGTCCTGTTTCTTTAGCCATTCCTTTACTTCACCACTGGGACGATTATTTTTCACGGAAGAAATTAATGAGTTTGCGCCTGCGAAGCCTACTGGGTTGGCCGGATCATAATAGATGGCGTCCAAATTCATTCTGCTATGTTAAAGTTTAAGACGCTCCCAGCCAGAAATACCCTTTATTTTCGATATCGATCTTTGCGTTGTTTTCGGTGTTTTTCGCGTTGAACCCTCTTGCTTGGACGTTGTTGCAGTCGCTATTAACTTTGATTTAGGATCGACGTCACCCTCCACATCTGATTTACTTACGTCTGGTACATTTTGCCGTTTAGGATCCCCAAATAGCACTTGAGGTACATTGTTCTCTTTAATGTAATCGAGGAACTTGTGTCGGCCTGGCGGATTTGTAGTTTTCTTAGGTCTTAGAACATCATGCATTAAATCAATAATGTTGGAGGACGGCAAAATTTCACCTTTTATGCTGACTGTACCCTTGCCGTCCCACTCCACTTCATCCGACGTTCTTAGAAGCTGTAAAAAGGCTTCACCGTTTTTCTTAAAAGTATTAGGGAGCGTCGATAAAATATATGCGTCTGAAATACCCCTGTTGTTCGATTCTATAGGTATCTTGATTGATTGCCTCGTTTGATCCGCAAAATGAAGATACCTTTGTAAAACCTGATTGTACTGTAGCCATTTATCGTGATCGGTTAATTTAGACGATAAAACCTTTTGCATTTCATCGTCAAGCTGCGATAATATATTTTGCTCTGATTTCTCTGTATCCTTAAAGCGATGCATGAATTCAGGCGGTACAATCATCATTTTTCGGGTATTTTCCATCTTATTTGAAAATAGAACTCAATACACCAGTAATTAATGGAGCTAATATCAGTGGTAGGAAAGCGCCACCCTTCTGTATTAGTATTTGACGCTTTTTTTTTATAGACTCTCCAGGCTTGACTAAACTCCTAAGAACAGCTTTATGCTTCGAGATCGTTGATTTTTGATTAGGCGATAAAGGTATTTTCCCTTTTAAGGTATTATGCACACACTCGCAGATACAATGAATTTGTTTATCGCCTACGGCTTTTAATAATGCGGTTCGCTCCTTTGGTCCGAGTTTATGTAGAGCACGCAACAACTCCGAATTTCTAATTACTGATCGAGACATCACTAGTGAATGAGAGTAAACTGGTTAGTGTACGAGCTTTTATACCCCTTTTTCGGCATATAAATATAGCACGCCCCATCTTGGCGAAAAATCGATGTTCTATACCTCGCTATATCAGGTGTACTTTGCTTTAAGTCGAATAACAAATACCCGTGTGGCCTAGCTGTTGCGTCCTCGTATGCTTCTTGAAGGAATCGAGGATTTTCGGGACATATCTGTCTGGTTAAGTGCTTTATTTGAGCTCTATCTCGCGGATTTTTGAAAAGAATAATGTAATGGGCATTTAGGGAAATATCTCGCTGTCCTTTTCCTTGGTGAAAAATGTTTTGCGTAATAAAAAAAACACTGAGATTGTGGTGATGGCTCCCCTTGGTGAATATGTCCACGACTGAGCTATTTGTTTCCCTCATTAAATCGTCGATTATTAAAAGTTTGGGTTCGGACCCCTCAAAAGATGTCATGTCTGGCAGACCTTGTTGAAATTCGACTAAAGATTTTAAATCTTCGTACAATTTTTGCCACTCGCCATAATACCAAATAACTTTAGCGAAATTTACACTGCAGAGTTTTTTCATATTTTTCAAGAAATTTATTACAAAAAACGATTTGCCCGATCCTGAGGGGCCTGCCACAATAGCCGAAAAAGGATGAGAAAACTGATGCTCCATTTTTATGCAGTGAACGATTATTACAGTAGGGCCGTCGTGAATAAACTAACCTAAAAAATCAACACGCTCATAATAAATACATTAAAACATGGTAGGTGCGGGAATCGAACCCACGACCTCTTTCGAGATCAGATCTTAAGTCTGACGCCTTAACCACTCGGCCAACCTACCTCATGTATAAACCAACACTCGCCGCATAATTAAAAAGAAATACAGTTTAAAACATTTTTATTTACATTTTCATACAATATTTCATATAAACTAGGACATGTACGGTTTCATGCGCTCATCTGTATCAATCAACTTCTGCAGTTCTATAATAACATACATTTTAAATTTGAACACAAGTTCCCACAATAAAATATCGTTAGCGAAAGTCCAGCGCAGAGTATTAAAAATGATTGAATCATCAAGACACAAATTTTCTGCATGTATTACTTTGTCGACGATCACTTCACCAAAATTTTGGAAATTGCACTTTACACGTTTCAAGTCATTTATTTTCACAATCATCAAGTTGTACATCGGCAATAAATTTGATAGTGTTTCATACGTTACGTAAAGAGTAAACTTGTTCTCGGGGTCCTTTGTAATAATCCTGCAGGTATCATTGTTCACGTACTCCACTGTGTGCTCAGTTAATTCACATCTGAAAGTCCCCTGCTTGGCCATCACAAACATGTTCGGTAGCGCTTCCACAAAAGTCATGAACGACTCGGCTGTGAAGGAAACACCAGCTCCAATGTCGGTCTTCAGAATTCTTGCAACAGGCGAAAATTGTTTATAAGGATCCAGTCCCAAATGAACAACTTTGCTGGCGCTATTGTTTAAAGGCACAGTGAGGTCGCATAATAACCGTTTCTTTTCCCGTCGGGTTTGGCGGATCTCAGGCGTCACGATCGGTGCTACGTCATAGGAAGGCATCGTCTCCTCAATGAACACCCGCAGGTCCTCCTCGGTGGCATCTATACGTGGTGAATACCCCTTGGCCTCCACGTCCATGGCTGGTGGTTGTGACGGTGCACCGTGTTGTTTTTTATTTAAAAGATGCGTTTTCTTACTTGTTTTTTCTGCGGCCGGTCTCCTGGTGTAGGGGCCTGGTTTTTCTTGGCACTTATTAACACTTCGAGGATCCATCTTAGGTAAAACTTGTGGTGTTGACACGACGACTAGGAGTGAAGCAGTTTGATGCGCTATAGAGTCCGCAGCCACTTTTATGAAGGTACGAAAAACATTACGGCAGAGTCACCCCACTCTCGAGCCGGAGCATGTCGGTACCTGTGTTTTGCAGTGCAGCCTCTGACGGACAAAGCAAATACGTTACCAAGGTTGAACAAAGAGCGACCAGTCTCGACCTGTTTTAAAAAGGGAACTTAGAAAAAATCGCGTAATTTAACCAGAAGCTATTGCGTAATATTATAATGCGTTTTGAATAAAGTAATGCAGTGATTTCGCTATATAAAATAAGTTCGCTGATTTATTCGCGGATTTCGCTGTTTTAATTATAAAAATAAAGTAATTATTTCATATAGCTTTTCAAATTATGCGCGGTTGAATGGAAATTAACCACTGAGGGAATGGAAATTAACCAGAAACTGGGGACAACGACTATATTGCAAATTATAAAATTATTATTAGTAGCAAAGCTGTTGCATATATAATTTTTTTTAAAATTGTGTCTGCCTGTAAACACAATATGTTAAACATTCTCCATTCTCATAATATAAATTTTTGAAAAATAGTTTGTTTCAACTCGAACGGTGTGACGGCACAGCTGCGAAATGGCATCTTGTTCATTTCCTATATTTCCAAGTCGCCTCGATAGCACAACGGTAAGGTGCTAAGACTGTTAACCAGAAAACTAGGGTTCGATTCCCACTCGGGTCCGCCGCAAATAGATTTTTTAAATTTAAATATTTCCACGAGTGAATGCAAGAGAGAGAGAGAGAGAGAGAGAGAGCGATATAGATCTATCAGTTTGAATTTCAAATATTTCCACGAAAATTAAAAACAACCGCCGTGAGAAGTGCGCGCGCACCAAGATGGCCGACACACCGCGAAATTCAAATCCAACAAATTAAACTTAGAAAAATCGGAAAAAATTCAAATTTCAAATATTCCCGCCAGAAATCCAAGATGGCCGCCGAAGTCCGACGCGTAATTCCAGAAGCAAATTAAAAAATCTAATGCGTAATTTAATCAGTAGCACATATGTAAATTAATTAGATCAAACCGCGAAATTAATTAGATCAAACCGCGAAATTAATTAGGTCAATCCGCGAAATTAATTAGGTCAATCCGCGAATAAAACCGCGAAATCCGCGAATTAAACCGCGAATCCGCGAATCAAATAAAAAGTGGAGGGGGTTTCTCGCCTCCTTCTACTACGGTCATATCATCTAAATGTATTTAGTGGTACTTGTTAAATGTTTTGAAAAAAATCAACGTCTTCTGATTTAATTATAATCGACAATTTCATTGCTTAGTTGATGTTTTCAACTTTTGCAAGTTATAAGTAAATTAAATAGTCTATTAATATAATCGGTAATAATATCATAGTATGTACTGGCAATGACAAGCTTGCGTTTTATAATCAGTTCTCAAAATAAACAACTTGCTATTCAACGGCTGAAGGAAGTGCGTGATTATAAATGTTAAGATTAATTAATGAGAATTGGCACATACCATTAAATTTATTAAAATGTCAAGTGTGGACCACAAGTAAGATGTAGACACTTTTTGATGTTCTCCTGGCGAGTAAAGATGAAAAAGGTACCGGATGTTTTGTCACAAAACAACTTTCTTATTAGGCGTGTAAAGGGGAACGTGTTTCGGCATTACGAATAATTTCGTATTTAAAAGGATGTGCATGCTTTCTACTTAGAGAGGAGGACCACACAACGATAGCAGCTTCAAACACTATGAAAAAAAAATTTAATGTTCATACCTAAAGTCCCCTATTTGTTTATTAATTCTATTGCGTTTTCTTACTGATAACTGTACGGTTCTTCTCTTATAGCGTATAATGCTTGACTGGGGCTTCATGTATTTAATATTGAATAATTAACCGTTACAATTAAATAATTTAATTAAATTTAACCTTAAGAAAATACTATGTCGTCTTGAAATAGCAAGAGCTTTAAACATTGACGTTAGTATAAAACTGATCTCGATTACCCTAACGTTATTAGCAAAAGTCCCCTAAATCCCCAAATCGTGTAAGATAATAGCAAAATAAAAATATAAATTGTATGCACTTTATTAGGCTTAGGTAAAAAATTCATAAATCGATTGTAATTTATTCGGCTTGCAAGTAGCATCTAACTTAAGCAATCAAATCGAGTTTAATAGAATCGGATATAACAGCATTGAAGCGAGGAGTAAGTTGTGACTTATGAGGTTTTAAATACATTTAGATATGGAAACGATTTTTCATGATGTATGTATTATGTATTCAGAGAAGATACAATTTTATATCCAATCGTTTAAAAAATAGATTAGTAATGCAAGATTTCAAGCAATTCAGAATTCGATGCGAATCATAACTGAATCAGTCTGAAAGAAGTCGATTTTTTTATTGAGAAGAAGAATTACTTTTTTAAGTCGAGTATAGAATCACAAAGTACCTAAACGCCCATACATACAATCAATGCAAGTAAACGAAACACATTTGATTTAAGACCATACGTAAATTTAAAATGAATAATTTTTATAGAAAATTGAAAAATTAGTTACCAATGACCAAAAAAAATTAAAATAATAACGCTATTAGCTAAATAGTGAAACATGAAAATATTCAAAATCAAATACAGAGCTGTAAGTTTCTCACTAGAGAAAGGTTATACACAATTCGAATAGAAGAGCACGTGAATGATGTTTATAAGACGCTTCAACATAATTTTCCATGATAGAAGCAAGGGTTATAGTTATTTCCTGGAAGATGAGTAACATCAATACCCGACAATATGAATTCGATGTGGTTGTGAGGACAAATCACGAAAATACTAAGTCACATGGATTACTTGAAAATCAAAGAAACTGTGGTTAAATTGGGTTTTTAAATATTCGCGCTTTCTGTATTCTATATAGGCATTTTAAATGACAATTGTAGAAGACTAGTTTCTAAATTTCTCAGCGCAATCCAAAAACCACGCCGTGTAGAATGTTGCCTTAAGGCTTTACATGTTTGGGCAAATAACAAAAACATTCAACGAAATAGTGTCGAAAGAAAAAAAGGAAGCAAAGGCATTCCAATACATTCCTAGATTTTAAAGAGCATGCTGCATCGATTCATAAACTACAACAAACAATTCTGAAAAAACGCCGAGGTAAGGTTCGTCGAGGTGACATTTTAATCCACGACAATGCACCAGTCGACACTGATTTCTAGAGGTCCAATACGTGAGTAGAAGTTTACAGAAATAATTACTTTCCATAGCCCGGACTTTTTACCTTTTGTTTCCGAGATCGAAGATAGATTATAGAGGAAGACGTTTTACAATTAATATTATAGTCCAAGAAGCGTTTTTTCCAATTTTAGGGGAAAATACAGAATGGTTCTTAAGCGATGTATAAACCCTAATTCGACATTATTAAAATGTAGAGAGTTAAATAGAAATTAATAATGATAGTAAACGTTTAATCATTTACTATGCACTTTCTCGTATGTAGGGGCGGACTTCCAGTCAACCCTTAGGGACAGGGAGGCAAACTCCCACCGGGCCCCCATACTCCACGAATGAGGGCTTCAAAAATCTAGGTACTTATAATGTTCAGCTGTCAAGTGACTTGAAGTATAAATATTCCGATTTATAACAATGGAACGTTATTCAGTACCGCGACGAAGTGAGATGGTGAACATAATATTATAGATGTAGAAGAGTTGTTGGAACTACTCGCATACTTCGGCAAAGATTTGGACGAGAAAGTGCACCAAGTGCGAAGACGGTTGAAAGAGTTATTAAGAAATTTGAAGCCACTGGCACTGTACAAGATGTGAAAACACTTACACGTCGTAGACCACTGCGATGTTTGCAAAATATCGAAGCAGCTAGAGCCAGTGTAGTCGAAAATCAAAGAACTTCAATTCGTCGCCATTGTTAGCAGTTGCTCTTTTCCCAGACAGTTCTCTATCGAATTGTAACAAAAGATATTAATCTTCATCCCTATAAGATTCAGCTGGCGCAAGAAATAAAGCCAATAGATCATGGACAACGACGGGCATTTGTTAATTGAATTCTGAATAATGAAACAGTAACCGAAAATTTTTCCATGAACATATTTTTTTCTGATGAGGCTCACTTTCATTTAAACGGTGGAGCTACTCAAAGTCCCATGCATATGTCAACAATCCAAGAACTATTCAAGAACTGAAGGATGAAATCTTAAGAGTAACGAGTGAGACAGATGAACAATTTTGCTGAAAAAGTATTGAAAATGTTGTTAAAAGATGTAGCGTCTGCCAGCAAAGTAGAGGAGGATATTTGTCAGACATTATTTTTCATACTTAATCGGAAGGTCTCTAGTTTAGTTTAAAATTAAAATGTTACTAATTTTCCAATAGATAATACGTTAAATCACCAAATAAAAATCGTCACTCTTAATGGTACATCCTTTGTAAACATACAAGTAACTATTCCCCTGTACGAGCGCCACTAAATGATGTGTGATGACTTTTTCTAGCAAATTTTATAAGCTGAAGGATATTTAGTGTAACACTTTAGCTTACGTACTCCAGTCAAAATTTATAAAATTAAATGGGCAACCCTTGTGGTGGGCTCTAGAAAAAGCTCTCAAGTGGATTTTTTCAGGTGATAACAATTTTCTGTGTCCCGTTGTACTGTTTGCATTAGAGAAAATAATGGTAGCTAAATGTTATGCGAAAATTAAGTTTTGAAGCTAAATCACTACAGGACAAATTGTTGGGGTATAAAAAATGTATTTTTGAAATTTCCAATCAGAAAATTTGAATTTGGTTTCGGGTTAGTTCAGGGTAGAGCCAGATAAAAAATAAGTTGAAAGAATGACGATGGAAAGTGTTGTGACTAATGCTCCCTTTTTTTTCATTTACAAATTCCAAACAAAAAGCTTCAGATATGTGTATTTTCATAAAAGAGAAATGGCCAAAAAGAACACACCTTGCCAGAAAGGCAAAAATGAATGGCAACAGCGCAGGGGTTGCTCTAAAAGGAATTGATTGCATGCCGCAATACCTCGATCCTCGACATTTTTCCAAATTTGCAACGAAGAAGAACCCTATAAAGAAAACTCCCAAAATGAGTCCCCCAGTTACAGTAACTGTTCGAGACGAATTACTACAGTTTGGTAAATTGTTTCCAAACCTGTCAAACCATTTGACCTCAAGAAATAATGCCCTTATTGACCCGCTTAATGAGAACAATGATAAATAAGTCGATATGTCAGAAAATGTACCTGAAAAGAAGCTTGAAGAAAAAATAATGTGGCCTCAAAATAAATGTAAAATTCGCAAGCAAAATGTTTCATATAAACGTCAACCCCAATTTATATGTTGGGGAAGCTACAGTCGAGACTGTTTAGAGAAGGGCAAGAGAAAAATGCGGATTGTATGCAATTAAAATAAAATATATAAAATAAATTTGATGTAATTTTGGATATTTACGTGATTATTTTAATACTATTTATGTAGACAACATTATCTGAATATTCAGTAATATAAAAAGGTGAGCTAAATAACTGCCTAACAAATTGAGGTGGAATACATTATTTGTCTTTGTTCCACTGTTACTGTAATTTTTCAGGAAATTCTGACAAAGCTGTCTATTTAAAAGGGATTAAAAGGAAGTAATAGTAGATTATATTATAAGTGAGAGAAATGCATCATTATTTGCGAGTGAGAATTTTGAATTGCGAGTGCCCCAGCACGAGCGATACAATTTCTCACGAGCTTATAGTGGCATTTCGCTCACGTGTGATATACGACGTTTTATCTTACAGTAGCAATTCTTGTGCCTAAATAGTTTGCGCAGTCAGAATATGTCGCAAAACAGATAATAGATAGTTACAGTAGCACCTATTGCCATGACATTATACAACTGTTTTCAGTGACTAAAATGAAGTTTTATTCACTAGTGAGTATAAAATACATTATACAACTGTTTTCAGTGACTAAAATTAAGTTTTACTCACTAGTGAGTATAAAAATCTTTTATACTCACTAGTGAATAAAACTTCATTTTAGTCACTGAAAACAGTTGTATAATGTATGGTAATAGCTGCTACTGTAAGATAAAATTATTTATCTTACAGTAGCAGCTATTACCATACATTATACAACTGTTTTCAGTGACTAAAATTAAGTTTTATTCACATGTGAGTTTTCATTATTTATACTACTGCATTGTTGGTAGCACTGTCAAGCTATGTCAAATTCGTAATTTTCAGGTTAAGTTTTGCGTCAGTTTGTGTCAAATAACAAACAAAACCTAACCTACAAACCTCGAATTTGACATAGACTGACAATACACTTCAGTACTGTCAAACGTATGTCACAAATCACAGGCGACTAATTATAAATTTATTTCGTGACATATTCTGACGGCGAAAACTATTTAGGCACAAGAATTGCTACTGTAAGATAAAACGTCGTATATCACACGTGAGCGAAATGCCATTATAAGCTCGTGAGAAATTGTATCGCTCGTGCTGGGGCACTCGCGATTCAAAATTCTCACTCGCAAATAATGATGCATTTCTCTCACTTATAATATAATCTACTAGTATTCACCACGGGAGATATTCATGTTCTTTCTTCAGTTGACTTACAGACCTCGGGCCAGAGCCCTCGGTCTGTAACACATGTCAACCTCAGGGAAAAAAACATATTCATATCTCCCTTAATGCATAAATATCTATTATATACTTTATATTTTTAATTATTAAGCCCGTTTTAACCTATAATGGATTTTCTTGAAAACTATTGTTTTCAGTTGATTCCAAATGAGTATTTTTTGTAAACAAGTTTTGCGAACACAAAACTGACAAAAATTTCACCCGAGTTTCGACATAGAATATCCCCCACTCTTACCTAACCTACCCGTCCTGAACCTTATACCAAATATTTTTCCAAATTTTCAAATTCAGCAAAAAATCTTCAAATCTATATAAATAAAATTCAATTGCCGCATGTATATTACTGGAGAACGGGTCGACCGATTTGGTTCATTTTTTTTTGTTCTGTTCGTAATTGTCAGGGCAAGGTTTGCATCAAAGAAAATTTTGGGAAAATCCACCGGAAAAGTCGGAAAATTCGGAAAATCAAAAAGATGATTTTGTTGGGATTTCGTATGTTTTCATTTCTGAATGGCTTTTCGAAGAGAAAAATGGGAAAATCGGAGTGGAAACTTGGAAAATTGGGAAAAATCGATTTTTTTCAGGATGGAAAAACCGGAATAGAACAATGAAAAAGTCATGTTTCAAAATATACACGCATAGGTTCACGCAATGTTATGCCCGGGCAACACCGGGTATAGGTCACAGCTATATGATTATACATGGAATAAGGAAGGATATTTCAAAATTCAACCCCTAAAGGCCAAAGGGGTAAAATGGCTGTTCCAATTTTGTATGGAAAAATAATATTAAATAGACATTTCGACTTGAAACTTGATAGGAGTACTCCTAAAAACAAATAAGCAAACACCTATTTGGTAATTTTCCGAAAATCAATCCCTTAGGTGGAGAAATGGGGTAAATAAACCTAAAAATCGATATGGGTGTCGTTATTGAGGTTTTTTTGGGACTTTGATTGCGAAAATTACATTTATTTTTAAGCCCAAGACGGTGGACATGACATAAGATTAAAACTCTATAGTGGTGAAACGGGGTTTCAGAGACAAATTATTTTTGGGCAGAACAACGTTTGCCGGGTCAGCTAGTTTATCATAAAAATCGCATAGATGTAACCACCCTTGGATAGCATTCTCATACTCAGTACTTTTAATCCTATTCAAGCTACTTTTCCGGTGTCCGTATTCGAATACAATTATTAATGATCGAGTATTCGTAGTTTTTGGCTAGTATTCTGCATTCAGTATTTTAGTTTACAGCTTCTGGGTATTCAAGTATTCAAAATATTCAAATTATTTAGGTACTCGAATACTGTATACAATCGTTGGATTCATGAAATACCGAAAAGAATCCTTGCGTTCGAATCTACCTATTATTTTAAATATTAGTAAGCCAATGTAATTTGAGTTTTTTTTTTTTTTTTGATCATAGGTGTTTTGTTTCCTATTGTTTCTGTTAATTTTAGTTATAGTAAAAATAAAAATGATTAAGAACACATATCTTAGTTCTTTAATAATTGAACGTGTGGTTAGTTTTAAGAAATTTCAGAACTATCTTCAGTATCCAATTAAGCTACATTTTAAAACGATGACGTCATCCAATAAAAGTTTTAATGATCAGAAAGTCATTGTTATCTGAAAGGTCATAAAATAGTATTTAATTATTATATATTAGTTAATGATTAGTATTTAATTTAATGAATACATGGACTCGAATACACAGGATTCCCATATATTTTGGAACCCTGTATTCAAATCCTTTTCGTAGTACTCTGTTCAGTATTTGAATATTTATTTCTGGTATTCGACCCGAGTCTGGTTGTGCCAAATTACATTATTTTTGCTTTATCTGTATTATTTTAATTAAATAAATCCGTTTTTTCTGTACCCTTCTCAGGGATATAGGTTGTTGCTTATAGGGCTTATTTTAGGATACTTTTATTAGCTGGTGAATTTTCGGGCATCCTGTATATTAACAGCCAAGCAAGTTGTGAAAGGGCGTTGAATAAATTTTAAAAAATCAAATCTAGATTAAGGCTCTTTCTCAAGACTTTTTGGAAGCCTTTCTGATTATGGGCATAAGAAAGATATCTTCGATTTTATTCCTGGCCAGTCCGCCTCTGCTTTTATAGGGCGAAAACACTTGGAACACCATATGCATAGTACTCCATTTCAATGTTGTAAGTATTCAAGTATTAAAAATATATAACTATACCTGAGCTAGCTATCTCAAAACATTTGCAATACATCTAATATATTTTGCGACGTAGATCTTGAAAAACCAAAGACGTATTGATTTGTGCTAGCTAAATGTAATTTCTTATAGAACCTTCATTAGGAAAGTTTTAAAGTACCAATCACTTTACCGGGGCAGCAATAAGCAATAAACACAAATTATTGCTTTCCACTTTGCCTTACAGTTACAGAAGAATTTAACTTTGTTTCGACTTGGTTTTTCAATTTGTTTGGCACATGTTTCTAATAATTCTCATTACCTTCCTAAAAAATTTAATTTAGTAGTAAATGAAATTTTTAACAAAGGTTAGTTGAAAGGAATGTGATTCCTTATTAGACATTTCTTGTAAGCCGCTGATGGGATTACAGGTTTAGAAAAAGACAAATAATTAGTAGTAATGTTACCAAAGCAAGAAGATTAGAATTTAATTCCCAATACTTTCTGTTCGCCAGTCGTGATTCTCATATAAGCAGAGTACATTTTATCTTAAGTTACAAATTCAATTTTCTCCTACACCAAATAATCAAATTATCCCCTGTAACCTCCCTCGGAATGAACTGTTCAGTATACATACAGACTGCCGGTGCCCATCGTTTAGCCTTTTGAGGGTACGTAAAACATTTAAACCTTCAGTTCGGTTTGCAATTAAACTTCGGGAACACAACCCTCTGTTTATGTAAGACTGCGGGAATCAAAAATTCCTGGTGACGACTTGGCATGTCCCTCAGCGAAACTAGTGCAAGGCGTCCATTGAAACTGTTTAATTTTACAATTATGTTATCGCCGAGGAGAATTTTCGAATAGGCAATGAAAAGAGAAACATAACAATATGTAGCGGGCATCAGCGGCATATTTTCCTGGCTTTCGTTTCCCTTTACTACATAATAAGACCCTTCCACTGAGCTAGATGGGTCGTGCAGATCGCGTCTCGATTGCACTCCGCATCAGCACCGAGCTCCGTTAGGCTGAATAGACAGACCATGCTGGGGCTAAATTGATCAATTCAATAACCTCAATGTGGTACTAAAGCCTCTGCCTCCGCTGTTATGTTTACATGCTTGTTTATTGCACTTTTTCAACGCACAAATGCAAAATGCTTTTATATTTCTATCTAGTACAAGCTCTGATATTGGAACTCGTGACTGACAGGTCTTTCTGGATTCCTCCTTGTACAATTGTGGTATTATCTAAAATTTCGTTGTGGGGTTCTGTTATTTAAATTCCGTTGGATATTTCGTCGACTCCCGTTATCAACGCAAGAAAAAATAAATACATTAAAGTTAACTAACTTGGCGATTGTCCTTACAGCCAGTTACTTGATTTCTTTTTCAAATCAATAAATACGTAAGTAATATATATATATATATATATTTTATTTTACTTTTATTTGAAAGTCATTCTCTACATAAACTCTTATATTATTGTTATGCTACCCTAATTTATGTTGACGTTTCAGTCATGCGCAGCAACTATAATTTTAGATTTTTCAATCTGGTGCTTTCCATTTACATTTTTGTGTTTTTGACTCTAATTTTTAAATTATTGGATCGTTTTACCAATACCATAGTTCCCGCATTCGCAGAGAATATCATATACCGGGTGTAACACGATCATGGTACACCTCCATTTCTTAAATTTATATTTGAATACACATTTTTGAATTTTGGTACATCGTATATAGTTAATAAACATCAGTTTTTGAAATACAAATAAAATTTTTCCACTTTCGGTTTCACAAGAGGCTCGGAATAGCCATTATAATTTAAAAAATTATAATAAATTCTTTCTATTTGAAAATCTCATTATTAGAGCAAACCACTTGTCCTAATGTTTTTGTGATGGTTAAAATGTGAGTACCTATTAGTATATTAGTATTTGTTTCCTTATAGTGTCAAAAGTATTTGTTGTCCTTGTCTGTCAAGAAATGACAACGAATTGTTTCTTTATTGTTATTCATGACGTTTTTTCGACTGTTAAAAGATCATGGGGTCCAATTGCAGTAATATTATTTATACCTCTACCTACACCAAACTGTACATATGTTTGTGTATGTGTTGTTGCTTAAAGTCTTCTATCAACAATGTTACTAACAATGTCATCCTGAAATCTTGTTTTAGTAAATATATAGTGTTAAATGTTCCATACCACTGTCAATGTTTAATGTTGTTCATGTCTGGAAGTTGTTGTTGTGTAATCTTTGTTGTTTTATGATGTTCGATATTTGTCTACTAGAATGTTGATGGACAGACTATTTGAACACTAACTATTAAATATGTGGGTATTTCTTTAAGTTCTCGAAACAGTGTGGCGTATTTTTTAATGTGTGAATACGCATTTCCTGATAGGGAATAATTGACTATTCTGAGCAAAACTGTGACACAGTAAACCTATTGAATTGACTATTAGCCTAAGTAGTCCATTTTGTTTTTGTTTTTTTGGTAACCCATAAAAGTGTGTTAGCTTACCGTAGTGTGATGTTAGTGTTATGTTTTACAAAATCTGTGAATAAAGTGTTTTTTTAATTTTTGTTTGGTTTTTTACAAGGTGCAATAAAGTATGAGTTCTGATTTGTTAACTTTAATATATATTTTTTCCTAAAACATTGATATATTAGTATTTTTAATTTTTAGTGGGACGAAATACCTACACAAATACACATCAAGAACAATAAATTGTGCTACTTTTCATTTCGAAATATATTCTTGTGTTTCTACAATAGCTTTAGCTATAGCTTTATTCAGTACCGTAACTACAATTTTAGCCCCTTCCTCAACTCACAAACAATAGAAAAGCTTCGGATTAACATAGAATCTTGACAGTTTTTGGCATACTTAATTTTGTTGCAAAACGCAAAATTAAAAAAATTCTTACGGGCAAATAATTGGTTGTTTATTCATTGTCATCTTTAATGACGAATGCTGAACTATCACATATAGTAAACTGCAAAAGAAATAACTATTTTCGTATACAATACGGGTAGAAAACAGCTTTTTACCTATAACTGGTTTATTTACAGAATTGCACCTAGCAGGCCATATAACAATACAATAGAAAAATAAGGTCTATCATCGGCGTCACGGCCATCTTTGACACATTAATATCCATATCTCTAAAGCTCAAAAGCAATTCAAACCAAAAAATTAGACTGGAACCCTCTTAAAGTACTGTGTTCTACGCATATTCTGAATAATCGAAAATTTAGGTTTTTTTCAATTGTTTAATCTAAACCAAACAAAATAGTTTACCTCGTTAACCTCTATGTTTCAGTGTTGGCGAAATCCAGGTACTGTAATGTGCTAATTTTTACACGCAATATTGTAATTTTAATTACCTAAGTTTGAGGCCTTTAAGTAGTAGAACCAGAACGAGTATAAATTGAGAAATGTTTATTTTTGTATAACTCTAGACGATCTTTGAAACTTTCTTCTGTCGATTCAATAATTATGTTATAATAGTGATTATTCAAGCGTCACAAAATACCTAGTTTTAAAGGTTATCTGCACAAAAGGTATGGGCCTAAAATAAAAAGTAGTTTGGCGAAATACCCAAAGAAATAGCATATAACTCTATACAATTGAAGTGAAATATTATTTTAATAAATAACAAAGAATAAACAGCAAACTAAAATTTAATTTATTTTCGGTAATGATCATTCAAGCTTTATATAATTTTCATAGCATTTATGTTTATGTTTTTTTCGAATTTTTTGTGGTCTTTTATATTACCACATTTATTTAGATCAACTTTTTGTTTAAACAGTTTCCTTAGAAAAAATCAATCAGTGTTTTATCAAGACAGTTGCGCAAAATTTAAAATCAATCTGACACTAAAAGAACAAGTTACAAAAATGTTAAATGTAATGAAAATTTGAATTTGAAGTTTTCACATAATTTCAAACAACTTTTTTTAACTTTTTTTGATAAAGTAAAAGCTACAGTAATTTTGAGATAGATATAAATTTTTTTAGAAAATTATTTTTAATTTAGGCTTTAAAGAGAAACTTGCCAACATATTTAGTGCACATTAGAATTTGTGTAAGAACCTAACTACATATCCTACAAATCATCTACAACAATTTCTGGTAATTTTCTATTACTCTGAAAAGCAAATCCTTCTTTCGAAACTGTCGAAAACTCTCATGCTTAGGCAGGATTTAAATATTGCAAATTGTGTCCACTAATTATAGCTGCGCTGTCTTATATTCTGCAATGTAATTAACGCCACATTTGTCTTTAATCAAATTTATATTTAGATAACTAAATGGAAAATCACATTAAAGCCAATTTACACGATTCTAGCAGATAATCTTTCCCTAAGGAAGTTCACTAAAGTTCAAACCAACCTAAAATTGCTCAGGCAGTATATGCAACTACTAACATTTTTTCGAAGTATAAAAGCCTTTGAAAGAATCTAAGTTCCGTTAGATATCATAAAATTCTATGGGAGTTTCTATGGTACGTTTCCCGACATAAGTAGCTATATTAATAAATTTGCTCTTTTATGGGAAGGGATGTAAGTTTCAAAGTGACAGCAAATTGTCGAAAATACTTTCCCTGATTTTCTTTGACATGAAAATAATAAAGCTCAACAAGTTTCTGCGATCTGGTCAGTTTCTCAACATCAATACAGCTAACATGCTTACATTTTGATTCAAAGCGAATGGAGAGCGAGAAAAGCATTATCTAGATTTACAGTTCTTCGATATACTTAAATAACATGAAACTGTGGCTAAATGTAGGCTTTCTGAAGATGAAAATTCTTTACAAGTATCTTGCTAATACGTGGAAAGTAAATTATTAATTGTTGCGGAATTTAAAATAAAATATATTCAAACTTTTTTAATTACGGGGACAGTAAATGGTTACTATTTTATATTTTAAGAGTGTAGCACTGCGTAAGAGCAAATGTAAATGGTTTTTATTGCTTTTCTTTTCTTTTATTATATCACTTTATAACAACGAATGGTATTTTCATTTCCAGGTATTATGCCCGTCATTAAAATGTTGCAACTACTGAAATTTTAAAATGCAATACATAACCGAGGTATGATTTTTCTGATAAATATTGTAGCATAAGTGTTTTCGTTTATTGGTTAATTTATTAAGAAAAATAGATTTTTTGGTGAAATGTGAATATATCGCTCTTAACACAAGAGGACTAAAATAATTTCCCCAGAATAGGAAAAAAATATTTTCTTAAATTGATTGAGATCCGAAACTGAGAAAATGCAGGAAATATTCTCAGACATAAAACTGCCTAGCACACTGTAGCGAAATTAAAATGGGTAATTTTCACGCATTGATGGATTTTGCAAGAATTGTGTTATTTCAAAGGGTGTATTTGTACCTGCTTTTTTCAATTTTGTAAGTAGCTTAAGAAACTACAATTTTCGTATAATAAATATTCTACCCATTCGAATTACGTAGCATCTTCTATTAAGTTTTGGTATTTCCAGCTTTCAGTATTAAATTGTACTTTGGAGCATATAATTTATTACAGCTCTGTAACGACATCCTTATCTGAAACAGAACAACCACGTATTCACACGTAATCCAGAATTTATGTATTATAATTCGACAACGACTCATATTTCTTGCTCATCGAATAAACCGTAATATATCTCTATTAATATAGGTTCTATATTGATTAAAATATTGGTGCTTTTATTTTTAAAGGATGCTCGGAATGAAGGCTGTATGTTAAAAAATTAACATAACGTCCCACAAATTTTACCTATTTGGAATGTAAATGTTACGTTAATACAATACACAACAATAAATCTGCTTTAAATGTGAGCTTTGTAGTTTACAACGAACTTGTTTTTTTGTATTGGATTATTTGATATTTAAATGAAGAGTGTGCCACAGATGTCGAATACTGGACGTGCTTTTTAGCATAAGCGACGTTTTTATTAGTATATACTGAGTATCAATTAACACATAAAAATTAAACTAATGCTATTTTTTATTTTTCAACGAAACATTTCCTGTGAGTATTTATATCATTACATTTTCTAAAGTATCTTGGACATCTCTCCGACTTCATGACCATTCACAGGGTTGAAGGGGCAGTTTCTTTGATGCTATACATTTTAACAATGATTTTATTAATACTATTTACTTAACTTTCACCTTGTCGTTTTGATAATAGATGATTGCGATTTCTATAGAAACACATTCACTTATTTCTTTAAATATTTAAAGCTATGATAAGATTTTTATTTGTTCCTCACTTGTAAACAGCAATTTATCAAGTCACTGTATTAACCAAGAAAGTTTATTTTAACAAGTTACTAACTTGTAAAATCTTTACAAGTTAACTGTCAGTTTTACAAGCGTGCTCATAGATAAATGATAGCGTGCAAAGTTGTCTTCCTTAGTATGTGTCATATTGATGAATTTAGTTGCTTGTCAGTTTGACATTTTCAATAAATGATAAATTTCTAGTTATTTACAAGTGAGGAACAAATAAAATATTCAACAATACACGCAAGGCAACAGGTTTTACTGGCTCAAGAAGGTCATATCCTTCTATTCGCCAGTAAAAACCCTCTTATCAAGCTAGTAATGTTAAGTACTATATACAATAATTATAGAAGCATGAAAATCATTATGATTTATTTCAGGGCATTTTGTATGGCAATAATATCAAGGTTGGGTTTTTAGTTCAAGTAATCCATAAAGCAACTACGGTAAAAATATTTAATGACGAAAATTTAACTGTAGATACCTATTTTTTTTAAATAGCTTATCATGTAGTTAAACCAATTTGTTGCAAGAGTTGCTTAGAAACGTAATTTATAGACTAGAGCATAGATCTTTGGAGATATAAATTACTTACTAAGCCACATTTAACTGAAGGAAAGTAAGAACCGATTGTGAATTTTTGACGCTGTAAGTAATTTATTGTAACTAACAATGTGCCATATTTGTAAAATCATTATTTATTTTATGTAAGTATGTTACTCCCACAATATTTAGAATAATTCCTTTAATAGCATACATTTTTAAGAACTGATAGAAGTAACTTCGAAAATCTAACTTATTCACATTTTGTATCAAATACTTAATGTCGGTCAGGTTTTTCTACATAAAGTAAATCTGTATCATAATATGGCAATGTCGCAAAATTGATAGCATTTCCTTCGAAAGGCATTCGTAACGGAACACGAATTTTGTAAATGTAGTTCGGCGTTTGTATGTTTCTAGTTATGCAAATTATCTACATTTCGCTGTGGCGAAAGCACTTTTTGCTTACAGGCAGCTAACGCTAATATAATTTGATTATCTTTTTGTATTTGTACAGGCACAGACGGCGAGAAATAGTCAGTTTAGTGTCGCCAGCACGAGCCGAAGTAATCACGGTAATATTACCCTCCAACACTAAATACCACATGGCTTGTGAACATTACACATTCGTTTGTATTAGATCTTAATGGAGGAATATGAGCTAAAATGTTTTTACTTTTGCGTGCTCTACACCTCATACATGCAATTTCACATCACTTGCGAATCAAAACGATTTAGGACAGAAATAGAAACACAAAGTGGTTGGACTATTAACTACTGTGTCGTTAATCTCTCCTATTGCATTTAACACCTGCAGAACAAATAATTTATTTTAGATAGAGTTCTGTGTAATTACCCTCTAATGATATACCTTTATCTCTATCTGTCAATTCTTTATCAGCTATTGCGTTTCTTGTGCTATGTTTATAACGGTTTTCAGATATGGTGTGATAAATGTCCCTCAATAAATAATCCTTACAACTGGACCTGTTGCAAAACGAAAATGCCGACAAATTTATGAGACTCGGTGTACAGTTTCTATGCAGTTGTAATTAGTAGAAAGTTATGTCGAGTTAAAGGCGGAAATAAGAGGATTAAAATTTAATTTATAATAGTATAATAGGGATCAAAATATAATAGCCAAAACTGAAAACAAGATAATACACAAATAATAATACCGTTTGGAATTACTTATACTGATGCATGTACGTTTTCTAATGTTCTAAATATGGCGACAGCCTTAAAAAGTTTTTATACCGAGTCTATGTCGTAAATCACCAGCCCAAAGATTTTGACAATCCGTTCCAAGAGGAAAACAGGTTTCCAAACCAATAGCTTCAAGACATCCGCGTGAAGGAGTTCACCAAACTAATCTATAGTAACTGATCATTTTTTGAAACTATATAGTGTTTCCTAAGTTTGTAGAAAATTGGCTGGCATGTTCCTTGGTTATTCTACAACACAAAGTTCGTGTCAACATGGGTCCGCAAGATCTTCGTTTTCGAAATACCGGGTGCTGAACTTATGAGAAAGAGTAATAGATCTTGTTAATTTCTGAAAACACCAGTGACGTGCGTATGATTCCCCTTTACACGATTGAATAGGAAAAAAAACATCACGTGGACGCTACTGATTTTTTTCAGTTTAATATGTTTTTAATTTCTTGATTACGAGCAGTTTTTTTTTGTAAAAATTAAAAAAGTAAACAGGTACTGCCATTTTTTAATTATTGAAAAGAAACTGTAGGAAATAACCACCTTCCCACATTACGCACGCATCATCTCTTGCTTTATGGAATGGAACGTACACACTCAACAACACCTGATATAAAAAAAAAATTGGCAGCACCTAGTTTTATTTTTCTAATTTTTATCAAAACACAAAGCATTTCAACAAAAAACCCAAGAGGCATTTTTGTAGTTTTATTCAAGGGATTCAAAACTGAAATAAAATCAGAGGCATCCACTTGGTGTCTCCATTTTCTTATTTAATCGTGCAAAGGGCCAATGGTGGATTGAAAGATGGTTTACCGACACAAAAAAATGTTCTTGGCACCAAATATGTCATTTTCAAAAATGATCAAACATTAGGACGTTTTTCTGTTAAATTCAACACTCGATATTTGGAAAACGAAGAACTTGAGCACCCATGTTGATACGAATTTTGTGTCGTAGAGTAAGCCAAGGAACATGCCAGTCACTTTTTTACATGTATTTAGGAAAGACGCTGTATATTGATACATGTGTGATAATGCTTCATTAATATACTTGTGTGCTTACATAACTCGTGCTACGTCCTCGTCTGTGACTTACAAACACGTATATTAATGATGCTCTTATCCCACTTGTATAGTAAATAACTATTAACAAGTGGTTTTTGTTTGATCACAAATATGATCACGAAGAACTGAAGTTGATCGTTGCTGCAAAGTTGATTTTTAAGTGTGTTCAATTTACTGTCGATATTTTACTGTTATAGTAATACCAGAAGTTATATTAAAAAGAATAATCGAATAAATAAAACCAAACATTAGAAGTGATGGTGTAATTACAAAGTACTTCATTACTTCACACCAAAGTAATGGTATTTAATATTTGCATTTTCAATTATCTACTGAAGAATATAAAACATATCGGTTTTCCAAATCTATCGTAGGCATTGTGCGCTGTGCCTGCGTTTAGACACTTTTTAAAAACTCATAAAAACATTTATGTTGACAACTGACAGTTACAGTGTTCTCTGTTTACAAACTTTGCTGATGCCGACCTGCGTAATGATATTGGTTTATGTGAACGTGCCACCGTCTGTGGCTTCCGAGTAAGATTTATCTTGACTGACAAGAATAACATCTGGAACACAAGTTGGGCTTTTTACTTGTTGGTACGAATGCTGCATGGAGTTCTCGAGTTTTTCATTTCATATTTGTAAGTTTGCGGTTTTAAATATTTGCAATGTGACCTGAGTTAAGCCCGGTCATTATTAACTTATAAACTTATATTTTTTATTTATTTTTTGTAGTTCATAGAAAAATTGTAAAAAAATTAACTTCAAACCTCGTTCTCGCTTTTCCTTTTTTAAATCTTTGGTAATAAATTGGAGTGAGAATATATATTCCTGCAAAGTTGAAATAATGCAAATTGCAAATTTAAAACAAAAATAAATTTCGTAGAAACACTATCACCATGACTTGTTATTAAATCACAATTTTTTCCCAACACCTATCAAAGATGAAGCAATCATCTATTAAAGTTGCTTTACAAAGAAATAAGAGGGTATTGCGCATTAACAAAATGGTTATACATTTGTTACTCCACGTTCAACTTCGTTCGTATATTAGCTTACTGTGTCTTCAACTCGTAATGTTGAAATTCTATAATGAATATACAAGATACAATTAGTGTTGCACTAGGCTTCTATAAAATTCAAACATTGGGAGAAAGGAGTGCACGCCATGTGTTCTTTAGTTCCTCAACTGTAATGTGCTCTAACCTTGATGCTTGCTACCAGATTGTACATAGAACTTTATGTACAAAGAAGGCATCCAAGATCAAATGTAATTAGATGTTTAGATCAAAGATTGAAAGATTGGAATATTCATGCCGCTAATAGTTAATGCTTGTCGTCTCAGAACCGTACTCATTCTATAAATGGAAGAAGATCCAACGAGAAGTATTGGAAGCAGAGCATATACAGTATGATCGAAAACTTTCAACGTCTAGAGGGCTGTGGAATTATTTTGTCAAAAAATTTTGTTGGCAGTCTTGGTAGTAAAAGTCACATTGGAATTTTATATCTGTCAGTTTAAGGTTATATCAGGATTACCATTTCAACAAATACAAACACTCTTGTTGAGTACATAAAAACAACTGCAGCTGTTCAAAATGATTTGCTGCATTTTCCATACACAGAACCACCCAGTGCTCGGCATTAAACATCCTGTAAAAGTTAAGTTTATCTGTCAAAATTGTATAGGTTTTATTATTAAGTAAAGTACTTTTTTTTTCTATAATAACTGTCAAAGTGTTATAATGTTGGTAGACATGTGATTAAAACGCTAGGAAATTTTTATATCTCGTGTTGGTAGAACTTTTTCAAAATTATGGTTATGTGTCAATTTTGAATGTCAAAGTTTCTTAATTTGAACTCTTGACAAATTTCTTTTTTTAACATGGAATCATTATCATCATCAATAAAATCGGATAACAAAAGAAAACCAAGAAATATTTTAAATGCAAAAATTAAGCAAGCGATATTAAATTATGACATATCTGTCTAAATGACAATAATTTTTTTAGTGGAAGAAAAGAACTAAAAATCTATGTACCAACATTATTAAAACTAGGGACCCTGCAGGAATGCAACCCCTAGAAAGTTGACCTTGAAAATTATTATAGAAAAAAAATGTACTATAGCTTTACTCATCACTGCCAACATAAATTTAATTTTTAAAAAATCCACAGCTCTCTAGACGTTGAAAGTTTTCGCTCATACGGTATTAGTTTGTGAAGTTTTTCACAAAATGATTTTTTTTTACTATTTTCCCTGTTCACCAAGTGTAACCCAGCAATGTGCATTTGAGGGAATTCGCCAGCATTTCAACACCCTGTATATTGACATGTTTGTAGTTTGTTGTTTTGTCGCCCCACAGAAGGGAATTCGACATTCTTATTATGGTCTTTTTCCTTACTTTATGTTATTCTGTGTGGCTCTTGTGTTTGATTCCTTATTTGTTATCGTTACACTTTAGCATTTAGATTCTCCACAGGCCCGAATTGTTTTATTTTTTGTCTATATATTGTCTTCTTTTATTTTAAACACCATATATTTAGTGTTGTTGATATTATTTTTCCTAGTTCAATGTCCTCTCTCAGTTTGACAATATTCATACACCGTAAAAAGCTGTACGAGGACTGTATGAAATGTTCACTGAGCGACGTACAAATTGCGTTGCCATCGGATTGTTCGTATGGTTTTTTAAATAAATACATCCGCCATAAGAATACAAACAAAATTTCAGGGCTACCTGTCAAGTAGTTTAGTGTTGACAGAGGGTTGAACGAGTCCAGGTCTTTGCGTTTTTAAAAATGAATAACTCGAAATTCGTGCCGGCATTAAATACCTTGTAAATAAGGGAAGAAGAGTTCCTATCACTATACAAACAATAACCAAGTGGGCTCTGACGTTTAAGCTACGAAGATTACCTCCACAGCGGATGCCTGCCAACCGCGGTTACTCCAGAAATCGTTAAAACGTCCAAGATATTGTTTTATCAGACAGCCGAATTAAAATGTGTCACAGGCATCTCAAATGAACGAGCACGATTTATAAATACCAATATTTTGAATATGTATAATGTCTCGGTCCGTTGAGTGATGCGTTTGCTGTCTTCAGAGCAAAAGCGTGTTCGTAAGGACAGTTCAGTCCAATGGATTGGCCTGTTTAAGAAACAAGGATTTTATGCGTCAATTTGTAACTATACGTGAGACCTGGGTTCACCACTACACACTTGAGGTCAAACAGCAGATGATATAGTGAAAACATCGTGGTTAACAGACACCAAACAAGACAAAGAGGGTTCCATCGGTCGGAAAAGTTTTTTGTACTAAATTTAAAGCTAAAAGCAAACCATTGTGAGTATGACTACATATATGGACACATTTGAGGGCCAGCTAGCTAAAACAGTAGAGACAGTGTAGAGTTCTTTACAAAAACTTAAATGTATTTATTAATATCGAGAGATCCAAAAAAAAACTGTTCCTCAGCGGGCTGTGGAAATTCAACGTATGAATAATATGTTGGTGACACTGTATGTCAATGTCAAATTCGAGGTTATCAGGTTAGGTTTTCCGTCAGTTATGACACAAAATGACGCAAATCCTAACCTGCTAATCCCGAATTTGACATTGACGTACAGTATCACCAACATATTATTCATACGTTGAATTTCCACAGCCCGCTGAGGAACAGTTTTTTTTGGATCTCTCGATACAAAAGGAGCGCCAATAAGTCTTTATACAACAAATGAGCTCAGATAGAAACGAGAACTCATAAACTTAGAGCTTTACCGAAATCACTATCATACGTCTTAAATAATGCACAGCACTACATGCCGTGTTAAACCGGTAAAAGTACCAAGGATTCATTCAACGGTTTACTATTTTCGGGTTTTTGTAAAAAAACTTCCCATTACTGTTAATAGGGATATTATCACAGAAAAAAATTACTTATTATGCCTGCTCGTTGTGTTTTTAAAACTACGAACACAACTACATTTTATTTAATAATAAGAAGGGTTCATTACTGCCTTACGGAATGGTTCCACGGTCGCCTACACGCTCCATTTAAAGGCACCCTTATTATTTCTGTGATAATGGTCTACTGTGCAGCAGTCCTACATTTTGAATGCGGTATACTCCGTGGGCTACAACTAGTAACCTAAAATGCAGCAAATATTCTAAACAGGTCATAACTCAGTTTGCAGTATAAGAAAACACACATACTTAATCATAGTAAAATGTGTAATTGTCAATAATATGGTACTTGAATACAAACGTTAAATATAATAATAATTACATTAAATAAACTAAATGAACAAACTATTAGAATTATTAAAGTTTAACAGTAAGTGATGAGAACCAAATCAGAGAATATTGCACAATAACAAGGTGAAATATGAGAAATTCTGAAGAAATCCTCAGGAATCTGAAGGAAACAGCCCTTACCGCGGTAGGACTACGTCTCAAAATTTTCAATTTAACAGTCAATAAGGGCAAAACTTAAACTGTCTGTGAGATTCGACCCTTGCTATAATCTTAGCTTCTGGCGACAGCAAACAGCCCAATGCCGGGATGTGGGTCAAGGACGCCGCATCAGCTGGGATTCGCCAAGGTCAAAAAAGCTCACGCATTCAAGGAGGTCATCACATCTGGAAAATTGCAGAGCACGTGTAGAATACGGGACGAGAATATGGCGATACGATAACATTCATGGCCGGGTCAAAACATCGCGCTACATGAACATAACCGGTCTATAACAGCTATGAAATCGTGCTTAACAATGGACAGCATTTAAGCGTTGGATTATATCGGGTCAAATGGCAGGGGCTGCTAGCGCCTCGCGAAGAACAAAACGCCTTCGCCGCGCCAAAGGCGAACAAATTAGAACGACGGCGCTGCCGATTCCAAAAATCCGGTCAAAAGACTCTAGCTCGAAGTACCTACGATGTTTTTTGTCCATAAGAATGTTATGGTGCATATATTTTGCGATGCCAAATGTTATAATCTATGTACGAAAAATTTATTAAGTTCTTGGAATTATAATGATCATATAATTTTTAATGTATAGTAATAGATCAATCTCATTTATTTTTACATAGTAGTTTATTTACATTATTTATTTGTTTTAACTGAAACAGAGTTGTTTGGAAAATTGTTTTCTTTTTTAAGTATACATACTTCTTTTTCTGGAATTACCTTTGCGTTAAATTTACATTTAAGGTTTAGAAATATAATAATTAATAAGGTGCAGACAATTGTTCAGTCAATTAGGCACCTTGGTAACTATTACATAAATTATATAGTATATGTTAAACACAAAATAAATTTATTATAAAATTATTATTATTATTATTATTAGATCGCAGAAAAACGGCCCCATTTTTTGTATTTCATCCTGATAATGTCTTATACGACTAGCGACGTTTTTGTTCTCAAACCTGAACGTAAGAAATTTTAGTCAAATGAGGAATGATCAACCTGGTAAATAGATATTTTGAAGGCCTTACTAAGTATGTTTAAAATGATTTAAAGACGCCATTCTTCTTCTTCATCTGTCCTGCTCTCCTAGGGCGTTGACAATCAATTGCATGACTTGAATTTTGTCTGTAGCTTTCCTGAAAAGGGATGTTGTACTTTGTCCATACCATTGGCGAAGGTTCTTGAGCCATGATGTCCTGCGACGTCCTTGCACCTTGCATTACCATTTGAATAAATTTATTGAGCTCTCAGAAGAGGGAGAGTATGTTGAAACACAAAATTGATTTCATCCTAAATTTGTGTTATTTTCTACATCGCACAGCAAACTTTTCGTATACTCTTTGTGTATAACAATCTTTCTTATATTGGGTTGACGGTTTAGGTTTTTGATGAAGCAAACCCAGATTTAATTGAGCAGCTTTGGTTTTCTAATATGACTATCTGTATTATGTCTATGTATACATGGTGTGTAATTAATTAACACACTGTAGAATATATATATATATATATATTTTATGAATCATGATTTCAGTGACGCACCGGGTTGTTTATTATTATTTCTACTACAAGACAATCATGGGGTAACGCTAAGTGCTTCCGGGTTATGCCGTGGTCGTAGATTTGGACTTGACGTTTCGCTGCTCATGCTGTCAGCTTCTTCAGAAGTTTTTTAAAAATTTCTAAAGAGGGTTTTCTAAAGACTCTCTTTAGAAGCCTTTAAAAACTTCTGAAGAATCAGACAGCATGAGCTGCGAAACGTCAAGTTCAAATCGGCGACCACGGCATAACCCGGAAACACCTACCATAATGGACAACGGCCGTGAAAGTCTGCATTCGACAATCATGGGGTAAGTTTTAAAGTTTGAGAAGTGGCAGCATTTGTGTTACTGTTATGGTATTTGAATCTAAAAAAGAGTAAGTTTGATAACAACATAAAACACAATTTCGGTTTTTAACAGGAACACGTGGTTCAACAATGGTGTCCCTTTAAAAGCACAGTAGGCATATGCATCACCTTATCAGGAAGTCAAGAGTGTCATGAAGGAGTACCTACCGCCAGTTCGAATTAGGACCCTCAGTTTTCGTTTTCGACAACGTTTTTACAACTATCTCCTTGCTTGAAACGATTGCCAACAAAGGACTACGCGGCACATGAACTACTTAGAGTGTCTCGCTGTCATTTGCTTAATAAAGCTCTCGTAAGAGAAAAACAGTGTAGTTTCTATGACTTCAGGATAACTGAAGACACATAATGAAATTGTAGCTACAATATGGAATGACTATCATATAGTAAATATGGCGTCAAAATGCCGAAAATGTATTACCACCAAAGCGAGTACTACATTCCCAAAAAGAAAAAAAGTAGGTTATACTTTGAACAACCAGCTTTTATTTTCTACGTACAATGCTCATGTGGATGATTTAGATCCTAGAACTAAAAATATTAGTTTATATAGGGTGGGAATTACAGGGACGAAATGGTACTTTTGTTTATTTGCTGGTTGATTTGATATGCGAATGCACAATACTTGGTAAAATGCATAAGAACGAAGGTGGTAACTTGACTTATCGAAGCAGAGTTGGACGCCAATAACACGGTTTCCACGACAATAAGAAAATTTCAAGTCTAGAAAACATAGGTTCTAGGTATTATAGAGTCGATCACTTGGTATTACCACAGAGTAAGCAGACCCGCTGTAGAGTTTTCCAGAAAAAAGTGTCAACCAATGTGTAAAATCTGATGTGGCTTTATATCTACACTGCTTGATACTCTGCCACAGAAAACCATAAGTACTACAGAAAGCAAAAAATACCATCCACATAATAATTTAACTTTTGAACTGTAATACTAATATATCTTCAGTTTCTAGTGTCTCTTTATAAGCTATACATTGTAGAGCTATGTTCTAATAATAACTTTTTTTAGATAGAACAAGGTTTAACGGTGAGTTTTGGTATTACATATGATTACTGTCCCTTTAAAAGGACATCCATTTTCAGCAGGGTGATTTTTTTAAACAAAAATGTGGCTGTATTCATTGAGTCACGGTCCAAAGTCATATTAACATGTTTTAAAAAAATCATTCATGTCTGGTTTAAAAGAAAATAAAGTATTTACGTATACCATAATGCCTGGTTTTAGTCACTGTCATTTAATGTAACATCACATAATACATAATTGTGCAATCCTATTCATAAATGCCAGAATTCCCAAAAACTGCATATCTATCCGTTCTTGTATTGTTTTTATACAGTGTGTCCAATACATCGCGTTTAACATAGCGATATCGTGGTAAGTGGTAAAGTGGTAAGAGCGAAAGATTCAATTACATTTTAGCATGGCACTTATTGTTATAATCCTATAATAGTGAAAGTCTGATTAGAATGCCGTCAAGAACGACTAAACAAAATTTAAACAAACTTCAATGCTTGCAAACTGTGTTAACTAGTTAAACTAACTACATGAGTATTTATTCTTTTACATGGTTTGTAGATTCAATGCATAAACTATGGTTGTAAATGTACCTATAAAAGTTTCAATTAATATCATCGGTATAGCAGTTATACTGGATCACAATTGTCTTTTAAAGAAGAAGTTGGTTTATAGTAAACTATAATCATCTAGTATGGCTATGGAATTTTTTCTAATTTATGAATGCAACTATCTTTGCACTTAAATGTCAAATTTGACATTTGATTTTTAAGCGAATTATAGTTGCATTAATAAATTAGGAACAATTCCATAGCCATACTAGATGAGATTAATTTTTGATCATACTATATTATCTTAATAACTAAACTTCAACAAGTAATATGTACTATTGCGGAAAAAATAATTCGCACGATACTTAATCTAGTTACTTGGTTTTATCCACGGTGGCTTAGTGTGTATCTGACTATCTGACTACTTGTCATTTTCCACAGTTTGGGGTTATTATCGTATCACTAGTTTTTTCAGGTTACCTATGTTAAGAAATGCTGCTTTTTCCGCAACCAACTTCATCGGCCATACGTTGCAGTGACCATTCCTCTTCTAGTTTTGTGATAACAAAGTCTTTTTCGGCCTCGCTTAGAAGGTGATTTGGCATTTTAAGTTTTGATGGCAGAATGTCAGTTGTACAACTGACAATTCAGTGACTTTAGTCCACTTGATAAAACCATACTTACACAAGGCAAACAGACCGTGCGAAATATTTTTTCCGCAATAGTACCTATTGCTACTAGTATCAAACCATTAAAAGCAATACGGAGTTATATTAGAACCAGAAAAAGCATTGGAGAGCCGATAATTTTATATGCTGTCGTGTCCTTTCCACATTTTCAAAATATGGTTTAAGATATTTTTGCCTTATTTTACTCACTAAAATTCAATATTTTAAAAAATAACTTTGTAACTTTTAAAGTACCTCAAATAGGTTAGCACTACTACATTTACTACTTGCTCCAACACTGATTGACAAAACTGACGGAATAAATAACTGAAATCACCCAATCTTGGATTTGCTGTGTTGCCATAAATGCTACAAGCATAAACACCAACAAATCCTGCACTATTGACGTGTTTTCATTGTTACTGTGCTACTGATGTCTCTATTTTTGGTACCGAGGACGGTAATATATCAATTGGCATTGAAGAGATAATTTATATTAGGATTTATATGCATGGTTAATTGACGCTTAAAGCGGTTTCTGAGACACCCTGTATATTTTTTATCCTCGTCCATAATAATGTCGACGCATTTTTTGTTGTGGAATAAACACAAGTGTTTTAATCACAAATAAATATAATACAGTGGCATTTTTTTACTAGTGCCAGATTTATTTTTCTAAAACCTGAATGCAAATTAATGTAAAACCTATTTTTCTGGTTTCAGTTCGCTTGGCGCGTGGAAAATCTTTCCGTTTATGAATTTCCTTACAAATTATGCAGCGTGATAACCTAAACAAGTCAAAGGCACGCCGGAAATATTTTATGCCTTTTGCATCCCTCATTAACACATAAAAGAACTAAAAATGTCATAAAAGCCATAACCAAGTGGCGTCTCGTGTTATATTGACTATTTCGAGACGCTCTTCAATAAATATTCTTATTTTCTATTGCAGCACGGGCTCCTCGGGGAGCTTCTAATTTCATGGTCCGACACTGGCACTTCTTTACCCCTCTTTCCAATTTTCGAACCCCTGTATCTAATTACAGTATTTCTCGTTGAAACTAAAACTATCCCGGGAAAAAATACGCATAGGACGACAAGGTGCGCCTGATTTTACTTTCGCGTTTCTTCGCAGTGAATTTATCTTCCTCTCGACAGCGAACTTTTCTCTTTAATTAGCGAATACCTAGCGAACTTTACGTTATCTGACATTACAATGTTCGTCCCTCCCACCTTTGAAGTTGGAAGTATATTTTACTGAAACGGCCACACACATTGTATGAGTTTTTGTTGTTTTAGGCGATATCTCGGCGATTGCTTCGCTAAAGTTATAGCAGTAGTTTAATTAGTTTTCTTGTATCTCAGCGAAATTTAAACGGGCGGTTATTTCACTCATTTTTGTAATCTTAATTGGATATTAGGCAGCGCGTAACTGTTTGCGGGAACGAGAAAGTGAAGAAAAGCTTCAATGGCTGCAATTATGACAACGACGAACGAGAGTAGTATTTAAATATTCATCCGAATAACAAATGACCATGAAAATGCAAATATGTACTGACAAAAAATTCAAATTTAATTGCTGCTGCAGGCAAATTTCTTATACTGGTTAGGCTAATATAGCCATTTATAAAAAGAACTTGTTTTATATATTAGCAATAACATTCAGCATTATAACTGGAACGATCATTATTACACTTTTAACAATTTTCTCGTCGTTACGAATGCTGTAGCGGCTAATTTAGTCAATTTATTCATTCTATATTATTTAACTCTTTCCTGCAGAAACTTAATTTCAGAGTTATTTACTGGATTTACTGATTACAAACGATGGTGAGACTACCGGTTTTTAACTTGAGCTTATAGCATGCTTCAGGTTTCCATTTTTCTATGACGAGTAACCATATACTAAGAACTCAAATTTTTGTAAAGCTATTGACCTGCGATTCAACAAGGTGATTGCTCGGGCAGCATTTAAATTTCTACGTTAATCTTGAAACAAGTGTTGTACCAACTACGAGTAGGTACCTTCAACGTTGGCAGTATAGGAGCAATTTTGTTTTAAAATGCCTTCTTAGTTGCGTATTGACTCGGAAATATGGTGGATCGTACAACAAAAACGTAGTGGGATGTCCTGGGGTCTGTGTTTGACAGGAAAACCCTAATATGTGAGTCCCTATAGCGAAGGGGCAATCTGAAAGTTTCGGGATTTGGGAATATGAAAATAAGAATTTATTACAGCGAATAAAGTACGTGAGAAACAAAGCATATATCTTATTTGGTAAATGTTTTAGAGGAACAATATGAGGAATATAAGGATCCTCTTGACTCGGAAGAGAGTGTGTAATTTAATTGTCGCCCTTATTTAAAAAGTGAACCTTCAGTTCATAAAATTAAATTTATGACTGTTTTTAGGGTATACTATTTCCGTAATATTACGGATATTGCTCTCGCCCTCGTTATTTCAAAATATTTTCCTATTATCTATGTCGTTAATAACTTTTAACGTTACTTTAAGAATTGTTTATCAATTAAAACCACATTATCATGTTAACCAAGCAATTATTTTCAAGTAATTAATGGCACCTTTATTGCAAGTATGTATAATAAATACTGCAATTTGTAGCTTGTACTGCTGCATAGTTTAGTGATATCTAATACGAAAGGAAAATTTGTAGCTGCAAACATATTGCTTAAAACAAAATTGCTTGCCTATTATTACTTTCCACACCTAAGTTCCTCAATTTATAAAGTTCTGCCCGAAAAGCAACCGGACTTTTCCAATTTTCGTAACTAACACAACAGAAAAAGTTTCCTAGAGACATATGTTCAAAGTAACGAAAAAGAAATCCTTGTAGGCTAAAACGTGGTACGATTCGAATTACTTCCAACCTTTTCTTATTAGCTACATAGTCGAACTGAATTTTCAACAATTAATTAATCCAGTTGTTCATATGCTACCACATTAAAAAGTTGCAGAATTATTGTCTGAAATTAAATATTATCTACAGATTGATACTTAAAATTCAGAAACCAAAATCGAAAATTGTATGGTAATTTGAAATCTGCCTGAGCAAATGCTAATATACCAAAACTGATAATTTTCTAGTCTACTTTTGCGTACAGATTCGATATGTAAATGGTTCCTTTTGCTTACATTAGTAGACGTTAAAATTAAACTGCTAATTAACTAAATATATTCTTAATCTGTATAAATTTCCATGAATTTGATAAAATTTATTGCCACTTTAAAACCGGAAAAGCGTAGCGTTTGCAGAAATCATTGTGTGTATAAATGTGTGAACGAAGTAGGTTAAGGAGGACGGATTCGTTGAGCTCCTTTAAATAATATTTTTTACGTAGTTTATGGTAATATCACATTTATTATACTTATATAAGAAGAATTTACTTTCTAGAATATGAACTTTTAAAAATATAAGATCAATTTGAAAATTTCCTACAGCTTACCGTAACGTATGAACATTTTCACCTAATTATAAATTTAACAATTTTCATGCTGTAAGACACTGTAGTTAGTTCAGAAGAACGACGTGTTAAGTTGATCAAATTCTTTATCTGGTGTATTAGGATTTAATCAGTTCGAAATGTCGTAGGGGTTTGTAACCCTTTTATTGCCTCTTTTATGTCATGGAGCTGCAATTTTACCGTACCTACTTACTACTGAATCCAGATTACTATGCTGAAAGTAGTGCTCCCGATAAATTTACAACCTTTAATTCGATTAAAGCTGCTCAAATGTACGATCATTGGCGTTTTTCAAAATATTATCGTAAAATAGCTTTATGAATCACTTTGATAGTGAAATGTGTAATGAATTTATAAAGAAAACAACATCCAAAGGAAATTATACAATGATACTAATAATTGCCTTTAACTACTGGAGTACATACCTACTACACGTACGTGTGATTAAAGCAAGTTTAAGTATTTTCTAATATTAGTGGAATCACTTTACAATATTTGAAAAATTAAATCTACACAAAATTTTCATGAATGCAAATTTGCACTTATAACCTCTAAAAGGACACTGAGTAGTGGTTTTACATTTTTCATCTAATACAGTGAAAACTTCAAATGCAAAAGTTGGAGGTATTTCCTCATATTTAAAGCAATAAAGTTGCAGCACTTCGTCTAGTAATAGCTTTTACAATATAAGGACTACCAACAAAGGCAAGTTAAATACTTCCTTATGGTTTCTTATTTACGCTATTTTTATTCTCTTATGCAAGATCACAAGCTCACAAGCAACGTGCATATGCGCATCAGAGAAACATTGTTGATTAATGGCCACTTCGCTGCGACTGATTTACAATTTTATGAATTAGTACATCATAAATAATGACAAGTCTTATTTATGATTCTTCTTACTGCGCGAATGTTTGCATTGTTATTTAAATTTTAAAAATGCGCGTTTAACTGCAATGTTTATGGACAATGAAAATTTATGGACGTTACATTTCGGAATCGTTCGGTATTAATTATGGGTATATGATGTTTCTTGACATCTACTTTGAGTGGTGAAATTTCATCATTATCTCCTTACACATGCATTTTCAAAACTCGTAGGTGCCTTTAAGAAACTTGATAGATTTTTATGCAATGTCATAAATGTGTCTCAAGACATTTTAATAATAATAATAATAATAATAACAACTTTAATTACCCAACAGATAAATATCCAATTACAGGACAACATTTGAAAATAAATACAAATACATTTTATAAAAAAACAAATTATTAGCAATATAAATTTAGCAAAATTGAAAGTCGACACAACTATGTGTAGCAAACAAATAATAATACTTAAAAAAATAATTAAAGGTAAATGCAATAATCTAAATTAAACCTATAAGAAGAAGATTATTGGTTAGCAATATAGATTTTCGCAGTAGTTTTAAAAGTTAGTAGAGACATAACGTTAATATCACAATATTCAGAAATACTGTTATAATTTTGGCACATAACAAAGATTAGAGATTTACAGCGTAAATTAGTACGAGCAATAGGACACTGAGACGCAATTTTAAAATATTTAGAATACTTATTATGAATTTAATACCCCATTGAAATTTTTGAAAATGTGAGATTAATAATTACTGGATAATTAATGTACTCAGTACGTATTGATTGGAGGTTAAAAGCTCAAAGGGTTGCATTTGCATTTTTATTACACAAAATTGATCAGTTCAAAAAGATGTAACGAATTTTTATTTAGAAGCAAGAATAATTGTTTTTCCTATGTTACCTATATAAACCACCACATTAAGTTTTTTCTTCCAGGCCACTCTCCTTACTGCCTATAATATCAAATCCCTTCAAATAATTACTGTTTAAAACAACAAAACCACTAATGGAAAAATTAATTCCATCTCAGCAATTCGGCCTTCTGGGTGGGCATTAAATTAATAGAATTTCAAATATAAATGACAAATCACTAGAAGAAAAAAGTTGGTCTACAGTATTTTTCGTGATAGTTCAAGCGTATTATATGGTTTGGTATGTAGGTTTAAACTATATACTGAAAATATTCCTCGTAAAACAATATATTCAAATTTTTAACTCATATTTTTCAGATAGATATTTCAGAATTGAACAAGAGGAAGCATATTCAGAGAAAGTATAATGGTACCGGTACTGTATCTATTGTACATTCCGATAATTGATACTGGAGCTACTTTTGCTAACGACACTGCTATTAGTAGTTGGAAGCAGCAATCAAGAAGCTATAGAAAACTGCAAACTGATGTAACCCAGATTAACAACTGGATAAGACCAACGATGAAACCAATTCAATTATATATATTATGCAATAGTGGAAAGCATACGTTAAAAAGAAAAGGAAAGAACTTGACAATAGATTCAGAAAAATGTATTGGCTGATTAGAAGGAACTCAATTCTATTATATCATAATAAGCTTGTTATATTATGAATAGACAATGGTCTCCTGTGTAAAACTGCAAGCTTGCAACCTTGAACGATAAATAGCTTCTTTATATGAATTGCAAGTCTGCAACCTTGAACGCACGTGGCTTCCTGTCTCACGCTCCCTTTTAGAGATAACGCTTATCTTAGTTGATTAGGCATAGTATATATACTAGTAGCTTGCACTTCTAAGTTAAGCTCCAGTCAGTCGATAAGTTCCATTGTGTTCGTATCATAGCTAGATGTAAGAAATTGTCCGGCGGCTAGCTGTGTGCTTCCAATGTTATATTTCATTGTAAAATAAAAATAAACGTTTTTTAAAAAGTCGTTTCGGCGGCCTTTTAATAAAACTGGCGCAGTCGTTCGGATTTGTGGAGGAAAACCTGGAAAACTACAAACATCGAGTCGACCAGCAACTTTCCTTGAGGTTCAGCTCTTTGCCACAAATCGAAACCTACCACCCAGCGGATCTTCGGACATCTCCAACAGGGACAAACATCGCCCGATCGTGAGAAGCGCCCGTCGACCCAGCTCCTGCTCCTCCGTGGTTATTGGAACCATCTGGTCATTGGGACCACTCTTGATCATTGGGATCAGTCTCTGGTATTGGCAACGTCAACAACGACGACCCCAGGACAACTTTTGGATAACGCTCTAGCGCAAAGCTGGACTATCCAAGTCGGACTTCAGGACCTCTGTGCAGGCCAGCCGACATCAATAGGATCGACGCATCCTTTTTGAAGACAACAGGACGTAGCTTGATCGCACGCCGTTCGTCAATTTTAACGCACAATGTAAGTGCATATTTTTATAATAATTTTCAAGCTTTAGAGAAAAAGCAAAGGTATATTTTTTAAAAATAATAATTTTCAAGCTTTAGAGAAAAAGCAAAGGTATATTTTAAAGGCAACAAAGTAACGACTATTAAAGCGTTCGCCTAAGTAATAATTTTTAAGTTTTAAAGAAAAAACAAAATAATTAATTTTAAAGGCAACAAAGTAACGTAATATAATTTTCAAAAGTAATAATTATTAAAGCGTTCGCCTAAATAACAAAGTAAAAATTTCAAAGGCAACAAAGTAACGTAATATAATTTTCAAAAGTGATAATTATTAAAGCGTTCGCCTAAAACAACAAAGTTAACTAATATAAAGTTTTAAAAATTATACTAACATAGTTTTAAATATTTATTTATAAGTCCAGGCAAAACGTAGTAAGCCAGACCAATTGCTGCACATAATAGGTGTGCTTAATTTGCATTTGTGCTTGCGTTCTTGCGCGTAGGACACCTACCCCCCTGTTAAACATCCCCTAGTCATTAAACTGTTTACTAACATAAATAAAAATTAAAAATAAGTGAAACAAATAAAGCAAAATTAATTTTTGTCTATAAAATTTTTATGTTTAGATCACTATTATCTTGAATCATTAGTTAAAACACCTGTAATTATATTTTGAAACAATTGTAAAAATTTTATGTCACGAGATAGATCACGCTCACCAAGGAATTCTATCCCTAGAATTTTATTTTTAAATAATTGTAACAACATTAGCAACCCAAATATGGTTGATCAAAACGCATCATTGTTTCCCCCACATTTTAATGTAGCTTTATTAAATGAAATTCCCACATATGATGGTAATCAAGCCACTCTTTCGGAATTTATCAGATCCGCAGAAATCATTGCAACTAAATTTTGTACAGAAAATTTAAACGATTATATCAACCAAGTAATTTTGAATTCGATAAGGAATAAATTAAAAGGTCAAGCGTTAGAAGTAATCACAGGTTACGAGTATGATACTTGGAAAGACTTAAAAAATGTCTTAATTGAAAATTTTGGCGACCAAAGGTCAGAATTGAATCTTTTAATTGATTTAACTAAATTAAAACAGAATAAAGACTCTCCCATAGAATTTTTCAATAAAGTTAGAACTCATTTAGCTATTTATAATTCAAAAGTTTCTCTGAGTCAAGAATCAAAAGATATTATCACTTATAAATTAAAGGCTAACAAAGATTTAGCACTTCGCACTTTTACAAGTGGACTAAATGAAAATTTAGGAAGCTTCGTAAGAAGTAGAAACCCAACTTCACTAGAACAAGCCTTAAGCGTAGTAAAAGAAGAAATTGATATCAGATATTCTCAAAATCAAAATAATTTTCAAAGTCAAAAATTAAATAAATCAAATTTAACTTCCAATATTCAAACACAAAATTCATATAAACCTAAATTTAATAACCCAAATTTTATGCAAAGACCATTCCAATCAAATCAAAGTAATTTTAACCAAAATCCTAAAAGTAATTTTAATCAAAATCCCAACTATTTTAAAAATCCAACGAATTTTAACAATCAGAATAATTCTAGAATAACTCAAAATTCAAGCTTTAATGCATTTGCACCAAAACCAAATTTTTCACCAACAAATAAACCAGAACCTATGGACTTTAGCACTATAAAAAGACCAGCTACTCAACAATCAAATTTTCCTAATAAATATCGAGCTAATTCTCAAAACGTTAATAGAAATTTTAATCATTTAAATTACCATCAAGAAAAACCTCCTGATGAATATGAAGACTTAACAGAAGATTTATTTGAAAATGGAGAATTTTCAACTCCAGAAAATTTTAACGAAAACTTTCAGGAATATTCTGACCCTGATAATTCACAAGACTTAGATCACACCCCAGATTATTTCGAATATCCAGATCCAAACGATACAGTAAATTTTCATTAAGAGCCTCGGAAAAGAATATTTTAACTTTTAATATAAATCCAAAATCAAACCTTCCTTATATTATAATTCCCGCCACCGGCGATAAACTTTTAATTGATACAGGTAGCTCACAAACAATAATTTCTCCAGAATTTGTACAACAACATTTTCCAAATTATATTTATGAAACAGAATTCGAGATAATTACATCTCATGGAATTTCTCAACATAACTTAATTGCAGATTTACCAATCCCCAGTCTTTTTTATGAAAACGGAACACATACATGTTATTTATATAATTTTAACCCAGACTATATAGGACTTATTGGATCCGACTTATTTTCAAAATTATCCGCACGAATAGATTATAAATGGATGCATATTCAGACAGAAAGAGCTACGATACCATTTTATTATAACCCGTAAAATTTATCAGCATAAAAAAAAATGAAACTAAAATAACTCCAAAATTAAAATTTCATGAAAAAGGCATGACTAAGCCTTCAGCAATTGAAACCATACAATAATCAATTTAAAACAAGCGTAATTAATACTTTAAATGAAATACAAGAAATTAATATTTATAATCCTTAATCTTATAAAAATTATGAGCTCAACAAAAATCAGTCTATCAGACTTAACAACATTAATATAAAAACTTCAAACATTAAAAGTATTTTAGATAATTAATTTAAATAACAATTTTTTAACAACTTTAATATAAAAACTTCAAACATTAAAAGTATTTTAGATAATTAATTCAAATAACAATTTTTTAACAACTTTAATATAAAAACTCCAAACATTAAAAGTATTTTAGATAATTATTTTAAATAACAATTAAAAAAAAAAACAATTTAAGACTAAAACCAATGCACATATAATTTCAAAACTGACGAAAAGTCAACTCATAAGGTTTAGTAATTCAAACATAAATTTGTAAAATATTTAGATTATATAATCTACTACTTTAGAAGGAATAAAATCAGATTCATTTAAAAATTCAACAATCAAAATTTCCAGCACTTAAAAATCGAAATAAAATCATTTTTAACCAAATAGTCTATTAAAGAACATTTATCAAAAATTTTGCCAAAATAACTAAATTTTTAACCGTGTGTTTAAAGAAAGAAATAAGATTGTACACACCCCTGAATTTTTGAAAAACTTTAAGTATTGCAAATAAATTTTAATATATAAACCAGTAACTTCAAATATCAAAAGTATTTTTTTTAAAATAATATCTTAAGAAAAAACTTAAGACTGAAATCATTTAAATCAGAAAAAACTCAAATAAAAATTATACTTAACAAACAAACAAGACCTAAGCTTGTATTAATCTAGTATTTACAATTTTAATAATCACAATATTTCTCGCGTTAAAACTAAGATGTTCACAGCAACATACCTTTATAATTGATATTGCTAAAGGAAAACAAAGAAAAACCTTTACAACCATTTAAAATTAAATTCAAATTCAGAAAAGTCAAACATTTCAATTAAACGAAAAAGTATTTATTAAAACAAATCTCAGAAGTAAAGATTAAATTTAAAATTAAAACCCATTCAGAAAGATCAAACATTTCAATTAAACGAAGAAGTATTATTTAAAATAAATTTCAGAAGTAAAGATAAAATTTAAAATTAAAACCAATTCGGAAAAATCAAACATTCCAATTAAATGAAAAAATATTTGTTAGAACTAATTTCAGAAGTAAAATTGAAATTCAAAATTAAATCTAATTTTTTAAAAAAATATGGAAATATAAAACACCCTGACTAAAAGGAACTATTGCTCTCTCTTTTTCAGGATTACTACACTCTTCATCGCCTGTACCCTGCTGACTCAATCACTAGTTATACAGAGCGATATTATTATTAAAAATTTAAAAGATAATCCTGGATTATATCCTCTAAACTTAGGAAACGTAGTGCTTAAACAAAGCGAATGGACGCTTATTAGAAATGTAGACTATACCCCTATATTTGTTAATTATGACACACTTAGAACTAATTTAATGAAAATAATACCGTTGCTTGAAAATAAAAGTTACGTTATTGAATATACAAAATTTAAAAGGATTGATGATGTTATTATCAATCATAACAATTTACTCATAATATTAAAACAATATCTTGAAAAAACAGATAAACTCTTAAGTCAATTATTTCCTGATGTTAAACACAAAATTAATAAAAGAGGACTTTTCGATGGACTTGGATCCGCTTTCAAATTTTTAACTGGAAACCTCGACGCCAACGATGGAGTCAGATATGAATCTATGATTACTAAATTGCAAGAAAGCAATAAAATTCAAAATGACGTTATATTAGAACAAACTAAAATTTTAAATGATACCATCTCAGTAATCAATGATATAGCAAAGAGTCAAGAATTATTAGACAGAAATATAAATAAAATAATTTTACAAAATGAGGAATTAGGCAAAAATCTCGCTACATACTCCTTAAAAACAGTCTTGCTAGAAGCAATTCAATTTTTGCAACTACTTATTAACACTTGTTTGGAACTAGAAAATGCATTAACTTTTGCCCAAAATCAACAGATGCATATGTCATTAATTGATAATGACGATTTAATTGAAAATCTAAATGAAATTTCGACGTATCTCAATAGCATATCAGAAAAAGCTTTAACTATTCCATATCCTGCAGAGTTACAGTATTTACATTTATACGAGTCAATTATCATTACAAAAGTTTATCAAGTTAAAAACAGAATTACATTTATATTCGAAATACCTCTTACTTCCAAAACTAACGATTATCAAATGATACAATTAATACCATTTCCGATTTTTATCCAAAATTATCAATTTCGTATGATTATACCTACTTATAGTACTTTATTATTTAACGTTAAAAACAGCATTCCCATTGAAATAAGTCATTGTAAACTTATAACTTTAGACACCTACTTTTGTAATCAAAATAACTACTTTGAAATCCCCAACGACAAATTGTGCGAAACACAACTTCTGTCATTTAATAAAAATAAAACATGTATCCCTTATTTATTCAATTTAACAGAAATCAAAATATCACAAATAAATCCTGCGACATGGTTAATATCTTCCCCATCTGAAGCAATATTGGACGTCAAATGTAAAAATCAGAATTTTAGAAAAGGAATATCTGGCACTAACCTCTTACACCTCAGTTCAGACTGTCTTGTTTCAATAAATCAAAAACACATGTTATTCACCGCAAAAAGAACCTCAAATGAAATCGTTAATTTAAAAATTTCAAACATTGACCGCTTAATAATTCCTGAATCAAACCACATAAATGTTTCAAAGATTGACTTGATACCAGTTGACACCCAGAAATTGGTTGAGGACCGAATTAAACTTAATAAATATGAAAATTTGTTAAAACCTGTTAATTATATTAAATCTGATAATTTAAGTGTGTCTGCAATTATATTTACTCTGTGTACTATTCTTATGTTAATAATTTTTATATTGTATTTGTATTATAATAGAAACACAATGAAGATTAAACTTATTAGATTTCTAAATAAAGATTTTGAACCAGATAACGTAAATGCATAAGTTTAATTTTCTTTTCTTTTTTTTGTAAGTTCAATAGAGGCATATTTGAATACCGCTATTGAACATTTTATCGGCGGACGTGTTATATTATGAATAGACAATGGTCTCCTGTGTAAAACTGCAAGCTTGCAACCTTGAACGATAAATAGCTTCTTTATATGAATTGCAAGTCTGCAACCTTGAACGCACGTGGCTTCCTGTCTCACGCTCCCTTTTAGAGATAACGCTTATCTTAGTTGATTAGGCATAGTATATATACTAGTAGCTTGCACTTCTAAGTTAAGCTCCAGTCAGTCGATAAGTTCCATTGTGTTCGTATCATAGCTAGATGTAAGAAATTGTCCGGCGGCTAGCTGTGTGCTTCCAATGTTATATTTCATTGTAAAATAAAAATAAACGTTTTTTAAAAAGTCGTTTCGGCGGCCTTTTAATAAAACTAGCTCTTGTTATATAAGCGCATATTAAAAGCGACATATGGTATGCAGTTATGAGGATGTACGAAACAAGGCAAGATTAATATCATGCAAAGAACTCGGGAATATTCTTAATGTACCCAATATGTTAGAAACAGTGACCTCTATCGGGACCTGGAAATAGAAACTGTAGCTAAGGAAATCCATAAATTTGCGACTGGAGTCACTTGAAGACCAACGCCATCAACATGATAATGTTGAGGCCATCCAGTTCCTGAATAACACAGAGGTAGTGCGAAAGTATAAAAGAATTAAACCCTTGGTTTAAGTGGCAGTGAAAATCAGAGCTAGTGCTGTGTTACACAAGAAATTGTGTTTATTGACTTATGTTAGAAACTAAAGAACACTGAATGGTAAATGAACTCTTAGAATAAATATTGTTAGTATTCTAAGTTAAAAACAATTGCTCATGGATGTATAATATTTCCATTTCTGTTAATATAAAAGCACTGATACTTAGATCTTCTTTCGTCATAGATAATTTTATGCCACACACGATTTATTTAAACGTTTGAAGTAAGTCCAAGCTCTAGTAAACATTTTGAAAAATAAGAGGAATTTCAAAATGTCGAAACCAATATGGCGCAACAATAGATTTGTGATTGAAATATCGTCTCGCTGGAACAGGCACGTATCTAAACTTTTATTTTGTGCAGGTCAGTAGATCGGCCAATTAAAAATTAAGGGGGCCGACAACAGATACAACAGAAATTCAGTATTTCAAAATCATAAAAACACATGAGTAAATGGTTACCAGGAATAGAATAAAAGTTTCACTAGATATTTATAATTTCTGAAATTAAATATTCAAGACCAACAATCTGTAAAAGGCTTTACCCAGAACTTCCCTCGTCGACATTGTGACACTAAATAATGTTAAAAATCAAATTAAGTTAGGAGTAAAAATATCTTCACGTTTCTAATAAATACATTTTCAAATAAAGAAAAACGTTATCGGTGGTCGATTCGAAGGGCAGGCGGAGCGCATATGCTATTCCTACCTGAGCTACGGAACACCAACCCTTCGAATTCCTGCATTGCAGCTATATTAAGTAACGCTCTAATTTGTTGCTCCTTCTTGTATTGTACAATATTTATTTTGTATTTATAGGAGCCCATTTTTGGTAAGAACAACGCCTGCGCTATGTACAAACCATTACTTGTATTTATTCCTAAGTTAAATAAAAAATAAACAAAATTTAATTTTTTTAAGGTTCTCACCCTGTATATATTTGCCTTAAATTTTCTCGGTTTCATGCCAGGTAGATATATAATGTGTATGCAAAATACTGTCTTCTTCAGACATATAGTTTTTCAGTTATACCGCCAACACGCAGACAGACAGACAGACAAACAGACAGACAGACAGACAGACAGACAAACAGACAGACGGAATTGAGAAAACCTGTTTTTCGTTATCTAGGGACTCTGAAACGTGAAGATCTGGAGAAATCTCGAAAGGCGATTTTTTCGCGATTACAATACTTCGTCTTTCAGACGAGGGAAGTAAAAAAATGAAAAACAGTAGTATTTATAGAAACGTAACACTGAAATCCGAAACAAAACACAGGTGACTGACATACCAACACATATAGCGAAATTAAAATGGCAATGGGCAGGCCACATAGCATGACAGGACCCAGACAGATGGACAGCGATCACATTGAAGACCACAAACCAGCAAACGGAGTGTTGGTAGACCTCAAAAGAGATGGAGAGACGATGTTAAATAAATTGCCGGAATCCACTGGAGAAAGACTGCAGATGACAGAATGGCATGGAAACACTGAGAAGAGGCCTTTATCCAGCAGGGGCTGTACACGGTCTGATCAAGAAGAAGAAGAAGAAGAAGTATAGAAAAAAAACGGATTACCTACTTCGATATTTCGATTACTATAATAGCATTCACACTAGCTGTGTTCTTTCTCATCACAAGTTCGTTATAATTACGATATACAAATATACGTTATCTACATGAAATCCTTTGCAAGTGGCACGTGCAATATCAATAAGCGCCAGATTATCTAATATTGATATAACTATTATCACAAGAAGTATCTACCGACCACATTTCCTCCCTTATAATCGACGTAGGATAATAAATTTAGTAGCACTACATATTTTCATCGTCATTTAATAATTTTTAAATATATTGAGCATACCTTTGGAATGCCTATCTCCCCTCCAAACGAAGGTCACTTAATAGCTATTAACATATCTAGAAATGTTATGTGTATCATAACTGCAGCAGATGTTGTTTGAAATTCGAGATCGTAGAGCGATGATTTTAAGACATCTAAGACTTATGATTCAGAATATCCGTGATTTGTTCAATAGTTTATCGTTTGCAGTATGGTAATGGTTGCCATCCATGTACGGTAAAGGACTATTACCGTACAGATACAGTTATGACTTAGTTACCAACCTATTTTGTATATGTAAAAAAGGCTGAATATCCAGAAACCGATAAAAACTATTTAACAGACAAATTTTATAGTTTCGGGATGTATCAAGATAAGGTACTATTTTTATTTATTCATTAGCTTTACCGCAATAATTTGTAATCAAAGTATTGCTTGCATAATTAATTATAACTTTTGCTATTCTTTCCTCTCTATGATTTGGCTACCTAATAAAATTAGCTAATAGCCCTCTTCTGTAAGACATTTTAAAACTAGCTGCGACACAAAATGTCGCTTGCTATGAATATTTTAAAATTGTTCTTCAAAATGTTCAAGTAGTTCATTGAATATAACATAATAAAACGAAATTAAATTCACTACCACATTATGTGGATAAAAAAGCCCACATGGTTTAAATTCTTTATTAAACTGTAATTTTCTTTTACAGAAGTAGCCTAACAATTATTACTATCTACAAGAGGTACCTACCTTAAGTATATATGTCTGTTATAGAAACACTTGCACAAATATAGTCAGGGCCGCGCCAAGCCAGTGTGCAATGTGTGCACCGCACACGGGCGGCCAAATTCAGAGGCGGCCAAAAAGGTTTAAAAATTATATACAAATTACAAAAAAAAAAATAAAAAATGTACATTTTTTTACTTTACAAATTTTAGAAGTTCAAAAATATGTACCTATATAGGTATAAAAAAAGTTTATTGTGTAAATGAACACCTGATAATATGGTTACATGGATTATTGTTTATGTAAATTCTCGAAGTTAGTTTTTATTCCGTGGCGGCTAATTGTTAAACGAAGCCAACTAGAACGAACGCTTTCCATGCATATGATTACAAAAAAGCCGGATATTTATCAGAAGCAACAAAACGTGACTTTTCAGAAAACTGGCGGCTGGCGGCTTTTAGTGACTGTGAAACATATCGTATTTATGAAGTAGGTATTTATATTATTTTTGATTGGGGTGTCGGCGATCTCTTTTGTCGGTAAGTACCTAATTGCTTAAAGCTGATTTTAAGAAATATAATATTATATGATGCTTACATTAATGCTGTGGTAATATGGGTGCAATGATAATTATTTGGTCATTTAATTTTTGAATTGTTAGTGATTGTGTTTTGAAGAAAGTTGAAGAAAAGTTATAAATATGGTAAGTACCTACATACATATCAATCATATATCAATCAATACACAGATAGTTACCTCCATATTCTTAAATTGTATTCAGTAATAAAATTGTTATAATTTTTCTAGAACAGAAAAACGAAAAGGCTGTCGGGTTTTCAGTATCGAAAACAAAGTCTACAAAAAAAAGAAGAAAAGAAAAAACTGGCCAATACTTTAGAAAAATATTTGAAGCCAGAAAATGTGTCAGCGGAAGCATTAGAATCAAGCTCTAGTTCTCTTTCCGGGCCACTTAATGAGCCGTGCGTCCAAGAAGTCGAAATGGAAATTCCGAATCTGGGGAAGAGAAGGTGACTTCATCTGACTCGGAGTCTCCAAAACCAGAGAAAAGAGAAGTTGGTGACGCTGAAGAAGCCAGCACGTCATCCTCATCAAGGCTTTCTGAACTAAAGAAATTTGGCTGCTCATCAGATTCACAGCAGTCGCAGCAGGACACAGCAACCTCAGATGATCCTGGAGAGTGGCCTGAGATAATATCAACAACATTAACAAAAATTTTAGTAGAAAGAGGGCATGTTCAGGTAAGGCAATTTAATTTCCCAACTAATGAAAATTGTCGAAGGTTTTCGAAAAAATATTTCTACCGTTCTCTTCCAAATGGAGAAGAAATTAATAGACCGTGGTTAGTTTATTCAATAAAAAATAATGCTGTTTATTGCTTTTGTTGTACAATATTTGGCAAAATTAAAAACAATTTTTCGCAAAAGGAAGGTGTTTCTGACTGGCAGCATTTGTCACTATTGATTTCAAGGCACGAAAAAAGTGATACAATGCAAATGTTAAAAATCAGTTAGAACTTATAAAATTGTTATCAAAAGAACAAACTGTAAACCAGACGCAACTACGTTTGTTGAATGCAGAAGCAAAGCACTGGCATGCTGTGATAGAGAGAATAATTTTAATAATACAATATTTGTCAGGACAGTGTCTTGCTTTACGCGGGCAATCTAATAAATTATTTGAAAGCAATAACGGTAATTTTTTAAAAGCTGTTGAGATGATCTCAAAATTTGATTCTGTTATGTCAGAACATGTGCTTCGGACTCAAAAGTCACAAAAAGATGAAACACAAATGGTAAATTATTTAGGGGACAAAATTCAGAATGAAATAATAGATGTCATTGGTAACAAAATTAGAAATAATATTTTGGATTTAATTAGAAAATGTAAATACTATTCTATCATTCTTGACTGTACACCGGATATTAGTCATATCGAACAAATGACTATAATTTTTAGATATACAATGTTGAATGAGTCCTAAAAAAAAATTGAAATACGCGAGCATTTTATAGAATTTTGTCCTATTAATGATTCAACTGGAGTGGGTTTAAGTGAATTTTTAATGAATTTACTTTCAAAGTTGAATTTAAATATTTACGACATGCGTGGCCAAGGTACGATAATGGGGCAAATATGCGCGGCAAACATAATGGTTTGCAAAAAAAATTTTAGAAATAAATCCGCGAGCATTTTTTGTGCTGTGCACAGCCCATACATTAAATTTAGTAGTGAACGATGCTGCTTCTGGTTATTTTGATATAGTTCAAGAATTATTTGTTTTTTTTCTGCGTCGGTAAAAAGATGGTCAATTCTGAAAAAACACACAACAAATTTAAATTTAAAACCACTTAGTGATACACGGTGGTCTAGTAGAATAGACGCTGTGAAGCCCCTGCGTTACCAAATTGGGCAAATATATGATGCATTGGTAGAAGTAATTCAAGATCGTTTATCCGTACAAGACCACAGTGCTTCACATCAAGCCAAATCTTTGGCATTAAAAATTCAGAGTTATAAATTTTTGTGCTCAACAATTATTTGGTACAATATTTCAATCAAAATTAATGGTTTGAGCACGATGATGCAAAATCCTACTATAAATATAAAAACTTGCTTAGAGCATTTTAAAAATTTGTTAGATTTTTTCTTAGTCTGTTAGACCACGAAGAAAACCCAGACAATTTGATTATGAACACAGTGATGAACCAATTATTGATCCAAAAAATTATTATAAAGTTAACGTTTATTTTAATATATTAGATCAAACTTTATCGTCTTTAAGAGACAGATTTGAGGGAATAACAAGATATGATACTATGTTTGGATTTCTCTATAATATGTTTGATTTAACGGAAAACGAGCTATTACAATGTTGTAAAGATTTACATCTTCATCTAACTGATGATTCTAGAAAGGAATCAGATGTAGATGGAATAGAATTATTTGAAGAGATAAAATCTTTAAAATTACATCTTAAACCTACTTCAGCTGAAAAGCATCAGTTAGAGCCCTAGTCCATTCTTGAATATATTTTTGAAAATCAGCTCATAGCATCATTTCCAAATATGTCAATAGCTCTTAGAATATTACTCACGTTACCAGTTTCAGTTGCGTCTGATGAGAGATCTTTCTCCAAACTAAAAATTATTAAAAATTATATGCGATCCACAATGTCACAAAACAGATTAAATAATCTGTCTATAATAGCAATAGAAAGCGACACGATGGATTCCATCGATTTAGAATTAGTAATTAAAGAATTTGCGGAGAAAAAAGCTAGGAAAGTTGCTTTTTTATAATTTTCTAAAATTTTGTTTTTTTATTAATTTTATTTCACTATTTTTTTTTGTAAATTTTATTGTTAATAAAACTTTTTTAAAATTTCTGTTTTTCACTTAAATTAATTTGATTTGTTACAGTTAAACTAGGTATGTACTACATAAAATTTATATTTTACAACAAAAATGTAAATTTTGCTCTGCACACAGGCGGCCATTGATGCTGGCGCGGTCCTGAATATAGTGCATAAATTATACACTATAGTTACTTTATTCGTCGGCAAGTGTTTTACAACGCTAGCAAAGCGGCATTACGGAATATGCACTGATCTATTTGTAAAGGTTTTTACCTGTTTCATTTCGCAAAGCTAACGGTAAATCATGAGCATCGCATACTACCAAACATTAACAAAGACACAAAGTTACTTGTCTATTACAAAGTTCAATTATAATAGATAATTTGATGATTTCAATCAAAACGTGTAATCGTGATCTGCACGTCTTCAGGTCGCAGACATTAAATAACCAACCTACTTCAGGCGACGTCACATGCCCGTGATGTCAGCGCCAACTGGCCTCGTTTATAGTTGGTTTTGGTTAATCTCGACTCAACATTTTCTGCAAGCTGAGTTGTTGTTGTTGCGACATCCTGTACTTGGAATTGTGGCATTTTTAAATGCCTGGCAGCTGTAACTAAAACTGTGTGCTATTGCTTCTAGTAAAATCATTTGTCTCTGCCTGCAATCAAGAAGTGCCTCTACAAATAATTGAAAGTGCAAATTCACTCATACTGATCAATTTTCGCTTAGTTGTTATATTTTACATAAGATTTTTAACATCTTCTACGTAATTGTTATGTAAAATAAACAAGATTTTTTAAACTTATGCCGGCAATTCCCATGAATTTTATTTTATTAAAACATAATTTTATTAGTTAATAAATACGCTTAGTTAATTACTTAATCTTGGCGTCACCAAAATTAGTTTTTAAACAGTTATGGGAAGAGGAATTTAAATAATTACAACGCATGCTATTCACTTACGGTGCGTTTAGTCCATTTTATCCCAGGTATGCACTAATGGTGCAGATGACAGTCGCCATTCTATTAACCGTTTGTTTCACATTCCTTCCTGTTATATTTTAATTAAGCGCATATTTTCTCTAATTTGACTATAATGCCTAATACAAATGAATTAAAGTTTCTGCTTGATATAACAAATCTAACAGTTAAATATCGAAAAGACTTTTGTTATGAATTAATTTCTGCCTAAGGTTTTCTGATAAAATTCTATTTTCTCATATTAATAATTTTAATTGGCAAAAGTTTGTGCAATATATTCAGTTTGAACTTGAGGAGTTATACTTTACTGTGCTTTAATAATGTCTTGCTCTGGATTGCCATGTGATTCAATGAATTTATATTTTATAAGTATTTGGTGGAAACTCGAGTCACTGTACTATTTTTGAATTAATAAATGCAGCAGTTGTCATCTCTTTCAGTGTGTAATTAATGAGGTTAAAAGAAAGGCTCAGCGACAAGGTATTCCAGAAGGTAGTGGTCTCTTTCAATATTTATTATGAATTTGGTATTTACCTAATTTCTTAATAAACATATAAGTACCTATTTTAGTTGATATTTAAATTTGACAAACACAATGGCTTGCGTGTGAACTAGTAAATTAACATTGGCTGCCTGGAATGGAAATGTATTACGAATGGCTCGATCAGTAATCATTAGTCATTAACAGTAGCATTGTAAAACACCATTACCGTAATGTCAATGGGGTTTAGTTACTTTTAGCAGAAATAGAAAATACCAGTAATAAAATAACAGTGTAAATAAAAAAATAAGATTAAATAGCAACATAGGCATTCATTTAAGGCGTTTTTGGTTGAAGAGAATACGAAATCACGAAGTTTAATCTGTATTTTGGAATAACAAATATATCATTGTTTTGTATTTCAATATACATATATCAAAAATTAAAATGTAATAAGCTACTTTATTATTTTATATTAAAGGATCTCAAGTCTAACGTTTGAATGATACGAAGTGCCTCCGGTTAGAGTAGTGAAAAGGTCATTAACTCAATTTTTCTATTAACTTGCAATTCTTTTTTATTAATTTCATATGAATTGGCTTTATTGCTCTAAACCGAAACTAGTTCGTTTTTAACACATATATATATTATATAGCGATTAGTATGAAGTAATTTTTTATATCAACTTTCCTTGGTATCATTCGCGTGTATGTAATTAATTAGCCACAAGTTTATCATGGCTATAAACAGCTAATTTGTTATTTACTGAGCACTTACTGAAGTGGCAGTACTGTTCGAATATAGTAGTTACCGTTGAGAATTATTCTATACAAAACATGTTTGCACGATCTGGACTTAGCAATTTAAGGCACATGGCATTTGGTATTTAACAGGCAACTATTCTGAATGTGCGCTGTCAATGCCTCTAGTATGTGCACCTCAAACCAAGAACTCTCAAGTTTCATCTCTACAATTTGCAGAAAAAAAATAAACAGACAGCACGAGGCGTATGAGTGTAATTTAAATTTTCCGCTACTACTGCTGCTACTATTCTAGTAATAATTATGAAAGCTGGTAGAAATTTCCATGATGCCCATATGTCGGCATTCTACTGCATATCGCGCATATCGTGAAATATTTTGCCAGTTTAACCACGTCTAGCTGCTTCTTTATGAGTACATTAACATGTGAATTTTGTTTACTATTACGAGGATATGTAGTATACCATTCAACTTTTCTAAAACTGGAACTATGAGCCTTACCTTGAACTCGAGAAATGCCTGCCCATTTAAAAATAAGAGTTACCAGGCTTCGTTTTCTGTGGGCAAGAAACAAGCGTGGCAGCACATTTTTTACGTTTAATTTGTTGTTGCTTTTCAGGAGTGAGAATTATGCATGCGTGTGTCAGCGTCCACGCTTTGTTCTTTTTAGATTTGAACAAAAATGCACGAATAGCTAATTTCAATAATGCTGAATCATAATTGCATATTATAAAATTTTGCATTTTAGTGGAAACTTTCAATTTTATCATAAAAATGTACTATAACGCCCAAGAATCAGATTGAATTTTTGTGTAGTCTAGAGCTATTTTTATTAAACAAATCAGTGAGTTTAGTTAAGGATTTTAAATTGGAGTATCTGTTTTTTTCTTTTAACAAAAGACGCGGTTTCGACGTTTCGACAATGGATGCCCATCTTTCTCAAATTTGTTCTAAAATAAAAAAACTCATAAAAAACAATAAAAATAAAATGCTAATAATATATTATGCAGTGAGTCTAGCTTTATTTATTATAACTCTTAATTCTTAATTTTTTTTTGGTTTAGTAAATAAAATATACTTATATTTAAATTTCTCCTGCCTTTGAGATACTCAGAGAAATCGGTTTTGTGGAAAAAACGAAAATAATTTCAATTTTTCCTGCAATTTCAATCTGAAAAAATCTCACCCATTGATCAATTACTAATTACTACAATCTGCTGTTGAATAACACTATCAAATATGTCGGAATTTTTACCATAGTGATCTTTGAAAACAAAATAATTTTTTGGGGTTTTAAACATTCAATAACAAAGAGGAGACTAGTATTTATTGGAAAAATCTTATGGCAAGGAACCTTTTAATTTAAGTCAAAAGCTTAACCGTACTGCAACTTTGTACCTAAAATTGATAAAAAAAAGTCTTGACGTTTGCACATTTTCGTTCATATTTCAATTCTAGTCCTCAACGACACGATGCGAACATAATATTAGTTCTACTGAATTATATGTTATCTGTAACTATTATCGATTCAAACGATTATTTATTAATGCTGCTGTAATTTACCAACATTTTAAATCAACAATTTAATTGCTGCTAACTTTGAGAATAGAAACAACGGGCGAATTATATTTATACTACAGAATTGTAGCCCATCTTCTTTCCAAAACGAAACTCGTTGTTTGGGAGCTTACAAAAACTAGAATTCGAAAACTAGCAACCGGTTTCCTAACAGGTGTTTTAATAACATTTTATGAAACATTGACTTTGTCAACATTCTTTTCTGTTATACATTGCACCGTAGGCCGCTATGGTAAACTAGTCGATTTTGAAGTGAATGTGCTGCCCAGCGAAAACGTTTAGGTAAGAAAATGTAATTGTTATTGTATAATTTATAGTGCACATGACTATTGACTATTGTGAACTGTAGTAATTATTAAATTAACGATTTCATTTAAAAAATTAATTTAAAATGTATGCAAATTGATGCTAAGAGGATCAATAATGTAAGTGCAGATAAGTTGTTTGTTATTTTACGATATTATATTCACTAATTGCTACGGAAGATTTGCATTTAACTGATTTAAAAATCAATAATTTACTTTTTAGAAATAAAGAGTGCAGAATATGTTCCACCTTTTTAAAATAATTTAAACGTTAATAAGTTAAACGGAATTCATTCAAATGATGTTTTGTTCGCAAAATTACGAGTTCTACATTTTATAAGCTCAATTTGTATTAAATATTTAGAAGTGTATTTAATTTCCTACGTTTTTAATAATGCAGCTTGTTCTTGCTAGAGGTTGTATATGTAATCTAAAGCGATATATATGTTACCCAATTCATTAATATTTAAATTTGTGTTGAGAACACGTCTCAATTCTCATGAAAAATATATTTCTTAATATTTAGTTCAGATCATATTTCTAATTACTAAAGCTTCCTGTATTGTATATGACAGGCTGGTAAATGTATAAAAGCTCTTCAGTAGCGCCAGTGATTTACATTTAGTTCATATGAATACATAAGGATATATGTATTAACATTATTCTTATTTACACGTTCATAAAATATAGAAGTTGGTGGTAAGTGCGATTAATAAAATATTATTAATAGGTAGAATAGATGTACCGAACTTTAGATTAGGTTAAGGGTTTAAGGAAAGGACCTATAATGATTTTTAGGAAATATTTATGTTCAATTGTTGGGAATTCCGTTAATATTTAAAAAAATATATAACTGAGACGTTGCTGTGTTGAATATACCGGTGTTCATTCTCAAATTCGAACATAGGAATTTAACAGTGTATTGAACGTTGTTGCTGATTCCTGCTCGCGAATTCAACTTACAGGGAAGGTAATGTTATCAATAGAATCAGATGAGACTAATAATAATAACATTTACTGATATCGCTTAGAAATAATAGAAAAAATACCTAACAATCGAATACACAATGTTGATTGCTTATGTCCGACTTTGAGAGCGGACACCCGATATTTTAATTTTTATAAAGCAATGTGTGTATGTATTATTATCGCCAATGCCCACAATTAAAAATTTACATTAGAATCCAACATATACAGTTTTAAAAATAAATGGCAAACACATAATTGCACCTTTCTTTTAAATAGATGGCAGAGTAAGATGTAGAATAACTACAAGTAACTGAATTAATGGCGAGAAATAGGGCAGTTTATATTATATGGATTCAGGCTTAAAGAACAGAATAGCAGAAGAAAAAGTCAGAAACTGAACGTGTTACTGAAAGAATCAATGAAAGAAGAAACAGCTGCAAGAAATTAAAGATTAACACTTAATGTTGACAATATCACAATAACAGGGCATAAACTGTTCTTCTACCATAAATTGCTTCATGTATCATTTCGGATATAGCATTATAAGCATTATAATTTTTTATATCGTACTTAAACGTATTTTTTTCAACTTTGAAAATAGTTCATTTGTTGGAGGTTGAATATGTTAAAATAATTGCACCTGCATCTTTCATCTCAGCAAGATTACTTATAAGAATGAGCAGAAAATGCTATAGTTTTTTTATCATATGATAGTATAGATACTATTGCGGAAAAAACTTTAAAAACGCTTAAACAAGATGCTTTACATTTTGAACATATTTTTAATTATTTGCACTCTTTAGACTGCACACTGCACAATATGGATATTTTCCCCCGTAATACTTTGAGTCAGCAATTCAGTTGTTGAAAAACAGATTTACTATCCCATTCACAACTGAATACAAGCTGTTTCCCGCACAATCAAATGTACGAACCCAATGAATGCAGTTAAATTTGTTTATATTTTCCATACTTTTGTTTTTGAAAAACGATCTCTTAGTGAAAGGCAGTACTCAATTTACAGAAAACACTAATAACAATCTTGTCAAGGAGAATTTTAGATAATTGCATTACTTTCTTGTTCTTCTTGCACGTGGTCAGTTTGGTAATGTACATAATCGTTTACTACGTTATGTAAACTATACGGTTTCAAATAACATTCGAATAGAATATTCGTTTATTAATTTTGACATTTCAACTGCATCACTCATAGTACTGCAAAATTGCCATTAGCTAAGATCGGAAGATCAGTTAACTTTTTGCTCCTTCGACTATTTCCTCTTACTTCAAAATAATATTTCCAAAATCGCTAGATTAATTTCATAATTTAGCAAATTTGTCGAGTCCTTATTGATGGATACAGCTGCTTGAAGTTTTAGAATGTTTGCTGTCTAATACATTGAATAGTATAATATGTTGTAGTCGTTTTAACCCTGTTAGCATATTTAACGTTTTGGGGTTGAAATGTTCAAGTTTGAAAGCTGTAAAACTTAAATAATTGTGTAGATATGCACAGACACAAGAGATTTTCTTTCTGCTTCACCACTTTGAAATAAATCCTGCAAGTGCTCTTGATTATTTATGTTTGCGTGTACACTAACATATTCTGGTTGTATGTTCATACATAACAGTTAATTTTTGATCAAGTAAATTTATTGATTAATGTGATTTAAGCTTCTTCTTAAGAGTAAGTACATTGTGGTTTATCTTTGCAATTTGCATATGCTATTTTTCCTTGCCTTGTCAGCGTCGCTTTTCATTGCTCTATTTGCGAAAAACTTTCTCTACTAGTAAAAACGTAAAATTTAAGTACTGAAAGTAGTTATATCAAAAACAAATAGCCTTTTAAAATTCCATCAAAAGCCTCCCCAAGCCGCCCGAGCTGCATCGTATTAATGCTCTTCAGCAGAAGTTTCTTTGCTAATGAGGCAGACACAAACTGAATAACAACAGGCAATTCCCGAGTAGTACTTTCCAAACAACTTCTGCAAGAATGGCTCTTCGAATATTAGTGGTTTCTAAATGGGACTAGCGGTAACTTCACAAACAATCGGCAAGTCAGAAGTTTAGTTGGCTGAACCGTAGTTTCAAGAGCTCTCAAATAACTGCTGAGAGCTGCAATATTTTTTCCTCAAATTAGTTCTGTAGGCGACAACTGAAAAAAGATTTTGCAGCCGATGTGCCTGGCGATACCCAGCACCTTTGGCTTAATTATTTCCAGGGGATAAATGACTTGGTTTACGTTTGAAAATAATGAATGCTGTTATCTTAGTGTATTGGTATACAGTAATTGAAATTCACGCGATTTTCCAGGCGTTTTTTTACAACTGGATGCCAATTAATTCTTTGAACTTTTATTAGGGATTAGGTCTCACAGGTAAAAAAAATTCTATGGTCAAAAATAAATACCATCTTATGAAAAGCGTTTGATATGCAAATTTTGATGAAATTTGCTTCGTTATTAGCTTGCCTCGCTGACTGCCCGTCTTCTAAGCCATTATACAGGGACTGTGAAAAATTATGACACATTTTAAATTTTAAATAACAAAAATATTGAATATTTGCAATTGAAAGGGAAAGTAAGCTTTGAATATTGCTGTCTATTATGGTAGCAAAATACCTATTTGTATTAGAATAAACTTAAGACAGTTAAAACTGGAGTTATTGCAAATTTAGAAAGATCGATTAATTTAAGTATAATTGCAGGTGTTGAATAGTTAAAGATAACTAATGAAAACCAATGTCTGAGACACAGACCACTGACTTTTTTTAAGCGGTGAAGTCGACTTTCTTTTAAATATTTTTATTAATAAACACAATTGGAGTTACCAGGCTCTAGGGCAACGTTTACTACTCCGAAAGTAATAGTAATATGTGTTAGTTCAGTTGGAAGATAATTTATTTTTTATGCTGTATGTATTGGGAAAGCTATGATGATATGTTGGGGAAGTTCAAGATTTACAAAAAAGTATTTATTAGTTATAACAGGATGAAAGTTTTGTTCACACGAAGATCATTTGCTCGTACTCCAACGTAACCAGAGATCTTGCATATCTCGGGAATATTGCTACTGATATTCATGTTATTACAGATAATATGTTCATGCATTTGAAGTACCCAATTTATGAAACTTTAAACAAAAATTTGTCATATATTAAAGTTTCAGGAAAGAATTATTGCCCTTATCAACTTTGAAGATTTTAGTGTGGCAGGATACATAAGAAAACATAATGGAATAACGAATTAATAAGAAAGGAAAACAGTTGTAACAATACGTTTTCAGAAAATGAATCTCAAGATCTTGTGTCTCAATCATTAAGCAGTATGTCATAATTAATACAACTATATTGCAAAATAGATAGGAGTCATGGTTTCTGGTCGCCTCTGTGTAAAAGTGAAACATTTTTCTAGTCATTCTAAATGACGTTTTCCTATGACCACCTATTGCCAGGCAAATCCAATCAGTGACTAGCTAGGTTTATGGCCTCAGCGCTGCTGCGTGACGTCAACATAAGTAGGTCGAATTGGCCAATGATTTAATTTATGGAATCTCTTATCTGGAGTCTTCATAATAAATGCAACTTTTGGCCAATGCGACCTACTTGTGTGACGTCATGCCGAGGAGGCCTTATTCTTGAGAGGGTATTGGTTAACTACATTTTAGTAAGGCAGGTACCCAAGTCTGACGTCATTTGGTGACGCGTGGACCAAAAATCAATAAAATATGCTCAGATTGAGATGTTAAGATATTCGAAATTCAATAAAGGATTAAATTAATCTAGCTATTTACATATATTTTTTATCAATCTATATTATTTCCTCGATTATTTTATATTTTTGCTGAATATAAAAAACACATTTTGCACACTTCACTGTTATACGAATGAAGTAAAATGTAATGAGATTATATATTTCCAAATGTGCAAATGTATCTTACTATTAAAGCTTGTAGGTACCTATACTGCCGAATAGTTTGACAGTTATTAAAACAAAATTTGTGGTACTTGCTGAGCCTGGCATAGCCACAACTAAACATATCTGAACTGCAATAAATATATAGTTCACATCTGTCAATCTAAAAACGCATAAATGATATGATATATGATAATCTTGAAGACTCATTCTTAAAATAAACTCCAGCCAGTTAAATCTTTCTGAAAAATTATCATCATAATGCGTTCACATAAGTAGGTAGCCATAAAATTACAGTAGGTAGTAGTAAACAAATTTATTACTTGTAACGAACCGATGTTTACAATACACACACGGAAAGAAAATAAAAATAAATTTAATAACTTTGTGGCCTCATAAATCACTTCGGTTATAAAAATGTTTCTTTGGCAACCAGGATTTAGTAACAGCGACGAAATTTATGGCAAGCTTTTACATATTAAAATTATGCAGACTATTTGTTATGCGAACACATCTCCTATAAAACTAATTTTAGCCCTATTGATACGGTTATGGCATATTTATTTTGGAAATGGCCATAGTCGGGTTCCGGCACAAACCCATCAACAGCTTTACTGTAATAAAATTAATTTTGTTCAATTAAAAATAGATTTAAAAATTAGTACAATTGCCTTAAAACTGTCATGACAATCGTATACTAAGGTGAAAATTTGGAGCTTTCAAAACAACGTTTAAAACTGACTCCAAGAACAATATCATGGCATAGTTTGAAAATAAAAACTCAACTACTGCACAATACAGAAGGGGCAGGTCATGAATGACGTCACAAAGCTAGAACCGCCTTTCCAGGGGCAATGGGCGGGAAATAAATAAAATTTACGATGTGCTATTTAACTGCTATCTGGCGGCAGAGTAACGAAGCGTGCGGAGGCCATTACGACTTTACTATTGGCTGGGATGCACGTTACGACACACGTACGTCGAAAGGCGCGAATTGGCCGTCCGGTGGAACGGTGCGACGATTGCCGTCACGTCGGTGCTTGTTGCGGAAATCGCTCCCCGCATGCTTGTGCGGCTAGAGTTACGACATCCACGATAAATTTAGTGCTTTTATGTTTGCGTAAAGGAAAGTGACACGGCTATAAAATTTGATCTGCTTTTGAGCTTTACGTTTCTCTGCTGCACTTCGCGGGCTATTCAAGATGCTATATTCCGTACTTATAGTTTTTAAATTGAACTGTTGTGTTTGTACAAGAAGCCTTTGGCTTTCCCTTGCACTGGAAAATTTGGCAGGAAGCTAACGAAGTTGGCTTGAGCTAAGAAGCATTCAAAAATTATTAGGCAGATTTGCTGCTAACACCAGAGGAGTACAAATAAAAAAAACGGTATACTAGGCATTTTAAAATAAATTAGGTCGCAATCTCGCAATATATTCGCATACCTAGCGGGCATTTTCAAAATCACTCGTAGAGGCCAACTGGTTGTTAATGAAATTTTAAAAATGAATGAGCGAATAGAAAAAACCAAATTTCAGTTGTTAGTAAATGCCATGTCGTACGGTGTTTTGCATGCCAATCGTACAGGGGGCGTGCTAATAGCTGAGAACCTTAACTTGTTTAATTGCATAATTAATTTTTATGTCCAATTTAAATTATAAAATACATTTAGGACTATTTATGACAGTAACTGGGAAGTTAGTTAGTTCCTTCCTGAGCTGTCTTAATCGAGTAATTAAACCTGTTTTTATAATTAGATTAATTAAACTGATTTCAACATTTTTATAATCTGTAATGTTTTAATTCCAAAACAAAGCAGCCGTGGGTGTTATATTGGTAATTAATTGATAATTGGTAAAAGTAGCTGCAATTATAACAGCCAGAATATTCAGAGAGATCAAGAGATTAGAAAGCGACAAGTCAGCCTGTGACTGATTTACGTTTAAGCTGGGCATAAAATCCATGAAACGGTGTTAAATAGGAGATTAGCATCTAACTACCACCATTTCTTTCAAGTCGATGCTCTTACATCTATTAGAAGATTAACGGATGTGTCACCTTTTTCTGTAGTTCGGAGCGGGTAGTTTTAATCGCTACGAAATAGAAATAAATCTAACGAAATAGAAAACGGTTGTTTTCCTTGACAGGGCGTTTTAGAGTGGCTCGTAAAATCTCCAACCAGCTCGGGGTAGGTAGTTGCAATAAAAGCAACGTTAAAATGACTTTTACTGCAGTTAAAACTGTAAAAGTGCGTCCGAATAGCCGAATAAAATACGAGCTTCTCTAGGCACGTGCCTCTATCATCAACCACTGTTTATGAGATAACAGTTATAATAAAGACCAGATTAAACTGATCGTTAAAATAAGTTTAAAGCCATATAAACGCCACATTTTATACTTGTTGTGTTTTATGATTCAATTCATCGATGATATACCTGCCTTTTAAACCGCTTTTTTATTTGGCAATGACTTTATTGCAACTTCCGCATTGGTTTAATGGCTAATTTATCATTATTTTACAGCTTCATAAATTTAAAGTGCTGTTCGCGCGTTTTCCGGGCCCCCTATACACTGGAAGCTGCACCGATTGGCTACGTACTTTATCCCATAGCCGATAGATGTAGCCTTGTAAACACAGATATCCTTTAAACGAATGAACTATTGAGTATGATTTCTGACCCCGAGATGTCACTACGGCTAATTTAAAATTTAATATTGGGAAATAATTTATCGGAGGTAAATAATTCCTTGCAGGTGTGAAAATTAGCAACCGGAGCTAATCTATGCGAAAATGTTTTAAGATTTGTATGGACACAGAGGTAGCCATGAGTTAATTATTAAAAGTTATTGCATTAATTAACCGCTTTAATATTAATTAGGTTGATTTACAATTAGGATAAAAATTCCTCATTAAAAAAATAAAATTAAGAAACTGGTCACAGTCAATTGTTGTATTTAAACCGCTAATTACCTAATTTGGCATAACACGAAAGCTACCTGTTTAGCTTGCCAGGGTATTTTTTTAGAATAGGAGCTTTTTCCAGCAATTCAGCTCTGCCATTCCTTTCTCAGCGAATTTCAAGAACAATCTTTCAAGGCTTTGTGCAAAAGAATGTAGGACCTGCCAATACAATAAAATGCTTTTTTGCACTCATGATTTCAACATTTATATTTCCCGGTCATTCCCGATGCGCCGAAAATTACTTTTCCCGCACCGGGGTGTTTTTTACTTTCCCACAAAAACTATGGCAATTGTGTGTTCCAGAGGCGCTGTAAACGTCAACAAGTGCTAGGATACATATAAAAATTTAGTCATTTTTGCTGCCAACTCAGTAAAGTTGTAAAACACTAAATAATATTTTTTTAACTTTTTTAAATATTTTGCGTTATTCGTTACAAAAAACATTGTACCTACCTCTTTCGGGAAGAATTTTCCCGAATTCGCACTACATGCAGCACTCCCTCCGGTCGTGCTGCAAACAAAGTGCTCATTCGGGAAAATTAACTTCCCGAACTTGTTAGGTAAATAACTATTCCGTGCTACCGTTCGAATTCTATCGTTCAACCTTACTTTACAAAAAGTGGTGTAAACGTTTCTTAAAAATTGCCTTTGGTGAAAAATGTAAATAAAATACTTATTATATTGGTTCGGGTTCACATTTTTGCTTTTTTAAAGAACTAATAGACGTTAGATCATGTTTAATTAAAATTTACTCACCCTTACATTCCATGTAAATTTTTACTTTACGATCATTTCACGTACACATTTTCAACTTCACACTTACATTACATTTTCATGGCACACCAACGTATCGTCATATTGCAAGTTCAGAATCTGGTTTAAGACTGATTTAAGTGAAACCCCCTTTTAGGTTATTGCAACAAATAACTGTAAAGGATTATAAATAAAAAGGCAGGGAAACTTTCTCCTTTTTAAGTCTTATTGTAGATTTTACGACTGTACCTACGGACGCCGAATTTCTAGACCTTTTTTATAGATGTCCCGAAATAAACCCTTTTGTATTTATACAACCTGCAGAACTTTCGAATTTATTGTTTATGGACTCTGCCTAGAGAAAACGTGTTAGGGGCTCAGTTTGGAACTTAAAGGGATTGCAAATTTAATAACTCTACTTGTCTTTAATTTAGAGTAACAATAACTTTTTTATTCATTATTATTGCCCCTTTTTACCTTTTGATATTGAGCAATAGCAACTTATTTGTTGTAAATAAAACACAAAGGCTTATGCTATGTATCCGCGATATATGGAAAATTTCCTATAAAATGTGATAATTTATTGAAGTTTGATTATGAAATAATTAACTGCCAGCTTGTAGTACAATTAAAATAATTCAGCGTTGAATATTACAGGAAGTTCTTCCAGTTTAGGAGTGGAACATATTTTTTTAAATTTGAAATTGTGACGGCTCAGGATTATGATTAATAATTATTTGTACTAAAACAATCAATATGATTCAAAACTGAGGCATTTGTTTGTATTAATATAGAGCAGGCAGCTGGATATTTCCATACTTATACATAACAAGAAAGTTGCTAGTAATAATAATAATATCATGGGTGCAGCTTTGTTTGTTGTGTAAACAAGTTACTAAACAATCTTACTTTCTAGTTAGCATAGCTATATTCTTGTAAGTACAGTTAATATTTTATTTTTATTTATTTATTTTGAGCAGGCGACTGAAGTCGGTACACTCAATTTAATACATTTATAGTGTGTGCATTAACTAGAAATCAAACAAAAATATTATCCTATAACTAAAATAACCTAATCAAAATAGCTTAACAGAAAATTTGTTAATATAAATTAAACATACAGTAATAATGGACTTTTCTACTAATTCAGTTCGAACATACGATAATGTAATAATGTAACAGGTAAAAACAAGTAACACAAAAATGATCTACAACTAAAATACTTTAGACATATATAAAAACTACCATAATTTACCTTGTAAATATGTGGTAATAGTACTTACGCAAAACAGAAATGGATCCTATAACTACTATAATAACCTCAAGACCATGCAAAAACATAATTATTAATCCTGTAAATATAAATATCCAATAAAAATTAAACAAAACAAAAGTTTATGACAGTAGACGCTTTTTAAAGGTATTTAAATTAGAACAGTCAACAATGTAGGGATGTAAAGCATTCTAGTGATTAATATGTATATGTACTTATTATAATCAATTAATTATGACTACGTGGTTATATCAAAAAAATTTATATGAAAGTTATAGCATTTAGCCCTCTTTATGTACATGAATATTTATGAACTCTTTTATTCCGATCTACATCAACTCTGAATGTTGAAGTAGGTAATTCGCAATTATACCGTTTGTTAAATCCTTAAATTCGGAATAAAAATGTTTTGAGTTGGCACTGCGTGGTTATAAATTTTTTTATTTGTGTTTATTTCTAAGATTACATCGTTAAATGATATGCTGCCTTAGCTTGACCTTTAAATACGCGTAATATTTCATTTTCCTCCTCTAAGGTTTGTTAAATGTCTAACACTTCAAGCTCTATTTTTGGCAAAGTCTAGTTTTAATCTTAAAACGTTTGTATTTTTATGGTCTAGTACACGATTGCTACAGAAGATAAAATAGTTGTAACATGCTTTACTAACAATTTCGAAACAAGTTTTACTTCTTTCTTTGTGGAGTAACCTGTGCAAAAATACATTAAGGCCTGCTTAGCTTCTGGGTGTTTTAAGAATTTAAAGTTCGTTCAATTTTTTAAAAGTAGAATGTAGTTATTATGTTTAATGCTAAGTACCTGGCTATTTGTAATTCTTGTTCAAAGCATGGGTTCGTCGTCTAGAGTTCATTTTATAAAAACCCTGGTATGTATGAACAATGACTACTTTTAATTGCTACTTGTAGGTATGTGTTATTCACTGTCGTGTTTTGCAGATTTTTTATAACAAGCGCAAGATAGGTATTATTATGTAGATTTGGATAAAAATGTAGGTATAAGTAGCAATTCAACTACTGTTTAATTTTTTTAATTTACGTTGTATTTTCTGTGGGGGCAGGGCCATTCTGTATATTATAAAAATCATTGACTTACAAAGTTTTAGCTAAAATAATGGAATGAACTTTGTTATATACTTATCAGATGCTAAGCTAAGTTTTTCGAGTAAATAGTATGCAAGCAATATTCTTATTAAATATCCCACGTGCACTCAATATTCCCAGATAATTTTTCTTCCATAAAAGTATCGGTAACATTAGGTGTAGGTACTAGGAAAATTCCCTAGGACGAAAGAAAACTCTTTCAACTCTATGCCAACTTCTGTAAATTAATGAAGCATCGTTAAGATAAAATATAAAAGCCTGATAACAATATGTAATGACCTGAGAGTGAAAAAATTATGGTAGTTAATAAATGGAAAAGTATATCAATAAATTTATTTGGTTTTTGAGATTTTATATGATATAAACTTTGTTTTTAAGTGCAAACAGCACATCTACCTAAAGGCTACTCGCTATTACAAAAATATCACATAAACATAGAAAAGTTATATCTTTTAGCAGTCTATTAGAACAATATTATAGTGAAATAACAGTTTGCAAGGGATATACTGACACAGTTCTACAATTGGAAACAAATTTCATAGTTGTTTACACTACATTTCTTTCGGATATAGAAAAACTACTTTTGCTTTTGTTTAATTTTCATAATCAGAAGAGAACCTCTCTTATAAGACATTTAGAAATACAGTTTATTACCTCAGTAAAACAGAAGTCTTGAAAAACAATACTGTTGTAGAAAAGCCTGCTATACACTTGCTGGAAGCACTTTATGACAAAGGACGTACAGCTTTGTAAGTTCTTAACACAAACTACACTAAAATATGCCACCATTGTTTTACTTTTTATACAAAACACCTTTGATGAGGCGCCATGGCATATAACTTGTTTTATTCCAAACATTTTTCAACTGCAGTCGTAACACGCTTGAGTTTTAAGCATTTAACCTTGTTTTAGCGTACTGTAACAGCAAACGACACTTCTAGAAATTTTTAGTTGGGCAAAGAAGCCAAGTCCTGTATTACGATTTAATATTTCGAGATGCGTTTGTTTTATCAGGAGAATTGCAATAAAGAACATTAAAATGTGACGGATCCTACTATTAATCCTATTCCTTACATCTTTAATTCAAATAATTTTTTTTAGCAATTTATTACAAATTCTACATACTAATTGTTGTACTATTAAAGAAATTATTTTTCTGCTGCGCCTTATTTGTATCTATCTTGTATGTACCGGGTGGCCAATTAAGAAGGGCACTCGGCCGTATCTCGAAAAGTAATTGTCGTAAAGACTTGGGGTAAAAAAATTTATGACTAAAGCGGCCAAGAGAAAATGCTGGAAATTATTTTTAAGTTTCTAGAATGGCCGCCAGAGGGCGCAATCGCATTCTTGAATTTTAAATCTCGTTTTTTGAGAAATATTCTTATATTACAGATAGCTAAAATGGACACCGTTTTAAAGCTGAGATAAATTCGATTCTTTTTTGTTAAATGCTTTTTGCTCTATCTCTTAAGGGAAAGTGGTGGGGGGTGTCCGAACATTTTCGGAAAGAAATGTTAACAACTTCAAAATGGCTGAATGGATTTTGTCAAACTTGGAGTCGTTGAAAAGGGCTTTTCTTAGGCTATCAACGTCGCTTGGAGCGGATTGATTTAGATTGCTTGTGTCGCCGCTAGAGGGCGTTTTGCGACAACACTACAAATGAAATGGATTTTCTCAAAAAAATTAAATGCAACGATATCACTTTTATTGCAACAAAAGGTAGCCAAATAAGGGTCTAACACGCTAGTAAAAACCGCATTTCGATATTTGTTTCCTAACCTAAACTATCAGTAAAAGAAATTAAAACTCGAAATAATGTCGCATCTTTGGGAATATTTTCAGTATACCTGCCATTATTAAAACCTAATTATCGTTCTTTTGGCAAAATATATATAAATTTACTGATAAAATACCAACATTATATTTAAAATGTCAATAATAATTAATACTCATTCAATATGATTGAATATTGCCCTTCTGTCCACACGAAATTCGAAATTTTTAAAATGTAAGTGTGCTTTGGAGAACAAAATAGCAAAAATTATAATGGTGGTGTTTAAGTGCCAATCATATTAAGATTGCAGCTATTTATAGTGCATTTTGGTGGCCTTATTTGTAAAAAATGCCTTTTCCACCTGTAGAAGTGTTTGATATGTTTCGTGTTTATTTTCAAAACAATGAAAACGCAACTGTTTCTGTTAGAATCTATGCGATGGAGTATCCTGATAGGCGCCAATCAACTGTCAAAGTTTTTCGTGTGGACAGAAAGGCAATATTCAATCATATTGAATGAGTATTAATTATTATTGACATTTTAAATATAATGTTCGTATTTTAACTGTAAATTTATATATATTTTGCTAAAAGAACGATAATTAAAATTTAATAATGGCAGGTATACTGAAAATATTCCCAAAGATGCGACATTATTTCGAGTTTTAATTTCTTCTACTGATATTTTAGGTTAGGAAAGAAATATCGAAATGCGGTTTTCACTAGCGTGTTAGACCCCTATTTGGCTATCTTCTGTTGCAATAAAAGTGATATCGATGCATTTAATTTTTTTGAGAAAATCCATTTCATTTGTAGTGTTGTCGCAAAACGCCCTCTAGCGGCGACACACACAATGTACATCAATCCGCTCAAGGCAGCGTTGATAGCCTAAGAAAATCCCTTTTTAACGACTCCAAGTTTGACAAAATCCGTTCAGCCATTTTGAAGTTATTGACATTTCTTTCCGAAGATGTTCGGACACCCCCCACAACTTTACCTTAAGAGATAGAGCAAAAAGCATTTAACAAAAAAGAATCGAATTTATCTCAGCTTTAAAACGGTGTCCATTTTAGCTATCTGTAATATAAGAATATTTCTCAAAAAACGGGATTTAAAACTCAAGAATGCGATTACGCCCCCTGGCGGCCATTCTAGAAACTTAAAAATAATTTCCAGCATTTTCTCTTGGCCGCTTTAGTCATAAATTTTTTTACCCCAAGTCTTTACGACAATTACTTTTCGAGATAGGGCCGAGTGCCCTTCTTAATTGGCCACCCGGTACATACATATGTGCATATGCTACGCAGTTCTCCCTTATTCGGATACGGAGCAATTACCTACTATGTTTATTGTTGCCCTTAACAATTCCTACCTGTTGTTAACTGTAGATGGTCTCGACTTGCTGTAAGCGTGACCACTCTTCATTTGAAGCTATTATGGTAGGTAGTATATGTTAAATATGTAAAACAAACCATAAAGATGCAATATATTAATTAGGGAGCTTGTTTAATGAGCTCTTAAAAACATAATCGTGCTTGTAAACTTTTACGGGTGGAGTTCCATACTGCCATTTCTTGCGGAACGTCTATTATCTTTTGAAGCTTAAAAATAATGAAAGTCGAAATGAATTTAAAATCACTTACGAGCAATAAAGGTGCTATTGTTGCCAGTAAATGGTTTCTGACGTGCAAACGTACCTATAATCACGGCACGGATTTTGGGCAAATGTATAGATATTTAGCAATATAGATACTTCGATTAAATTCTTTGGATCTATAGGTTACACGTCCAAGGAAATTGAATTGCCACTAATTTTGATTTGTATACTTTTGCATTTGTAGTTCTATATGGTGCTGCATAGGCGAACACAATATCAAATTCCGTGCTAATTTCAATGTTCAAATATTGCTGATTTTACAGTAAAATTCCATTTAGGTTTTTTTTAGACATACATGCTACATAATGAGCCAAGTTGTGTAATTTCAGCATTACTTCGACACGAAGTGTACGAAGTATTGAAATTCCCTCATATCGAAAACCACTCTGAGTCAAATATCTCTAAAATTCGAGCCAACCGACTAATGAACCCACTATATCAAATCTCCGTCTCGGCGGTGCGGATCTTTTGGTGAAGATCCCAGCCCACTAGATCAATCCCCCGCATTGGGGGGTGCCTAAACGTGCTGTGCGGGGGATGTATGTTCGTATGTGTACACGATTCCGGTCGCCAGGAACCTTCCTGAAGTCTTGGATCGTTTTCATACGATAGGTTTTCCGAAAATGAAGGCAACATCAACTTTTGAGCTATGGTCGTCGGCAAAAAAAAATTTTTTTTTGTTTTTTTGTTTTTTTGATAAATAACTGGTTCATAGCATTTCATTGTATTAGCGAAACGGAGTGATGCTGAGTATCGAAGTATTCTTGGAAAGCACGGAAGGGCGCTTTTCTTGGGTGGGAGGTACCGTATATTTCTTATTGTTCTTGACATGAGGCAGAAGAACATCAAAACACAAGCCAGTTTTTGTTAATTCAAAACAAAAGCTGGCCCGAGCGCAACAACCCTCATATAGCAACCACCGTCGCTAGCGGCATGATTTACTAGCTCGCAAAAAAATAAAAAAATAAAAGGAACCGCCTGCCTCAAATCTATCGAAACAAAAAAACCATTGTTTTATATTTCAGCCCAGTACAAATTACAGCACTTAAGATTGAAACAGCGTAGATTTCTGGGGCCAGCTCGGAACAAAGAAAAGCAGGTAGCCCGAATGACCGTTAAACCTGCTAACATCACGGACAAAGAAAAAGGCATTGAAAGGATTAAAAACGCCTAGCGATGTCCAACGCGCGCCTGTACGGGTTCGTACGACACACGCGCGCGTGGCATATAGAAGATTACAGATATGAAGGTATTTCGACGCCGTGTTACGCAAACACCACCGAGTTTGGTGTCTACATACGCAGAAAAACACGGGCAATACAACGCCACGTAAAGCGTGACGATAGAACCACCCATAAAAGGTTAATAAAGAAAAACAAGAATCCACAGGTAAACAGACAAGACCTCCCATCACGTCGACCAATAACAGCGCTGAGAATTCAAAACAAAGCGACAAGCTCCTTTATAAGCACAGCGAATTTTGGATGGATATCATCGAAGACTCAACGGTTGAACCAGCTAGTTCGTCTTTGCTCTAACAGCCTCAGGTTCCAGAAACTCTGGCACGTCGCCTGCTCCAATGAGGGTCCATCTGGCTTTCCCAAAGACGCCTCAAGCTTCCGGCCCGTTCCATCTGTCTGCCGCCGAAGTGCTTCTCCACCAGCTGTCCTCTGCTCGGCTCCAAGTCAAACCCCAGGTCTGCCCAATACATTCCAGCGAGCACCCGGCCATGGACAAGCGCCGTGAAGAAACTCGCCCTCGCCACTAACGACTCATACACTGGCCACCCAGGGCCGTACGTCTCGTCCATAGAGACGCCCTAGCCATTCACAACCAATTTAATCTTAGACTTTATTCCACTTAGTTTTTCATGTAAATAATGTGTACATAGTCATTTTAAACGTAGAGTAAACATGAATTAACCAAAGGTTGTCATTAAAACAGGAGCTAGACCTAGACTGCTCTTCGTTAACACTCTCTACTGCTTAGCTATTGGGTGAATGGTCTTAAAAACGCCAGTCTTGATATTAGTCACGCCCTCGCACGCACAAGGCCGAGGACGAGTCAAGTCATCCTAAACTTGAAATGAATAGAGATTATTAAACATGTTGAGAACACTTTTGAATTTGAAAGAAAAACATCAAATGACTTGAGCTACTTATTGTCAAAATTTGACAGCAATTTTATGACAGGTATTAAACATTTTTTGAAAAGCCTCTTGAATAAAAACGGACTTCAATGTTAGTTGCTTGAGTAAATTTGTTTTATTTTTGTATCCGATAAACTAAGGTAGGTTTATCAGTCACCTGTCAAGTGTTAACAGTCCCTGATCAAGGCCGAATTGATATAGTTGTATTCGATAGGAGACATATGTTAAGAAAATCTATTGTAGTCTACATAGTATTCCTATTTATTAATAATAGGTATGTATATTTAACCAATTCTTGCATTTCTTCACCTGATCGAACCTAACAACTTTACTTTTCTAGCTTAATTAAAAATACATACTTACTACTTCTTTGCTGTGCATATAATTGTGTCTTGATAGTCGCTAAATCTTAAAATCAAGACATAACGGCGTCATATAAACACGCTCAATAAACGTCATAGGCAACACGTTTAATTAACGAAATATTAAAGTAAACAGTAAAAAGAAGGTTGAGAAAATGACGTTAATTATTGGACTAAAATTCATCGGTTAGTTTTCAACGAATAACGTTTTTTCAACTATGTCAACGTCTTTTCGGCGTATTTTAAACGTACGTGCCTGCTCGGTACATTATGCTGTGAATGCAGCGTGTGCACGTTGCGGATTTTATGTGGCGTTTGCCTCAGTTATTTACGTGTAAACATCATAGAGGGTAGCGGGTAGACACTTCTCTACGATCCCGGTAGAGGACAGATGAGCTGCCCACGTGAGCCCTTGATAGCGCCAATTTCTTATCCTAGCCTTACTCCTACCTACATCCAACTTCATCACTCATCCTAAACAAATTCTTCAATTTCTCTTTACTGATTATTTGGGTCAGTTTGTTACGGCATAAAACTGTTTTTACGACACCCCGGGGTACGTGGGTGCCACAAGACCACGTCCGGGAAATGTCACCACTTGCCCTAAAATTCTCGAGAACAGACTAATAGCCTCGGCTGAATACTCTCAGAGAGATGGGCGTGGTTCTACTAACGGGACGCTGTAAGGACAAGCGTAAGGATAGGGTGTTGAAAAATAAGAGGGCGCCACGGCTTTCAGAAGGAAATCCACGTCTGACAGAAACCCGAAAGCCAAACGGGGTTCGAAAGTGTGTAACATTGGGGCTCCCCGGAGACGGCAGCTGGAGCGCTCGAACCTACCTTGACGCTCATGAAATTCGTCTAGGATCCGCTTTACATCAATCATACACAAGTCGCCAATCGGGCGACGACACTACTATTGCTTAAGCTGAAACACAACATTTGACAAAAAGAAAACACAGCGGGACTGTTTAACAAATGGGTCTATTGTTCTTTAGATATCTCAAAGGGGCGAATCTACATTTATCCGTACAACCTTTAAACATTAAATGGGGTTAGTGAACAGCATTAAGCAGCTGATTTTCAAACGCAAAGCGCGCTGGCAATTGGAGAAATTACGCAAAAGCCCACCAGAAGGGTAACTCTCATTCGCGTAATTACAGCGCGGTGTTCAGACCACCCTGGAGCAAATAGTGAGTTCATAAGTCGCACTAGAGTGCGAGTTGAACTGTGGTACGAGACGGACGCGTATGCGGACGACCGTTATCAGTGACCGTTCGTGCACCAGGCGATAAGATTTGCTTACGGACTTAGCATTAAACTGTGAGTCTTAATCTTGGATGACATTCCTTACTAATAAACTTAAATAACAATAATAATTAACCTGTAGCATTGCAATAACTGCTTTAGCGGAAAGGTCAGCGTTCACCGCCGCTATCGCACGGATAGCGGCGGCCCCCTTTTTGTCTGCAAGAGTGATATTTAAAACTTAACCCTGTATATTTCAAACAAAGCCTGTGCTACAACTAATAAAAATATATGGGAGATCCAAAACCCTCCCCGCTTAAAAATCCAATCTTAATTATTCAAGGAGCAAATGCTACTCCCAGTCCAATGGATACAGAAACTACCAACATAAACACCAAAAAACGCGGACTGACAACCCCAGATGACGATAATGACGTTAACAAACGTTACATGTTTAACAACGATACACTTATAACCCAAAACAAATTCTATACATTGCAATCTGAAACAACACTCAACCAGAATTCCACAAATAAAGCTTCTCACACAACCGAAGAACCAGCCAAACCAAAAATCCCACCGATATTCCTACTTAACGGCACCCACCATCAAAACATAATCAAAGACATCAAAGCAGTAATTAAAAATGAAAACTTCACCACATCATACAGAGGAACTCAATTAAAAATCAATTTAAACAGCTCTGATGATTATAGAGCCTTAACCAAATATTACGAGGATAAAAAGGTGAACTATTACACTTATCATTCCGCGGAAAACGCCAATATCTCAGCAATTATAAGAAATGTACCTATTTCAATCTCTGATGAAGAAATCTCTTCAGAACTACAACAATTACAATACCCAGTAATTAAAACAACTAGATTGCTAAATAGCAAAAAAGTGCCCATGCCGCTAGTGGCAATCGAGCTATCAAAAACTGATAAGGCCAAGGAGCTCTTTAGCCTAAACAAACTTCTACACTGCGTAGTGACCGTGGAACCACGAAGAAAAAACAGCGAAACACCACAATGCACAAATTGCCAACGCGTAGGCCACACTAAAAACTACTGTCGCCTACCACCGCGTTGCGTAAAATGCACTGAACATCACCACTACAAAGAGTGCCAAAAAACAAAAGACATCAAACCCAGTTGCGTAAACTGTGGAGCAGATCACACGGCCAACTACAGAGGCTGCCCATACATCAAGAAGCAGACTAGAAATACTTTCCCCCACAATCAACAAACACAACATACTCCTAAAATCTACCCTACTAATCCCAACGCCCTTATTGCAGGAAATATTACATCCAACCCAACTTATGCCAATATCTTAGCCAACAACTATACAAATCCCAACCAAACAAACAACAATCAATCGACATCCAACTCTGCTAGTTCAACGTCAAATATCCTTCAGACCATCCTACAAATGTTAACTCCTTACATTGAACAAATTAAGAATTTTATCCTGTCAATAATTCCAATGCTCCTCAATGGCGGCAAATGAACAAAATTTAATACACAAGTTAACACTAGTTAATTGGAATGCCGACGGCCTAAAAAAACAAAGGTCTACCTTTATCTCATTTCTCGCAAGGCATAATACTGATATTGCATGCGTAACGGAAACGCATCTGGTCAACAACGAGCAACTAACAATCCCAGGATACACGATATACAGAAAAGATAGAGAATCAGCAGTTGGATGGGGCGGTGCAGCGATAATAGCTAAACGAAGCCTTCACATAACATCAGTAGATATTAATAATACCCACAAAATAGAAGCTACCGCAGTAAAAATTAGCTTAAAAAATAATAGCACACTAAAACTTGTTTGCGGATACAAATCACCTAACAGACAACTTATCCGTGAAGAACTAGAAGACATCTTTAGCACCCCAGAACCAACACTACTATTGGGAGATTTAAATTGTAAACATACAAACTGGGGCTGCAGAAAAACCAACCCTAACGGTATCAAACTTAACGATTTCGCCTCCCAACTTGCATTACACATCTCGGCACCAACAGACTACACATACGTTCCTTACAGAGCTGACCACATGCCTGACATTTTAGATATAACTCTTCACAAAAACCTAACTTCACCAATTACCCAAACAGTTCTGACAGAACTAGATTCAGATCACTTACCGGTAATTGTGACCTTTCACAACGCTGCCCAAAATTACCCTAAAATTCCTAGGCTAATAAATGGTCCAATAAATTGGGATCAGTTCAAAAAATCAATGAACAATCTGTTGTCCTGCCCAACAAATCTCATCTCACCAATGGATATTAATAATGCAATTGAAACCTTCAAACACACACTTAACCAAGCAGTACATAACGCCACTACCATATACCGGCAACGCAGGCCCCCAACTTATCTCCATCCACCAATAGCCATATTCAATTTAATTAAAGAAAAACATAGAGTACGAAGATTATGGCAAAGAACCCGTGATCCGCTAACTAAAGTACGACTAAATCAACTAATCAGAGAGATCAAAGAAAAATTGGACAAACACAGATTTGAATCATACAATAAATATGTAGAAAACTTAAACCCTGATGATTCCAGCATCTGGAGGGCAACCAGGAGGATTCTAAATCAACCACTAATAATCCCTACCCTTCGAGTGAATGATCAAGTATTTTCAGAAGACAAGGACAAAAGCGAATTATTTGCCAACCACCTAGAAGAAGTTTTCACTACCACCATAGACCATAATATAGAACAAGCCCAACAGATCGCCACAGAAGTTAATAACAACTCCAATAACAATATAATTCTCACAGACCCAACTTCACCTACGGAAATCAAACAATATATTACAAAACTGAAAATCAACAAAGCTCCAGGAAATGACATGGTACCAAACATAATTCTGAAAAACCTGCCGGCAAAATCAATATCCTTCCTAACGGCAATATTTAACGCATGCTTAAGGGTAGGCTACTTTCCAGAGGCCTGGAGACAATCTCTTATTCTAATGTTTCCCAAACCCGGGAAAAAACACAGTGATCCGACCGCATACCGACCGATAAGTCTACTTTCAACTCTTTCCAAACTGCTGGAACGAATTATTCACCACCGCCTAACCAAATTTATAGAGGACAAGAATTTAATACCCCCATCACAGTTTGGTTTTAAAAGGGCTCACTCAACCAACCACCAAATATTAAGACTCACAGAAATAATCGAACGAGGGTTTGAAAACAAGACACATACACTCATCACATTCGTCGATGTAGCTCAAGCTTTTGATCGCGTCTGGATCAATGGACTACTCTACAAAATGCTAAGGATGCAAATTCCAACATACCTTTACCAAATTATTCAATCATTTCTAACCAACCGAACATTCCAGGTGAGAATAGGTTCATTCACCTCAACAATCAAACAAGCTCACGCGGGTGTTCCACAGGGATCTATATTGGGTCCAATTCTTTTCAATATATTTATGTCCGACATCCCAACCATACCTAAAGTACACCTAGCCTTGTACGCCGATGATACGGCCATTATTACGCAGGATAGTGATATTCACCGAGGAGCACATAAACTACAAGAAGGTGTGGATCAACTAAATAATTGGTTTAAAAAGTGGTGCATAAAAATAAACCCCAATAAATGCGAATCCAAGATTTTTACCCTCCGTAGACCAGTAGACCCAGCAAGAATAAGGATTAATAACATACCAATTGAATGGAACCCTAAAGATAGAGCCATCCGATACCTTGGAATTTATTTGGATCGTAAACTAAACTGGAGCTACCACATTAACCAAAAGCTGTCACAATCCTACGCGAGACTAGGAATGTTATACCCCATTCTCAACAAAAAGTCTACACTTAAAATCAAATGTGGAACATTACTTTACACAACCATAATTCGACCGATACTCACCTATGGTTGCAGCATCTGGAGTTCTACATCCAAAACCAACATAAACAAGCTGCAAGTCTTACAAAACAAAGTGCTGCGCACCATAACCAATGCAGAATGGTATGTCAGAAACTCCCAGTTGCACAGAGAAACAGGCATCTCCACCATACAGAAATTCATTACCAAAACCTCAAAAACCTTTTATAACAACATTGACAACTGCACTGGCGCAGTATTTTATCAGCTAGGTACTAGATCAATACATACCAGGCTAAAAAGAAGGCTACCCAGGGATCTCTTATCCAGCGATAGCGAATAATGGAAATCCACCATACCGAACAAATAAAAACTTTCGTGTAAATAGTACTCCATAAACATGAGTGTAAATATAAACCAGTGCAACAATAAAAACTAGTGATGGAGGCCTATTGGTCCTCTATAGTGCGGTATATAGTGACAAACTTTATTGAACACTACCATGAATAGCAATTAGTGCTGAACTGGTAAAAAGAATGCTGAAGAAGAAGTCGCACTAGTTGCAAGCGATCCAGGTCTACGCCGCCACTGGTGCGCGGTACCGCACTGTTAGGAATGCGATGCGTAAACACAACGGGGTTTGCAGCTCACATGGCGCGCACGACGTATTTCAACCAGCAGGGATTTGCAGATTCGATTACGGTATGCACAACTTAAAATGCTAATGTTCACAGCACCTGATTAGCTTCTTCTGGGATTAATCGGCTCCAAGACCACCAACTGGTCAACGGACGAGCTTCCAATGCTACTACACGGGGGAAAATGGGCTTTAAGCGTGATGGCGATGTCCAGCAGAATCCTCTCTAGGAGTAAAGCTGCAACCGGGATTAATGACAGGATACGCCGGATTACAGGTGAAGTTAACCAGGGATTAACCGCCCTCCATATGAATATCCCCGACGGCGGTTATATTGGTCCAACGGCCCATTTAACAACAAACGAAAGAGCGCTTGAATTCGACGGTACCCGCACAAAAACTCCCATATCAAGGCCTTACAACCAACTAACTCGCACGACGTTCGGGAGGCAAATCAATGAAAAACGCGGACGCGGAAGCCAACCTCGAAGGGAAGACGCCGCGGGCCGCAAAAACTGACTCTTACCTTCGGAAGCCGGATGCCAACTGCCTTTCAAAACCGCTCCAGGGCGAGAGACCTGTGGCTTGCTCTCGCGCACCCATGACCGTTGTCACAATTCTGGTTTAGAACGAAAGCCATCTTCAGCAAATTCACGACTGCAGCAAAGCGATAAAGGAACACGTGTGCGGTGAGAGTTTAGACTGACGCGATAACACAGCTGGGTTCGCTATAAAGCCAATGCCTGCATAAAATTTGATATGCTTAACTTCAAGCGAAAGAATACGAAAAACCCATATACAAGTGGGGTCGTAATTTAGAAAAACCCTAATAGCCGTACGTTCGTACCAAACTAAAAATGTCCTGATAAGTTCTTGTATTAAAATGACCACTTAGTAATGTCATTAATAAGAGTACACAAAAAAGTATTGCGATGTATAAAATCTAAATGTACACTCCTATAGGAAATATGATATCTAGACATCTGCTTTAACTACCCGGCCAGGAAAGCTACGTAACACATGCGATCTATGACAGTCTTTTTGTCTTCTACCACTTAACCTTTATTCTAGCTTGGAGGTGCACCTATTTTTACGTGTCTATTTCCAGTCTCTCATCTGCGTCACCCATCCTAGATAAATTCTTTAATCCGTCTTTCTTGATTATTTATGTACGATTTGGTGATATTAAATCGTTTATGTAATACATGAAAACTACAAGGAGTTACAAGCAGGGACGAAGTAAGTCCGATGGGGAACGAAGCGTTTATAATTACTTACGAAATAGGCAAACAGTCAAATGAGGCCGGTCGTATAAAGACTTGAGACTAACTTTAATTATTTGTTAAAGTAAACCAGATGGCATCAAAAGGTTAGTGCTTGTGACATTTTATTCATTAGTAAACTCATTTTTATGCGCTTTCAAGTTAAGATTTTTATAAGACTGACTGTTAGAATGCGAATTACATTGATTCGCAAAGAGAAAAATATTGCAGTTGGTACAGTTCGAACATACTTTTCCGGAGAGAATCTAATTTCTAGTCAGACGCCTTAACCTTTCGGCTAGAAAAGCTACGTAACAAACCTTTTACATATATTTAATTGTTGTCCTGTGACCGAGCATAGGTCTCCCCAAGACTGCGCCAATTCTCTTTGTTTTGAGCTGTATGTGTTCAGTTGTGGCCTGCGGAATTTTTAATATAGTCAGTCCACCGTTTTCGTGGATGACCTCTGTGTCTTTATGTAAAGGCTTTGCTGGGTTCCAGCGTATGCTACTTTAATACTATTACTTTATGTTAGTAAATCTTATACTTACCCGAGTTCAAGAACCACACATCTAAATAGTTTGAGATACGAAGTCAAAATGTTTATTTATTAGAGTATCAGTAACCACAGTGCTGTTTGGTCTTCGTTACATGGTATGTGGTGTCTTAGAGTGCTTTGACATCACACTATACCACTTCAAACAAACTTTATGCAACCGCAAAAGAAAGATAACGTGAAACGTTGTTGAGAGGTGTTATTCTTCTTTATGACAATGGAGCGATCCCCAGAGCGAAGAAAGTTCAAGCTGTGGTGTGGGATCATGGTATCTAGAAACATACGAGTATTTACCTTTTAGAACAGATCTAGCACGGAAAATTTTATAGTACAGTCAAATAGTTTGAGCCTCCTCCGAAATTAGTTAATTTATTATGTGTATTATGTGTTAGTTTTTACTTAATTGAATACTAAGCAAAATTTTATAATATTGATAAAGGCACCTTTAATGAGGTTTTAATCGTTATTTGGAGCAATTATTAGGGTGGTACATTAATATATTAATATGTCGTGGAATAATGAATTTCAATTAATTGATAAAATTTTTACTTGTCTAAGCTCGTTTACACTCACGAACACCAACAAAAATCTATGTAAATAGATAAACGCCATCAACTCAATTAAAGTAACGGTACTGTAGAAGTATTAACTTATCTCAGGGGCAACTCAGCTTTAACGTACTCAAGTGACACTTATTTCACTCGCGTTAATTAAGAAACCTGGCTACATTCCCGGGTTTGCTAGTAATATGTGACGGTAAACAAGACACTACATGTCACTTTAGAACTAGCTGCAAACAAAAACCATTTACAGAGATTGAATTTTCAAAACTAGAAATAACATTACAAAAATAAACTAACTTTCACTTATGTCTCTGCTTTCTGCTGGGATGGTGACCTCGCTGGAACCTTTACGTTGGCACCGCTGTTCGCTTTTGACTTGCAGAAAATTCTAATTATTGCTGTTTGAGCACATAAATATAGCCTAGCTTGCCTTGCATTTATTAATTCAGTGCACTACAGCAGTATTTGACATTGCTGGTGGGCAAACTTATACCGGCTGGTTTTGCGACTCTCTATTGTTTTTAACTAACACATCGCACACAGTAACGAAGTTATGGTACAACTGTTGCTGACACGAAATGTAATTCAACTTGATAGTAAAATAAGGGTTCTGTTTGTGCGAAAGCGACTGCTTTTATACCAAATTGGCAAGTTTTGATGGTAACAAACAACTACAATTTGTTATAATGGATTTGAAAGGGTAATTAATAAATAAACGAACATCGAGTCTCACAAATTTACGACTGCATCGATATGGTCAATCTTCCCATTAATCAAAATTCTTCTCGCATAACTTACATGGGCCAGGTTTCTGGTGGATACGAAGTATGGCCAAAGATTTAATAACCTTCATTGGAGTGAAATGCAACAACTTTATTGAAAACAGGGATGTTAATCGGTTATACTCTATTTTTTAATGCCGCGGACAAAGTTATCCTACTCAAAATACCATTTTCAATAGAACCTAGATTCAAAAATGTTATCTTTAAAGAATTCAACCCAGGAAGGCAATGAAAAAATATGTTCATGAAGTTAGGTTATTTTATGTAACAATTCGATTGACATAGATTTGTTTAATGTTAATTATAAAGTAATAAAACAGATAGAAGTTATATTTTATGACTACTTCGCTTGAAAACATTTCTTATCTCATAAATGAAGGAGTTACGAACATATCATTAAATTTTAAAAAATATTATCAAGTTGACTAGTATAATTGAATATCTTCTCTTTCTTTTGATACCTAAAATTACAAAGTAATTTTTAAATTTGATATTATTTTATTTGAGGTTTTGTTAAGTTACACGAATAAATAAATTATTCATTGCACTTTGCATGCCAAGATCTTGTGAAAATCAAATTTAATGTAGCATCAGTTGCGTACTATTCATGGCAATATTTAAGTATCTTACAATCGCTACAATTTGTTGTAGAATGATATATTCCATTACTCTACAATCACTACGGATTATCAGTATCAGTTTGGTTAACAGAAGCGGTAAAGTATAAAAAAAGAGTAAACATTACTCATGCTAATGGAATCATATAAATCATATAAAATTATATTTAAATATGACTATGGCATAATGGAAATTGATAAGCAAATGTTGATTGCATTAAATAACTATTTTACTGCAACACTTGCTAATTGCTTCTGTTCTTTAATTTTACCTTTAAGTGAATGTGCAATGTATGAAACTCAAGTTCAGGCGCTGCAGTTTTTACAGTTTTCGTTTTTTAATTAATTTGGGTTTTCTTCATTAGCTTACAAACTTTTGAGGTCACCACATGTGGCCTTATTCCAATGAAAATATTTTTTGCATTTTTTAAATTTAATTCTAAATATAAAAGTTACCGAAGGAAATGATTTTAACATCTTTAATCAAGAAAGCGCAGTTGGCAAACAGCCTCGGCTAAATCGAATAACGGTTGATGAGTGTTCTTAATTGTGTAGAAAATAGGTAGAAATTAGGGGACCATGAATAAAATTTGAAATAATTTTACGAAAACATAATATAATTAAATGATTTTTACAAATGTAATTTTGTAATGTTTTCTACGTTATTTAGTTAGTATGTCATAAAAAAATCACGACAAACAAGGGATGTGCATTTCTGGAAAAGGATATAACTATCATTGCGGCCTTGCAAAAACATGCAAGTTACCTATGCTCCAAATTATATAACTCAGTCCCCAAACTACATCATGCTTCCAATAAGATCGGACTAAAAATGAACATTGACAAAACCAAAGTGATGAGCCCCACTAATAATACTAAATAAACAATAGAAATATAGGTCTAACATAGGTTGCTTTTGGCAGGCTAAATTATATCTGCAGAAACCCTGGTATACCCCTATGCTTAAAAAAAGTATATGAGTTATGTGTGTTACCCGTTGCTACATACGGCATAGAGTAACACAAAGACTCATGGATCATTGAATTTTAGGAATAAATCTGAGAGATAGAATATGATAGCTGAGAAAGAACAACGATAACAGACATTATGAAAAGAGTGGAGAATTTGAAGTGGACAAAGGGTGAGGGGAATGTCGCCAGACAAGACCAGGGGAGGTGGCTACCAAAATTAGTATAGTGGTGGTCTAGAAAATGAAAAGAAGTGTGGGCAGATCACAACGTCCATAACGACGATAGCTAGACAATATAAAGAAATAACCTATGGAAAGCACTGGTTTCAAAATGCACAGGACAGAAGAGAGGCATATGTCTTACAGTGGACCGAGATAGGCTAATGATGATGATGTGATGCATTTATGTGCAATTCTGAAAGAACAGCAGCTATACCATTACCATATCAGTCGCGTACAGGCTCTGTTCCTACGAGATTTTCCGCAAGGTTTAACGTTTTGTCTGTGGGTTCAGCAAAAAATTGCATAGAATCCTCCATACGTTGCTGAGGTGCTCTTTACGGACGAGAACTTTTCGAATAACGATATTATGAATTTTCATAATAACCATCTTTGGAGTGAAGAAAATCCACATGCGATAGTAGAAGGCCACTTCCAGCATCTATTATCATTGAATGTATGGGCGGGAATTGTTGGAGATTTCTTGACTGGCCCTGCCTTTCTTCACATGAGTCTAGACGGACGAAGCACCGACATTTTCTTGAAGGTGAACTACCTCTTCTACTGGAAGATGTTCAGTGATGCTCAGAAACAGAATGTGGACGGCGACGGCGCTCCAGCTCATTTTAGTGTACTAGCTCATCAGTTTTTGAATATGGAGTTTACCAATCGATGGATCGGTCGAGGTGCTCAAATGTCAAACCAACCATGGTTTGCAAGATCCCCAGATCTAAATCATTTAGATTTTTTTTGGGACACCTCAAATCTTTAATTTACATAACACATATTGAAAGCCAAGACGATCTGAGCCAGCGCAAATGGGTGTGAGACTATACGTCCAGGTACAGTATGGGCAAAAAGTAGCTCCATCAAAGATACCTTTAAAATTTTGAAGTCATATGTATTATAATACCAGAAAATTAGAAGCTGTCATTTGACATTTGTTATGATTATTGTAATAATTTATTTGTCAATATTTTCTGAATAATTTATTTTTTCTACTCCTGTAACTAAAATGGTATTTAACATACTAACATACACCTCGCTAAGTGACATTTTAATCATGCCTTCATAACCTGTGACTAAAGAGCCTATTAGTCACGAGCTGAAGTTGGCAACGACGTTTTAGTCATGGAGTGAAGTTAGGTTCAAACAGTATTTGCTTTATTAGCCACAGCCAAAACTAAAATCAAGTTAGTTTTCAACGTTCAACAGTCAACTTTGACATTTGTCAAGCATAATTTAAACTAACATAATATTCAAAATCTTAATGAAATAATATGATGTTATATTGTCTAAATTTGTGGTCGTAGAAAAAGTATGTAGGTAACACATTATACCGGGTGTCCGTTCTCAAAGTCGAACATAGGCGATTAATATTGTATTCAACGTTTTTATCGGTTCCTGCTCGCCAATTCAACTTACAGGGAAGGTAATGGTATCAATGGAAAGATAAAATTATTACGCATCAAATGATACCAATAATAATATTCAAGATGCGTAAATCAGGTATTATCTGTCAACGTCTGTTAAAATTATCTACAGAAAAATGAATTATTTCAAGGAAGAACGAGTGAATCCACTAAAGTTAATTGCCTAGGTTCGACTTTGAGAATGTACACCGGGTATACCGGGTGTTCATTCTCAAAGTCGAACATAGGCAATTAACATTAGTGCATTTATTCGTTTTTCATTGAAATAATTAATTTTTCTGTAGATAATTTTAACACACGTTGACAGAAAATACCTGATTTACGCCAACTAATTACCAATTTTTTTGACAAATGCTATCGAACTTGAAAAGCAAGGCATGGCATATTTAAAAATTCCCATGTTTTAAATTAGTATTTTAAAATAAAAACCGCATCTTGAATATTATTATTGGTATCATTTGATGCGTAATAATTTTATCTTTCCATTGATACCATTACTTTCCCTGTAAGTTGAATTGGCGAGCAGGAAAAGGCAAAAACGTTCAAGACAATGTTAATCGCCTATGTTCGACTTTGAGAACGGACACCCGGTATATAAACTCGTCTAGACACTCGTTTATTAAACAATCGCTGCGGTACGCTCTGCTTGTGCTTAAAAAACTCGTGACTAAAGTGACGTTTATAAAACTTGTTACATATAATACTATTAAAAATTGTTACCAGAATATCAATTTATAATAGAAGCATATTTTCGAAATGGACAATGGTTGGACAATGGTAATTGGCAGTACTCTGCACAGGTTTGTTTGAACGAATTTAGAGGAAGATTTCATAACGTTGAAATATTAGCAACGGGATTTTTTTTATCAAGTACGACGTACTGTAGCTGCTTTCAGGGAAATTGGTAGTGTAGCAGACAGAGCAAGAACTGGTAGACCGCATGTGAAAACTGCGGAACAAATTGCAGATGTCCAAAATCGAATGCAAAACGAACCTTCCACATCAATCCGAAGGCTTTCTCAAGAGTGAAATTGAGTTATGGTACTTGCCATACAATTTTTAAAAAATATTTAAATATGCATCCATAGAGACTACAAATATATCAAGAGCCCTTACATCAAGATTACAATAAGAGAATTTTATGCTGTAACTGGTTTTTGCAACATTTAAATAATTATGTTTTGGATTTAACTTTTTTCTGATTAGTCGTGGTTTTATTTAAATTGCCACAAGTAATGCGCTTATAGAGCGCTGATAATCCACATTTCTTTCCTGAAGCTTCTTTGCATTGCCCTAAAATAGGCGTGCTCTCGCAGGAGAATTATCGGACCAATATTCTTTGAAAATAAAATACATGCCGAAAGATATCAAAATGACATTCTTGAAGAATTTGTGAATCAGCTCCATCACGATGTTCGACAAGGATACTTCTAACAAGATAACGCAACACATCATGTAGCTGAAACCACGTTTGAATATCTTTGGCCACCCAGATCTTGTGATATCACCCTTTTGAATGTTTTTTTATTTCCACTTCTAAAAAATTCAGTATTTGAAACACCTGTTCATACGATTTTAGAGCTAAAAGAAAGAATCACCGAGGCATGTAATTCAATAACTTCAGAATTGTTGCAAAGTGTCTTCTAAAATATTAAACGCCGTGTGAAGCTATGCTTGCAAGAAGAACGAAAGCATTTTTGGCACCTCTTGTAAATATGTATAAACTGCAAAATGTTGTAACATTTCCCAATTTTTAATTTGTTTACAGACTGAAGTGAGGTTATGTACGCCTAACAAGAACCTGCTAGTAGTGTCCCCGTTAACCCAAACGTTATGCTAACTTTATTTTATAAATGTTGTCCTAAATGCTTTCCGTTTTTTTAAATTTTCTGTTTATTAGATTTAGTAAGTCTTCTTAGAAGACTGCATTTTTTAATTTAAACGTCAATAACGTTATTGACGAGAATCAACAAGAATTAAATATAACTTTCTGGTGTTATAATACACATGACTTCAAAATTCCAAAGGTATCTTTGAAGTAGTTACTTTTTGCTCATACTATACCTATGCGAGTATGTTAACACGCCTCGGTCTATGCTCCGCGGTAGGTTCTACAATGGCGTCAGCGTCCTGAAGTGGCTGGATGGCCCTGATGACAAAGTCCGGAAGAGCGCTGGTTGGTCCTAAGTCCTGAAGTGGCTGGATGGCCTTGAAGAGAGCTGTTAGTTGGTCCTGGAAGGCTGGATGCTGCTGGGACTTTCCGGGGTTGAGTGTGGCAGGCTGGAGGCTGCTGGGTGCTGATGGAACTCAAAGCTGGGAGCTAGTGTTATCCTGGAAGGCTGGATGGTTCCTGGTGGACTCTCCTGGGTTGAGTGATTTCTTCTGGCCTGGGTAACTCTATTTAAAGGAGCCCCGTCCTTTGTTTTGAGCTTCCTGGACGCTCATTGGTCCGAGGAGAAGGGATGACTGCTTATTTTCCTCGTATTTAATAATTCCGTGGTTTTTTTCGCGGCGCGACATATTAGCGCCTTGATGAGTGTCGCAATGGCTGGCAGTTGAAATGCCGATTCTAATGATATCCCATTTGCTATGTTTCGTTTGGCTTTAATTAAAATAAGGATTTGTTTCCCTCGAGCTCTGCGTATAAAATTACTTAAGCATTATTGTTACTGAGTGTGTTAAAAAGTTCTCCTTGTTTTTATTATTTGCGCGCTGATTTTTTTCTGTTTTTTGATACCAAATACTCCTGCATTTGATTTTTCCTACCGCTAATTAAAATTTAATTTGTAATATTTGTACATTCGCCTGCTGTATTTGGCCTTTGTCCCGATTTAGCCGTTAGAGCATGCGTTTTTGTTCTGACCCAGTGTTTTATTGCGGGGTGATTTGCTGCACTTTAGAAACTGGCATGCTGTTTGCAATTTATTGTTTTATTTCTGTAGAGGTTTTTATTTGGAAATTTGTGTAATTTTGAACTGGCATGCCGTAATTTATTGTTTTATTTCTGCAGAGGTTTGTTTTTAAAATTTGTGTAGGATCGTGGCGTTTCGGTAAACAGATGTTTTTGTTCTTTTGTTTCATCGTCGTCTAGTTGGCGACACCGATTTCCTTTGTTGATTTGATCTGTTCACCGATTCATATTAATGTCAATCACCGAGAAGGAGAGCTCAGGCATGTGTTACGGTTGGATGTGACCATTTTCAGCAGCTGCTCTAGTTTATTATGCAATTTCATTAGCTACCTCATTTTTACTTGTATTTTATTATTGTTTGCCCTTAGTACTATATTTTGAAAACGAAGCAATAGAGGAAACAAGTTTATAGAAACTTTTATTTTTAAAATAAGCCCTAGAATAACACCTTTAAGTTTGATTACTTGCTTAGGAAACACCCTGTATAGTACCATCATAGCGAACTATTCCTTAGCGAAGCAGTAAAATATGTATGATATATTTTCTGCAGAATTTGATTATAGTTCAGGCAACAACATACAACCTTACCCAGTTTTCTTCTGTGTCCTGTATCGACGAATTTCTTCTCTATTTTAAGTAAAACTGTTGGCATGGAGCATGGAGTTCATTCAACCAATGAATTGGGTTTGGAAACACCGATATTTTTCAGAATTTTCATTTATTCAGTCTATTTAAGATATGAAACTAGTTATTGTAGTGACGAAATTTGCAAGCTTTTTCAATAATTTACTAAAGTTTAAATGTGCCTCTCTCATTCACTTTACTTTAAAAAGCTCAGTTTGCAGTGATAATATTTGCTAAATAGTGCAGCAACTCATATGGATCTCTAATATGTAGTTTAGCGTGTTGCTTAGCTTGTATGATAAATCAATACAAGGAATGCGATAGTAATTACTACTGTAGCAAGTAGTACCTTTATATTTCGATGTAAAAGAAACGGCTGGGTCCAGTAGTTTGTGTATATGAATGTAGCCCATTTTGCTGATACAGTTTGTGGACCATTTTAATATCGTCACTTTTCAGAAATTTCAATGTTACTACTGTATACTCCTGGATATTTGTTAAATCTTAATTTGTTTTAATGCCGTTTAAGCTTATTGGATTAAAATATTAGGCTTTAATTGCTAGTTGATTTGTTATTATATTATTATTGAAGATGTAAAGATTCAAAAATTGCAAGGTGATTTATTTACGTTAAGTAACTAATCTAGTTTATCTAGTACTCTAATTCATGCTCAACAAATCGCCGGTTTCATCTATAGCTGATAGCGGGCAAGTCTGGTTTTACTTCGGTATGACAGCTGCGGTATTAGTTTTAGGATTATATATTTTGTAAATAAATTAGGTCAATATTGGGCGCATTGCCAATGCTAGAAATTTAATTCTATGCTTTGTTGATCAATTGCTAGATAAGATTTTGTTAACAATCTAAATATAGTAGGATTTTTGGCTCCAATTCAAAAAGGCAGAAACGATTCCTAAAGCGGATGTCTAATCGCAGGGCCGACTCAAGGAGTTTCTAGGTTCTAAATCAATGTGGTTGTACAACTATTGTATACAGGGTGTAAAAAAAGTCTGGAATATAGCAAATATTTCAAAAACTACCGGAGATGAATTTTTCAAAATTTCCAGAGTTATATAAGTAAAAACGGCGCATCTAGGAAGGACAAAACTGTTTCTGTAACTATACAGGGTTAGTCAGAAAAAATACCAACTTTTGTATTTTAAACTGGACACCCTGTATATTACCGAGGAATCAAATAGTCCTTCAAAAGACAAATTCAACGATATAGGGTTTGACGAAATTATCTGTCAAAATGACAGATGTGGGGTGACTTAAAGAATAAGGTTTACAACAATAGACCGGTTAATATTGAAGCTTTAAAGGATCATATTAGAAATGAGATACGTCAAATTCCATGGGATACTTTTGACAACGTCTTACGAGAATTTAAAGACAGTATCCGATCGAATTTGAGGTATCTCATTTCTAATATGATCCTTTAAAGCTTCAATATTAACCGGTCTATTGTTGTAAACCTTATTCTTTAAGTCACCCCACATCTGTCATTTTGACAGATAAGTCCGTCAAACCCTATATCGTTGAATTTGTCTTTTGAAGGACTATTTGATTCCTCGGTAATATACAGGGTGTCCAATTTAAAATACAAAAGTTGGTATTTTTTCTGACTAACCCTGTATAGTTACAGAAACGGTTTTGTCCTTCCTAGATGCGCCGTTTTTACCTATATAAGTCTGGAAATTTTGAAAAATTCATCTCTGCTAGTTTTTGAAATATTTGCTATATTCCAGACTTTTTTTACACACTGTATAAAGGTTTACTAATTTATCTTTAAGCGTCTATATCTAAATGACTTAGTATAATAACTATGATATTATATATTATATGCCCCCTGAGTGATTTATTGTGGCAACTCGCTGAACTGAATGTAATTTAACTGTAGCTGAATTTCGAAAAGCATTAATTGAACCGACATTATTGTTTTAGCGTAATTTGAACGAGTTCATATAATATTCAGAAGTATATCAAATGTAATATTTAAGTGTTTGTAGAATTAGAATTAGACTAAAAGACGAAGGAAGTTTTGTATTCGTGAAAACATCATAAGATTTCTTCAGTACTTCACGTTTCAGGGTCCCTAGACGTAAAAATATGTTTTTTACGACCGACCAGAAAATATGCGGTTTCTGGAGAATTTTTTTCACCAGAAAGTAACGTTTTGCCAGTCAACACCGGAAAACGGACACCAGGGACCGGTAAAAGCTTTTGCCGGTCCCTGATGCCTTCGTTACTAAGGAAACAAGTTTGTGTTATTGTTTGGATAAGTCAAATGATAGATACTAATGTCATAATTTTCTTGAGTTTTTGAAAGTGAATTCGCAAGTTTGAAAGTATGAACTGGGATGTCATAAAAAATATTGTACGATATATGGCCGAAAGGTGTTTTGCAGGTCTTCCTAAGCTTCCACTTGATTCGATCTGCAAAACATTACTTTCCGGCCTTGTAACGTAAATTACTATTTCTCAATCCCGTCTGTCTGTCCGTTTATCCGTCTGTTGATGATATAGCTCAAAAACTATTTGTTGGATGAAGACGATATTTTGCATGCGGATTATACAGGGTGGTAAAAAACTAGTGCATTAGATCATTACTGCTCGTTTCCTGAACGTACGTCGAGTCCTTTTTTACAAATCTTGTCCTAGTATTCAGCTCCATTCTCTTACAGTCGGTAAAATAAAATATACTTCTTTAGTAAAAATATGGCAACGTTGTTTAACTAAGTATACGATGCATTGGGTTGCTGCTATGAAACATGGTTTATCATGTATCACACATTTTTTCGCAATGTTGCAGGAGCAAATGTTTTCTTTGTATTTTTTACAAAAAAAAGTTTCAGATCATTTTACGCTTAATTGCATTTTATTTTTCTTTGAGGATTTTTGATTGCTCTATGTTAGTGTTGTTTTCCATACATATATATATATATACATGGTGTAAAACTGGTGTAACCACATGCATTTGGCATGTGTTTAATAAAGAAGTAGAAAAACGATGTGACGATACCATTATGTACCCGACCTGTTCATTGCAGTATGGCTTGGCTGTACCCATCAACTTTCCAATCTTGCGTTTCTCTTCTAAAAATCGAGTCACACACTTTTAAAGTTGTTTCTAGGTCAATACAGACCTATCCGACATTGCTTTTTAAAACTGTTCTGTAGTAGTAAATGGTAGTTTTAAAAGTGTAACTTTTACTTTTGTTAAGTTCGTACATAAATGAGTTGTAGTATCTCTAGTAGAATTTTTTATTTCTAGATTTCCTAACATTAAAGAGTACCTATATAGTTTCGTCAGCCTGATTAAGACCTCTGTTCAAACTTAAAAAAATTCATTGAGAATGGCAATGCACACAAAAATATGTGTCATTGTATGCAGGAGAATTTACTGGCTGTCATCACTTTCCCACTATCACGATATTTGATTATATTAATATCTGTGGTTCACTGTTATATATTATTTATAACTTGTGAAAAAAAAATTTTCTTTGCATGACATTTCTCAGCATTGTTTTAGTGTAATCGACCACCGCAGTCCAATGCTCTAATCACTGAGGTACACTGGCGATCCACAACGATCTTATATTATAATTAGCCAAAAATTGTATTTTTAATTTTTAAGCGTTTGTCAAAAATTTTCCAAAATTAAAAATTCTACAAAAACGGTACAAAATAGAGCGTTGAAGAGACACATTTTCTCTAAAATTTTAAGCCAAATTAAAAAATTAATAATATACCGGGTGTTCTATTTAAAATAGGAGTTAATAAAAAAAATAGAAAACAACTAAAGAAACCCATTTTAGAAGTATTCAACTGGAAAAAACACTTATCTCACATCAAATCACTTTAAAAATGTAATAAAAACGTAAAGTTTGAAAAAATCGTTAGGGCCGTTTTTGAAAAATCGAAAAAAACTGAAAAATTACAAGAGTAAACACCTACTTCCGGTTATGCGATATTCTTCAAACCTTGCTGTCGCATACCTCTTTTCGTTTTTGAGATATTCTTTTCACAGACAGACACACAGAGAGACAGACCAATGAACAAAAACATGTTTTTTGGGTTCAGGGAACGTGAAGATCTGTTGAAAACTCAATTTAGAATTTTTAGGGTGAATCCAATACTTCCTTTATCGTAAAAGGAATTAAAAATTATAACCAGCAAGCGAGTTTAAGAGCACCGCTTTACAGCCCCCCAATAAATCCCTAGCTCGAGACCGCCGGCTGGAAAAAGCAAAAATCCGCCGTGAATGGAACATATTAAGGATTAAAAAAAAACATTCCTAATAAATAATGCGCCCCAATTAAACCACACATGTTCGGTGTCTATCGAAAGGTAAAATTAACCGCCATCCAATTTGATAGCATGTACAGGAGCCGAGCGCGCCACCATTAAGGTTTTGGCACACAGGACGCGGTCTTTCGCGGAGGCCAGCGATCGTGCGATCTTCTCGGCGGTCGGCGATATGGCTACGTCACATATAGAGCGATATCTGTGTGAACGATCCAGTGTTGTGATAATTTTCTGCAGAGCAGGTTCGCAGTAGTAATTTGCACAGGTTAAAGTGCTATGCAGGTTTTTCTTGGAAAATGAGTAGTTTTGACGAGGAGGAACTCCTGCTTCTTTTAGCACTACAGTGTAGCAGAAGAAAAAGACGATACTGGGTACACCCAATTAATGAGAAAAAAAGAAGAACTTGGTGAATACCACCGTCTCTGTAGGGAACTGCAGTCACATGAAGACAGATTTTTTGTATACCTCCGCATGCCAAGACAATGTTTGTTTGAGGTAAGTTAATCGAAAGTATATACTAGCACCTATACGTATAGTATGAACAGAGTTATTTATTTCTCTCAACGAACTGATCGGATCGCCTGGATGGCGCGATATTTTTGTGATTTTGTACAAACGTATCGCCTGCCGCCGCTGTCAAGACTGTCTCGCTGCGAGAGATCGCCTCGTGTGTGACAGAAATAATGCAATGTTGCTTTATACAAACATATCGTCGGATCGCGGCGGGCAGATATCGCTGCCCGCCGCGACAGACCGCGTCCTGTGTGCCAAAGCCTTTAACCATCATCCGGAACAGCCCCAAAGTGCGAGCAATGCAGCTAAAAATCTCCCAGATTTCGGCAAAAGATCAAAGCGAGGCGAAAGTTCAACAAAGATCCCCGGGCAAACGAAAAACTGGGACAAAGGCCGGTCTGTCGGACTAATATCGCAACTTTAAAATTAAACTAAATTGGCGAATGAAAAAATCACACACAGGGTTGATAGAGAAAATTAAAGCACATGTAATGAAACCAGGGAGTACACTGAATCATAACCAAATTCGAAGCGCAACCTCAAAAACATCTGCGTTTTGACACACGCAGGACCCGGAGAAATTAATTCGCGCCGCGAATTGAGCAGCCAAACCCATCGAATTTGGTACCAATTTGATCAACGTTTCAGTGGCCGTTTATTACAACAACAATTAAGTCACTAATTAATCGCCCCGCGGAATTAAACGCGGAATTTATAAATCCATCAAACAACAGGCAGTCATTCCTCCTCCTTCGACCAATGAGCGTCGAGAAAGCACGAAACAAAGAACGGAGTTCCTTTAAATAGACGGACCTTTTCAATAGGAAGACAGTCAACATCGCTGAGTCGAACTCAACACAGCACCCAGCTCCGAGTCCACCAGTAGCCAATTCAGCTCCAGGATCATCCAGCAGCCCAGTCAGCTTTCAGGATCATCCAGCAGCTTTTGAGACTCCGAGTACCAGGAGCAACCACTCTCAGCCGCACCGAGGACTCTGGGCCCCAGCCGTACTCAAAACGCAGTCGCCCAGGCAGTACGTGGACTCAGATACTCCTGCCGACCTCAGACCGTGCCACTTCAGCCGCCGCCCCAGAGAGAAGATCAGCGCTCGTTCCAGCAGCCCAAGCAGTCATTCCAGCCGCCGCCCTCGAGAGGACGATCAGCGGCCATTCCTGCCGCCCACGCCGTTTCCATTAAGTCGAGTCACTTCAGCTGCCGCCCCCGAGAGGACGAACCGCGCCCGCTCTTGCAGCCCAGTCGTTCTAGGACGCCGCGCTACCTCAACCGCCGCCCCCGAACGGCCACCTCAAGGACTTGCTTTTCAGAAGCTCGAACCAGCACCCGGACGACGCCCAGCTCCAGCCGCCGCCACCGAGAGGTCGACCAGCGCCCGCGATTTCCTAGGAGGACCCCCAGTCCCGCTCGACGCCCCTACGAGATCGCCCTCGGCGCACGTCACGACCCTTGCCCGGCCTCGCCCTCCCGGAGGACCAGGTCCAAGGCGAGGCAGCGTTCCCCGCCTCTTGCCGCCAGGATAGCCCGTCCCATCGACAAGCCCGGCACCGGCGCCCGATTCTAACGTAGTTTTTGTATTTTTTTTTCTTTACATTTAAGAGTTAATTTAATTCCAATCGTCAGTATAGCCGAGGGTAACGCCTCCACCCCTCCTTCGACTGCCGTCATTAATTGAACTACCGCTGAGCTTAGTTGGAGGTATGTTAATTGGTGCCCAATACGCGGGGCTTGTTAACCTATATATAAAAGTCCACCTCTGAGGGCTTACAATCATTTTAAGATGATGAAAAATGCTTCACTGTGTCTCTTATATGAAATTAAAATAACAGCCAGTCTTTAAAAACACAATAAATTGGATTTGAAAATACACACTAAACAAAACAAATGGGAAATCATAATAAATGTTCAAAATGATTTCAAATATCAGTATGTGCCAACCCTGGACTATTTGTGTGTGTCAGAAACTCACCACATAGAAGGATTAGTTTATGTATTCGTGAAAATTGGAGCCATTTTAAACATTTTTTATGATTTTCTATTTGTTCTGGTGATTAGTGTATATTTTGAAATACAATTTATTGTGTTTTCAAAGCCTACCTGTTATTTTAGTTTCATGCAAGAGATGCGGCAAAGCATTTTTCATCATCCTTAGATGGCTGTAACTCCTCAGGGGTAGACATACAAAAGTATGGAGATAATTTGAGTTAAATTATTATTTTGAGCTCTAGTCTGTGTGGTTAATTTTTTCCGCACCTTTCAAAGACCAAATTTGAGCTGTTTAATGATTTGATTATGAATTACAGTTTATAGAGTTTGTAAAGTTATGGTGTTTATTTTATGTTTTATTCGCTTACATTTGAATACTTGTCAAAACGTCGATGACATATACAGTCTGTTCTACAAAAAAGGCCCGGCCTTCTAGCTACTTTATTATTTATTTTAGACCCAATAAACCTTATATCAAATCAAATGGCACATAAAAACCTACATTTTAACACTATCAAAAAATTGTCATCTTCAATTGTCAGAGTGGTGACGTCACAAGCAATTTTTTTAAATGATACTCTCTTTTCAACAATATAAATATTTTATGCCCTTACATGAGAAAATTTTCGAGAAAAATTAAAAACTGTTTTACCGGTGGGAGGCCACGATACAAAACTATAAACAAAAGTGTTACTCAGAAAAACAAAACAATATTTATTTACAAAAGGGAACACAAAAAACTAACCATTTATAACAAATGTTCGATATGTAAGCCATTATTGACAATACAAATTTGACATCGTCTATGGACACTTCTTGCGGCGTTTATAAGCATATCTTGAGGAATGCTTTGGCAAGCATTTCTAATCCTTATTCTGAGATCATCAATATTTTCTGGTGGTGTAACGAAAACAAGGTCCGTAAGGTGTCCCCGCAAAAAGAAATCAAGGAGAGTTAAGTCTGGGGACCTAGCTGGCCACTGAATTGGTCCATTTGTGCCAATCCAATTCTGTCCAAAATTTTCGTTTAGGAAATTAGTGTTTATAAGAGAATTATGGACAGATCTTGTTGAAAAATGACGTTATTAAATTCTGCAAGAGGCAATTGTTCCAAATATTCCTGTAATTGGTTTCGTAGAAACTGGTTGTATCTAACTGAATTTAGAGTTCCGTCAATAAAGTAAGGTCCTAACAACCTTCCGTTTAAAATCCCACACCATACATTAACGCTAAATCTTCTTTGAAAGCGATTTTCTCTAATATTTCTGGGATTTTCTGTACTCCAATAATATTGATTATTTCTATTAAATAAGCCGTTATTGGAAAATGTGCATTCGTCAGACCATAATAATTTTCTGTAAAAATTAGGATCCTCTTGCTGTCTGTTTACAAAGTAATTACAAAATTCAATTCGACGTGGAGGGTCATTTGCTTCTAAATTATGCACTAAATGTACCTTATATGGTTTAAAATCATGTTTTTTTTAAATGTGATATACTGTACTACATGACACCTGAAGATTATTGCAATTTCTCGTGTTGATTTGAATATTAAAGCACAAGAGTATAATACAAGAAAACACTTTAGATTATTCTGAAATCTGACAGTTAGAGCGTTTGTCTACTATTTGTTTTGTTTTTCTGAGTTACGCTTTTGTTTATAGTTTTGTATCATGGCCTCCCACTGTGAAAAAGCTTTGTAATTTTTCACGAAAATTTTCTTACGCAAGTGCATGAAATATTTATATTGTTGACAAGAGAAAAAAAACCTCTACCAGAAAATGTAAAAAAATATATACAGTGTCATTTAAAAAAATTGCATGTAACGTCACCACTCTGAAACAATTGAAGAGAAAATTTTTTTGATTGTGTTAAAATGTAGGCTTTTATGTGTCATTTGATTTGTTGGGTCTAAAATAAATAATAAAGTTGCTAGAAGGCGGGGCCTTTTTTGTAGAACAGACTGTATGTAATAGATTAAGAGTTATTTTATGTAAAATATACGAGGGCCGTTTTTTTTAACCTCCGATGGGCCATAACAAAAAGACATGTGCATATAAAACAATAATTTGATTACTAAAAGTTATTTACACTTATGGGTACTTTTCGACGTAATCATCTTGGACCTGTGGACAAGCTTTTCAATACCTTCTGCATAAAATGTTGCCGCCAATAAATTAAAATGAGTCTATCCGTTGTTTGAAAGCTCCTCGTTATTTTGGAAGCGCTGCCCTCCTAGTCACTTCTTCAGTTCAGGGAAAACATGCAAGTCACTCGGCGCTAGGTCAGGACTGTAATCCGGGTGATCGAAAATATCCCCTTGAAATTGCTCAAGAAACCGGTGGGTGACAGCAGCACTGTACGGGCGTCCCTCCGACTGCTTGAGCAATATGGAATATTTTCGATCACCCGGCATACAGTCCCGACCTAGCGCCGAGTGACTTCCATGTTTTCTCTGAACTGAAGAAGTGACTAGGAGGGCAGCGCTTCCAAAATAACGAGAAGCTTCAAGACAACTTCAAGACATTGTCATTTTAATTCATTCGCGGCAACATTTTATGCGGAGGGTATTGGAATAGTCGGAATAGCCGGGACGACTACAATCTTCACGCTTCTGTATTAGGTCAAATTAACATCAATTTACCTTAATCTCTGGGTTGCCATTGTGGAAGACTGTTTAAGTGGACCGCACTTGTTTCCACCTCGCTTAATTGAGCAATTTTTGCAACATCTTCTTCGCTGACTTTTGGAAATGTTTCCTTAGACATACGTAGTTCCAAATTTTTCCGTGGATGTGCCTTAACTAACATTTCGGCAGTCGGAGGATTGAAAGAGGATGCTCCGTAGAATGGCTATCGCGAATTCCAGACTCAATACATCTAGACTTTTTACTCTAGGTTTATATAAAGACTTCAGTTTATGAAATTCATATAGCTACAGCAGAGGAACTGCTAGGAAGAGTGCTCGATGGCTGGATTTTGTTTAATACAAGATCTACACATATTCCATAGGGGGCGTAACTGTATGATCTTATGTAGAGTCCCTGTATATATATAATCTTATGCATTGAAATCCGGGGTCACCATTCTGAGTAATTGTTGTAACTAATCTGTTGACCATCATTGATGCAATAATTTAAAATCAGTTTGCTATTTAACTGATGATATCAAAATTTAGATCAATTGAATCAAATCGCTCTGGGGCCGAAACGGCACATAAAGTAAAGATTGAGTATTGATTTTTATTAACTTATTATTGTATGATTTAAAACAAAAAGATCTCGCCAACATCAAATACTCGTATACGACTCAAAGGCGCTCCTGAGCCAAAAGGACACATTTCCGATATGCAGACATTTTATGTTTTACTTTCATTATGAGCTCTTTAAGTTTGCCACTATGTTTTTGAAACCGTGTATATGCGAGCATTGTTGATTATTACGTGTGTCATAATAATTATAAATTATAGCATTTTATGAAATGTGTAATTTAATTAAAATATCCATTTTTAGGTGTTCGATTTATGTAGGTTTATTGCACATACTTATATAGAGTTGGGTTTTTCTAATTATATCTTGGTTGTTGAACTTGCTTTGTGTTACACATATAAATAAACGCCTTTGTTAGTGTTTTTCAACAAACGCATATTTAACATTTTCGTTGGAAGCGTGGATAACAAAGTCATAAATTGCCTTCGTCGCCTACCAAATGTTCCTTAATTATACGGTGTAGTTCGCTCTAATCAAGAAATTGTTGGAGTTACCCAAATTCCAGGTTGGTCTCGTCGTGCCTTAATCAATTCCGTCTCCGTTTTCCGTTTCGTCTAAGTGGGCAGATAATTAAAAGCTAGTCAAAGAAAGTCTGAAAACGAAACTTATTATTAAGATTCCCCGAAGAATACATAATGTAGGTTTTTTACTTTTTGCTGCCCCGCCTTGACACAACTCACTAATTTATGAGTAGAAATAATGAGATTCTAACAGCAACTCCGGTCGGCGAGCGACCATCTGATTCATCAGCCGCTGTCAAGACCGCCATTTTGAATAATATACTTGTAATTTTATTGCGTTATGAATAAATTCATTTAAATTACTTCTTTGTAATTTTCAGTTTTAATAATATTCATATCCTAAATTTGGCGGGGACATATTTTATGTTACAGTTGTCTAATATCCACTTAATTATAGACACATAATTTTATTTTTTACGCTGGTCTGTAATTCGATAGTAATTATAATGTATATCGCCGAAACGTCAGCTTGCAGAGCTATATCTGAATATATCGTTTTGAACAATGTTCTAATATCTCTTGTTGAACACATAATGTGCAGATCGTTCCATCGCCAATATTATACAGGTCTTCGACCTCTAAGTATCACTGGTCGCACATTCAAACTCTAATAAAGTTATTATTATAAATTTTATTTTATGAGAATTGAGCAATAACAATAATAATTTTCTACAAGGTATCATATAACATTGTACCATAATGTTCAGCACACACCATGCTAGCTGAGGGAAGCTTTATTCTTCGAGCAGATCGTTACATCCTGAACATTTCTTCTGTCTGCAAAAAAAAACAGCCATGTAATATATTTTTTAAGTAATCGACATAATATTAGAAATAATTCACAGATACTGCGGTCGAAGTTATGTTACTAGAATTTCGTGGAACCGATGTCCATTATTGGACTTACAATGCATGTTAAGGTAGCAGCAATAAATACGGGATATTATTGCTTCATGTGAGTCCAGTGAAATACAAGCTTATTTTGACGCAGCACTGTATGTAGAACTGCAGGGGTTCCCAAACCATGTGAATCTGATCATTTCTTACTTAACGTTCCGACCGGAAAGCTCCTTAAAATTTACGATCCTGTACGCAATAAAATTTTTCGATTAGCACTAAATCGAATCGGATGCAAAAGTTAATAAACATTAAGCGTATAGGTTGGTAATAATATGCGTGTTGCATGTCATATTCCATAGTGTAGTAAATAAGATATCTCAGTCCAAGGAAACGGTATAAGCTGATTTCTGACTGTCCTCCTGTATTTATAGCTTTTAAGATATAAGACTAGAATTTATGCAGATTTTAAGTATTTAAAACTGAAATATTTGACGAAGAGTTTTTGGCGGTAAACCGATAAGCTGCTTACTAATTACAAGTTATGGCCAATACAAATGAGATACAAAGGATTAATTGCTATAATACAAGCTATACTGAAGTACGGGGACCACTTAGCTTCAATTAATCAACGCCCAAATCAAAACTGAAACGGGCTGAACACATTATTAGTAATGGGATCATTAAATAATAAATTATTAATATTAATGACTTCCTTATATAGATTGTCTTTATTCCTATTATAAACGGAAATTTTAGTAAACCGTTGGGATTCAGACATCTTCTTTACCTCTTAATCTGCCTTAGAATTCGTTCTGCTCGCAGGTGAATTTAGAACTTTTATTAACCAAACACCACCATTTTAGTGAAATTTTTGAAATGTTAAATAAGGTGGTGACATTTTATAATTGTTACGTTTTTATCTTAAATCACTAGTTCTAATGATTTACAATTCCAACTTGGTGTAAAATACCTTCAATATTCTTAAATTATTTCTACAGATATAAAAAAAATAAAAAAAGTTTAACTGTGTAACGGAATTTGGCCATTGTTTCATCTTCCCTTTTCAGCCTTCTTACTTAACTTCAGCAATATAGAACGCAAGATAAAATTATTTTTCAACTGGGACATTTTTCAAAAATGTATAGTAAAATTATTACTGGTATAATTGTTGAGCTAGAACAGAGTGGTTGCTTTAGGTTTGCGTTTATGTAAGAGACTTTAATGCGATTGGGTGATATGGTTGTGTCAAACGTAATAGAAAAAAGTTGAATGTGTTCATTGGCCAGGTGAGTGTAATTCCAAATAGCGTGTTTTTGAAGTCGTACCTCTTTGAAGTTTTACCTATTTATTGCCTTTGATAAAATTTTATATATTTTGAGCAGAAAGATCTCTTAGAAGAGAAAGAGCAAAAGTTTGAAATTTAATGGTACATATATTATTCTAAAGTATCTACGTCAGCATAGTAAATATTAATTTCTAAGTTGATATTCTCTTTGTTTCAGAACCCTATTTGTATTTGTTCTTTTTAATGAGTAAAGAAATGTAATTCAAGTTCAAGTTGTTCTTTCCGTATCATTTAAAATATGTAACTGTTTCAGCACATAACAGATGTTTCATATTTCTTTACATGAACAACTTAATTTTTATCTAATTTTCCAGATAATTTATAATATTCTATTCGGTACATACCTATCCACAAATAATTTGAACAATTTCAAGAAGCTTTGTAGCACTAACCATCAATAGTTTGGGTAAGTAAGTCATTTGGGTTGCATAACCCTGACTCAAGAGGTCGCATCCCTTGAATTTTTGCATTTCAATTAATTAAACGTAACGTTTCTGATAATAATATACAACAATCATCTACTTATTGATTTATCTAACTAGGAAAAAGTAGGGTTGCCATACTTCCGGATTTTTCGGGATTGTACCAATTTGTCCTGAAACGAAATGTTGTCCCGAAATGTCCTGATTTTCCACGAAAATTTTACGTTTTAGCGATTTCGAGCGATTTCTGCGAATTATGGTTAGATACCTCAAATAGAATTCAGAACTAGTTGTTTAACAAGAGTTATGTATTCAGTATCTAGATATACGCTATTGTGGAATCTGAGTTCCAAAGGCTTTTTTAAATAGGCAATTAATTATGGGTTTATGTTAATAGCACATTGATCTACATTTAATATCAGTAAAATTTAAAATAAATATAAATTTCCAAGGTAAATATGATTGATACAAGAATTCCAATGAAACAAACTACTGCTACTGCAGCAGAAACAGATGCAAATGTAAATTGATGGTAGAGGAAGTATATCTAATATGTAAATAACCACATACATTGTGAAAGTAACAATTTTATTATAGCTTCGTATTAGTATTCCTGTTACATTTACTCGTATTTTATGATTAGTTTCCTTTGAGAATGCATAATAGTTTGATGTGTTTCTTTAGTATTTAGTTTTTAGTATTGGTAAAATTAATTACGAACAAATTACAAAAAAAACTTAAAATCATTAAGTATTGAATTATCTTTTCCCCACAAGTACCCCCCACCCCCATGCATTTTCGTAATTTTGTACCGAAATTTCTATTTTCAAATATGGCAGTGCTAGTAGAAAGCAACCATAATTAGAAGCAGTTGAAAAATCATCCCAATCTCAATATAAACCTGGTTCGTAAACCATTTGCAAAAACTTTCCGAAAATTACAATTAGCATTTTAATTTTATTAGAATGCAGTGCAAAAATAAGAAAAGAAAACCTCAAATGCTTAAATGAGAAGATTTTTTAATAATAATAATAATAATAATAAAAATAAAAATAATAGTAAAAATATTGAAACAAAAACTAGCACGTGTCATCCCATTCAATATATCAACAACGGGAATCACACTAAACACTTTCATACAACATCTAAAACAACGACTTAAGCTAAATCCTTTCATACATCAACAAATACAAAAATCATTCTGTTAAAAAGTTCGGTCTTTTCTTCATAACACTCAATAGCACCTCTTTTCTAACTTGGCACTAGCTCGTTGTAAAAGAAAATTTTACCATCAACTGATGAGAAAATAAGAAGAGAAAATAATAATAATGTTCTAGAAACGAAGCAGTACAAACTACGATGTAACAATACATATAGACAATACTATCACATGCAATATGCCTGTTCTACTGCTTAACTTTTATAAACAGATATAAACATAACATAAAAATACAGAAAATATATATAATAGAAAAATATATAGGTACCCTTGGTAAGGGTTCTAAAGAATTTGATGACAACATAATCACATCATCCCATTCTTAGTATTCACAAAAGGTATTACACACTTGACATTCACACAACATCCTAGACAACTTCAACTAGAACCACTTTTTAAAGCAATAGAATCCTTAGAAACTTGTGTTAATATTTTATTATGGAAGACATAGATAAAGGAAAAGCCACGATACACCATGTGTAGGTGTATCGTGGGAAAAACAATTTTAATGGTTACTGGGCACACATTTATAGGAGATTTTTTAATTTTGTGGCACAATCCTCCCCTGCGTTTCGACACTTGTAGATTTCCATGCAACATTAGGCTAGATCGTTTTGAAACATCCTGTATTTGTAGCGTGTATACAATTCTAATAGAAGTATGATATCGTTCAGTTCCGTTATTATTCTGTTACCGGTTTAGTAGACATATCTTTATAGCCTGTTCTACTGCTTAACTTTTATTTGCTACATAAATAATTTACAAGTAAATAAATAGTCAACTCCTACAATATTTTTTTCTTATTGCTTTGATAAAATTATATACCGGGTTATTCTGGATATTTCGAGAATCACCATTGAGATTTAGGAAACCATAATGAAGAGAAAGTCGGTTAACTAATTAATATTGAAGAAATTAATTGAATTTGGCACTTTCGTTTTAGAGTTAAAGCCAAAAAAAAAACTGTAAATGGGCACATTTTGTTAACTACCATAGATCGCTTATTATAAGAAAATAAATTTTGCAACACTGTCCTAAGACACTTTTTAATGGAGACGTATCTTATTGGAGCACTATTAGATTTACATACTTTACAATAGCATTTTCCATGTCGATTTAATAATGTGTTTAATAATGTAATTAATGTAATAAAAATATAGTTATTTAACCAAGAAGTGTGTTAATGAAGGCGATTAATAATCGAAACTGTTTAAAGCACGAACGAGCGATAGGGAGTGAGTGCCTTTAATAGTTGAGATTATTAATAGCCCATTAACAAACGAGTGATTACAAAATTTTTTCGTTGACCGCAAAATCTTTTTTGTGGCGAAACATTTGATTAATACAACTAACCTCCATGCAAAATATCATCAAAACCTCAAAATCACAAAAACAGTTAATTAATGAAAAAGAGTGTATTAATCAAAAACAGTGTATTAATAGATCCATTAATCCATCCTTTTTAAAAAAACAGTTAATTAATGAAAAAGAGTGTATTAATAAAAAACAGTGTATTAATGACGTCTATTAATCCATCCTTTTTTAGGAAAAATAATTCATTAATATTGAAATTAACGAGCGGCCAACGAAAAAATATAATAATCATAATAATAATATATAATATCCTTTATCTAATAGACTTGTCTGTCCGGGACGCTGTTTTGTCTGTCCGGGACGCTGTTTCAGCAGCCACGCTGTTTCAGCAGCCAAACCGTATGAGATAGAGAAAAAAGTTATGAAAGTTATATGTTTGGAATGGTCATGTCAGGTCAGGAACCGAATTTCAGTCACGTGACACTTCCGGTTTTCGAGAAATTACGTGATTTCTCGAAAACCGGAAGTGCCAGTACGCTGTTTCAGCAGCCAAACGGAGCTGCGACCCTCTGCGCCTTAAAACCTCGATTGGTTAGGCAACCACTTTTACAGCTTCCAGAATGTTCCGATGCGGCGTACCACTTTGACACCTTCCAGGTCTGGGTACAGTTTTTATTTAATACGCGTTTTATTTGAAAAATGGTCTTTTTTGTTTTTTTAAATGAGACATTTGTCTCACTGGGTTGCTAGTAATATAGTAATAATAATAAAAAAATAATAATGTATTACACGACTTTGGTAATCCCACGTGTACCTACAAAGAAATCACATTTGTTGCTTTCATAATTATTATTGCTCTCACTTTCTGTAAAATTTAATAACCATTAAGTTCCCAAATTTGAGAAACGTGATATGGCATTAACGTTTTATGTTTCCGGTTGTAGTTTTGTTGTCTCAGAGAAAAATTATTTAGAAGCCAATTCCGAAGAATGAATCTCGCAAATTAATTTTTCTAAAACTGGATAAGAATTTAGCGTAATACCTATGGTTTTCATCAAAGTAGACGACGGCTCATCAAATAGTCAATGCTTTAAATAATTAACAATAAGTAATGTGGCGAGTTTTAAATAATAACCCTTGTAGCCTTATAAACCTTATAAAATGTCTAATTATGAATTTTCTGCTTACATTTGTGAAATTGATTAATACTGAAAACTACTAACAACAATAGTTTTTTTACATAAAACAGTCTGATCTAATGAATACAAATTAATACAATTATGAAAGTAGCGTAAGAAGGATTGATCTGTTGAAAATTGCAGGGTCTTTTAACATAAATAATAACGGAAATCCATCACGTTTCCATTTGAAAATTTGCGTTGAAATTTTAGGTTATCACATTCTTAGACCATTTATTTGCAAAGAAAATGTTAATATAAAACATAATCCTATGTTAAAATCAGTGTTCAAACGGCTGTTACATTATACACAAATCCAGTCGCACACCCATAACAAAAAAAAAAAAAACAAGCTGATGATGGTCAAGCATAATCGAAGTTTTGCAAAAATTAGTTTTTTCTGAAGTTTATTTAGCAGCGATTTATAGTCAAAAAACGAAACGTGCACCTTTCCGTGTTTAGGGTATTACTAGAAAATCAAGTTAAGTAGGTCTAATTTATTTTTAGAATCGTATTTAGTTTAGGTGTTTTTGGGTTAATTCATTAAACAGCACTATAAACAATCTTCTTTATTTAAACATCAATATTTCGCTCTACTTTGAGGACTTCAGCACAATATTATATAACCAGTTCGCCTATTTTATAAAGCTTTTTTAATTACTTACGTTGTGAAGATAATATACTCGCTTAAGTACATATAATTAGTTGCTACGCAATAGGTATTTGAAGAAGAAGAAGAGTAAAACACTTTAAAATTATTGTACTTACAGCTAAAATAGGTTCACTTCTAAATGTACTTGTGGTTTGAGATATAAACAGAAGGTATAAGGGATTTCCTTAAATGTGTTAAATGTGTTGTCGACAACCTGTTAATGAAATAGAAGTAAATACTATGTAAGTTGTGGATATTGGTGTTAAAATTCACTGCAATTTTATTCCTGTTTATGTGAAGCATTTCTATAAATTGATCCCGGAAAGTTCATTTTTTCCATTTGTTTTTTAAATTAGCGACGCAACAATGGAAGTGTTATCGTTATATGTATGAGGAACTATGCAAAATTATGAGTTTAAGAAACAAAAAAGATGGTGGAGCGAAGTAATAAGAAAGGAAAGGAAAGTCTAGAAACAGAAATGGAAAGAGGATTTGAGATATAAAACAAATGATAAATATGACAGATAGAAGGAGCAGCGAGCCACTCAAAGAAATGTTGAAACAAGCTAAACACACATCTTGGGAAGAATTTGAGGAAAAGATGGACCACTTTGGATACCAAAAACTGTTTTATAAAGCCCTCAAACCCTGCGGAATGGTAAACCATACAAGGTTAAATATATAAAAATGAAGACCGAATTGCGTTGTGAAAAGAAGAAGATATTATAAATAGGTGAAAAGAATATTTTGAGGAAATGTTAACGCTAGAAGAACCACACGTAAATGCGGAAGATGGAGACGAAATACATAATATAGAAAATATTGAAGAATTCGATGAACATCAAGAAATAAAAGTAGAAGAAATAATAGAGACTGTGAAAATGTTAAAAAGAGTTAAAGCTGCAGGGTATGATGAAAGAACAGCAGAAATGGTTAAAAATTTGGAAAACAAGGGCCTGGAAATACTAACCAAATTGTTTAATAGATCATGCCAAGAAGAAAGCATATCTAAAGATTGGAAGATAGGAATACTGTTAGCACTCTATAAAAAAGAAGACAACGGGGAGTGCACAAACTACAGAGGAATCACTATCTTATGTACCATCAGGAGCATAGAAAAGTGAACGATTTTAATAATTTTCAAAAATAAATTTGTATTGCGTTATTCAACATGAAATTTAAGATGTTTCTATCAAACTTATTTATTAATATGCTTCACACGTATTTGATTTTACCTAAATACCTAAAGGAGTCGATCAGTTTTCTGTGCTCCCGATGGTACAATATTAAAGTTATATGAACGGATACTGGTAAAAGATTAACGAAGAAAAATGAAACACAATTAGAGGATTCGCAGTGCATATTCAAGAAAGGCAGAGGAATGCAAGGCCATATATTCACGATGAAACAGTTTATAGAACAATACACCAAAAATAAGCTATTCGTAGTCTTCCTAGACCTCTGCATTTGAAAATAATGCGAGATAGTCTAAAAAGGAGAGGCGTATGCCAAAAACTGCAGAAAGGTACGAAATAGCCTTTATGAAAACACAAGGAACTGCGTAAGAATGGGAAACCTAAATTGGAAGAGTTTATAACTAAAGAGAGTTTAAGACAAGGAGGTATCCTTAGCTCAGCTTTGTTCAACTTAGTGATGGGCGATGAAGGAAATAAAGAGTAAAGTAAGAAAATTAAAAGTGGCATATAATAATATGAAAATAGCAGAAATAACAAAAAGTGCATTTGCTAACGATGTAGTGGTTTACATAAACGATAAACAAGACTTGCAACACAATCTAGAAATATGGAAGAATACTCTATTGACAAGAACCCTAAGAAGAAATGCAGAGAAAACTAAAGTGATGGTGATAGGGAAAAAGACACGGACATATCAGTAAAATTAAAATTAAACGGAAGAGATGTCGAACAAGTGCAGACATTTAAGTATTTAGTAATGAAGAAAGATTGGAAAGTGCACCATTCGTTAAGTAACATATTTGTAAGGGAAAAGGAAATAACAAAAAACAAAGACCACACTGGTCAAAAGCATCTTGAAACCTATATTAATATACGGAAGGGAGAGCTGGGTATTATCGAAGCAAATAAAAAGAAAACTACAAGCCATGGAAATGAGATACTTACATGAACTAAAAGGGATTACGAGAAGAACCGGAATCAGAAACGACACAGCAAGAGAAGAGCTAGAAGTGGAACCCATCTTGAAGGGTATTAAACGTCAACAATTAAAATGGTTCGGCCACCTTGAAAGGATGGAGGAAGAAAGAGCAACAAAAAGAATATGGCAAGCACGATCATAACAGAGAAGAACAAGAAGTAGACCAACGAAAACATGGGATAGGAAAACAGTAGAAAACTTAAAAGAAAAGGGACTGGTATGGAGCAATGAAGCAAGAACAAAAAGTAATGGGACAAAGTTAATCTACAACTAATAACATTACATGTTATTTGTATTTTATACTTTAACACCTAACGGTAAATTTAACTTGTTAAATGTGTTGCCTACCTAGTTGTTACATGATAAAATTAGCAGCCTGTATATACAATACAGTATGTCTCCGGAATGAGTTTACAATAGGAAAAACTAGTTTATTTTTTATTTTTTGTAAAAAAGTAATTCTTTATAAAAATTTTTGCTTCTTCTAAAAATGACAGAGCCATGGAGAAATTTCAAATTTACTATACGGGGTGTTTACAAATGAACAAAATAAGAAACTAGCTAAAGAGTAAAGTACCTTTAATTTTGGTTGTAGAGGAAAATGTTATAAGAATAAGTTATTTGCAATGAAAATGTAAGTCTAAATACAGTTTCATATTAGCACTATATTTTCAAGTAAGAATGGTTGAAACCGAAACGTAAAAGACGCTGACGATAATGAAAGTATGAATACTTAACAATAAAAAAAAATGAAATTGCTATTCAAACGGCATCCTATCGACATTTAACTATATCTTCACCGATATATTAATATCTGACTGTTTTTTTATTTTTCAATTGATTAAAACTAAAAGAGCACAAGTTGTTAATATGAAACGAACGTTTTGTATTTACATTACGTTATTCTTTACAAATAACTTTTTCTTATATTATTTTCTATAGGCTCAAAATTAAAGATACTTCTCTCTTTAACCAGCTTCATATTTTCAGAATTTCTGCGTATGTTAAATTTCAAATGTCTCTATGGCACTGCAGTTTTCATAAAAAGGATGACTTTTCTACGAAAGTTAATAGTATAATTTTTTTTTGATTTTGGAATATTAGTTACTTAAAAATGTAATTGCTAATATGAAACTGAAATGTTGCATTTAAATTTAGGTTCTGATTACCAATAGCTTTTTCTTCTATATTTTCTTCTAAAGTCAAAATTACAGTTACTTTTCTAGCTGTTTTTATATTTTCTTAATTTCAAATGTCTTCACGGCACTGTGGTTTTTGTAAGACGCAATTTTTTTATAAAGAATGACTTTTTTACCAAAAATGAAAAACATAAGAAAACTCCCTGGTGTCAATTGAATCTAGGGGCATACTGTAGTTATATCGTTATAACTTGGAATTATAAGATTTTCGTTTTGCAGATATTTTTAATTTTTGTGTCAATGCGTTGGTTTTATACCAGTCAAGTATAATTTGATTGCTCAGTAACGGTACCGAATGAGTGGTTTCATGTTCTATGGTAAATTCAAATTGTATGTGAGGATTGAATAGGTGATATTTTGTCAGTAATTCTTGAGAACTATCCTTGGGTATGGCATACAGAACATCATCAACAAATTTATAAAAAATGGTACGTTAAATATAGTATCTAAATATTTATGTAAGATGTAATCGATAACAAGAAGTGCTAAAATTAGGATTTATAGTGAATCCATAGCGGCTTCAAAAATTTGTTGATAATCCTGTTTGTTTACAATAAAATAACTAGTGTTAAAAATATATCTAATGGATATCAAAATTTGTAGGCTTGAAATATTTGTATACTTTTGTACTAAATTCCAATATTGATTAATTATAGGTAATTAAGCTTAATGAAATATAGTGAACAACTGCACTGAATCAGGTGAAAAGATAATATTATTGCCAGGGAACTCATAGTTTATGATTTATTTGCAAACTAAAATGTATGGATTATTGACGTTATATTGTATTGTATGATTATTGAAGGCTTTTCCAAGAATGTCTGCAGTGAATCTGGATAATTTATATGTGAGTGAATTAATGCTAGAGATGAGGAGGCGCAACGGTAAAAGAGGTTTACGTATTTTTGGTAAACTATACATTTTTGCTGCAACTGACTTATTTGCGATGTCGGCCACAATGAAGTTATTTTTTGAGTTTGCAAAACGTTATCAGCATTTTTGAGTACACAGTTAGATTAACTATGGATGTAACAAGACTTCCGCATAACACAGTCAAGTTATTATTTATGAAAAAATAGAAAAGTAATTTCTATGTTCTTCAGGCACTTTTTTCATAAGAATGCAGTGGTGTACTCATTTAAAAAAAATGATTGAAATACGAGTTATATCATAAACTTTTTAAAAGACGTAATATTAAAGATAATGAAGATGTTACCATGAATAATCATCGACCATTCTCAACAAATCAGACATAACAAACATACAATCTAGAAGACAATTTAAAAAGAATATAAAACTATTTACATTGCATTTTCAAATTGGCGTATATTATTTGCAGCACATAATATATAAAATATTGTATATCTTTCTCCTTAGATTGTTAAATGACCCATAATTATTTAGTTTTTTTGTTAATTAATTCTGATAGATTGTCATTTCTCAAGATGAAATTCGCCTACAACGCGAAAAGCGTGAAAAGCAACATTTTACTTACTGAGAAATAGGAATTTTTTATAAAATTGGAATGAAAATGAACAATTTTTGTTTGTTTTATATATGTTTGAAGAGAGAAAAAAGTGTACCTATGGTATAACTGGAATTTAGAATTTCTTATGAAAAATTGGTTACTTCTATACATTCTTATCATAAATGTGCCGGAAGAACGAAGAAATTACTTTTCTCTATTTTCATAAATGAAGGAGATATAGCAATAAAATACAAAAGTCCGAAATTGAACTTTTGTTCATACTTCGAAAACAAAAGACGATAGCGAATTTTGATTTTCACCATTAAGTTTTTCTCAAAAAAGGAGGATTGAGGATCTATATCGTCAAGACAATGGTCAAGACTGTTACAATGTACAGTTGTAGAAAATAAAATCGGGTACAACTAAATAAATCTACTGTCAATATTTTTATATTATAATATTATTATATTTAGATTTTTATATAAACTAACTTTTTCATGTAACCCCAGAGGTAAAAGTCCATGGGAGTTAGGTCTGGCGAACGCGGTGCCCATGTCACTGGACCACCTGTTACAATCCATCTCCCTGGGAAATTTTTTACATGTAAACGTGCATGTCTAATATTTAAGAAGACATCTTCCAATAATATTGGCAACGAATTCTCTACAAAGTCTTCGTAATTTTCAGCATTCAAACGTTGTAGTAATTCAAATGGTCCAATTAAGCGATCATTTAGGATACCAGCCATCATATTCACACTAAATATTTGTTGGAAATGTGATTGTCCCCTTATATGAGAGTTTTCTCTCGCCCATTCATGGAAATTATGAAAATTAGCAAATCCGTCTCTCGACAAAATATTTGGCAGAGTATTTTCATGCGTCTGAATCCAGTTACATCTTAAACAAACTTCTGCATTATTGCTCGGAGCTTGAACTCTTTGATAATGATATGGATGGAAAATTCCTGCTTATTGTTTTCCAAACCTAATGAGTGACACAACACTGGATTATGGTAAAATAATGTTGTACTTATTTGTGCATAATAAACCTGATTTGTAGATACTCCAGTACGCATATACATACTCCCCACACTTAATGTCGGATCTTTTTCTAATAAATTAAGAATTTACTCTTCAGTGTTTCCGGGTATACGGACAATACCTTGGCCAGCCGCATGCCTTGGTTGGAATGTTCTCGTAACTGCCGATATAAATTAGTGAAAAATTTACGTGTAGGTAATCTTCTGTTGGAATACTTTCTTTTGTATTTTTCTTGTGCCGCTAAAGCATCGCTATCACACAAACCTTACGTATTCCGCGTTTGAAAATAATCTCGGCGTTGTAATCGGGGATGTTAAGAAAGTTTTTAATACAGCAATTGTAACTATTTAACACTTTACTAATTTGACAGTTAACACTGAAAGCAATATTATTGTTTGTCAACAATGGCGTTCAATTGTTTTGGAAAACAAATAGTTTCATGGCGTAGCGGATGTTGGCACGAAAAAGTATAAAATTAAAATAACTCGTTAACGGTTGAGTTTAGGATGTATGTTTATCTAGACTTTTTGGTTCGAAATGAGTTACCCAATTGGTTTCTAAAACATTCCTGATACATTTTTGAGACACCCTATATAATAGTAAGGTTAGCATTAGAACGTTTGCATTTCTTATAATTTTTGAAATCCTAGGGATGAGCCTCTATGATTTCATCGGCGTTGGTATGATTTACTTCAGTAACGAAACAGTTTATAGATTTTTATTCTGGAACATTTTTCTCTACTTATGTTGCAGGTCGAACACCTATAACGGCAGCAAGAAACTTGGCGGCGTTTCCGCTTAGAGGAAAAGTGGAAAACTTAAAAGTGGAAACCGCTGCGTGAAACACTACGGCGAGGCGGCTACAAATTTGACAAGAGCATCAAACTTATATGCGAAATCGATAAGGCATAGAGCACATGTGTCAGCTTTGAGCTAATTATCGGGAGGCCCGACGCGCTCAGCCAAATAAATTCCACATTCGGCGCTGCCGCTCCAAAAAACCGATTCGAATGTCTCCGAAGATAGGCAACTACTTGAAACCGTTAATTTGAATAAAAGCAACATTAAAACATCTCAAGGTGGCAATGAATCAGTTTGGTGCAGCTGAAGGATTCCGCGTGTTCCTCCTTGTTGCCGTGGAAACCGGAGGGCCTCCGCCAATCCGCGAGCTGCAGGAGGCGGCCGCGGATGCTTTAAGACCCAGATACGCATTCTTCTTATTTCCAGCATTCCCATTACCGCGGAATCCCCTGCGATGCATCGCTCTGGCTCGAGATATTGTTCTTGTTTCCTTAACGGCTTTTCGGACAGTGACGTATGTCCTCTTCTGGAGCGAGCGCCGTCTCGGTCCACTTGCTAGTCTTATTTTCCTTCGGTTATCTCGCATCTCCAAACCCAAGATTCCGCTGTCAGCTGAAACAAACAAAAATCATCGTTCAGCCGAAATTACGATCCCATTTTCAAAATATTTACTTATAAAAGACCAATACAGCCTTTGACATTTCTAGTGCTAGTTCAGAAACGTCGAGCTGAAGATTCCTTTTTATTATATTAAGTGTTACGCTGAGGTTGACCTTTTTATGTTTTCTCACCTGGATGCCTTATCAATTAGATCCAAAATAGAAGTCAGAAAAGCAACAAATGAATCTTGGGAGGGTAAATGCATATAGATAAACTCACAAATTAGTAGAACAAGATCAACAGAAATTTGGATTTTTGCGAACAATGACAGAAAAATATAAATAATAACAGATGCAATAACATAAAAATCAATGATAAAGAATAACATTACAAAGAACTGTTAGTATAAATAAGTAAATAGGAATATAAAACCTTGTTAAAGACTTCAACTGAAAAGGCTCAAATGAGCATCACAAAAGGTGATCTTGGGACAGCACTAAAGTAATAACAATAATAACAAGTGGTTTATTTAACTAACCGCAATTTATGTATATAATATTATGATACACAAAGGTCAGTTATTAAAAAAAAATTAAAATAAATACATTTGGTAGATTAATACAATCAAATTTAGAAAAGTTTTGAATAAGATTGTATGTTAAGTTGAAATTGAGTTATGGAAGTTAAATTTGAGACCATTTAGAATTTATGCTGAAAATTATAGCAATTGAGTGTTCAATCATGATGGTGGAAATTAATATGAAAGATAAGCTAATGTTACATGTGACAAATATGCTTACTATTAGAATATAGAAATGTAGTAGGTATAAATCAGATCATTTAATTTTAAAAGAGTGTAGTAATAATTGTAACTAGCATAAAGTAAGTTTGTTTTAATGGTAGTAAAAATAACAAACAAAAATTATGTAGACATAGTTTGGAAAACTTCTTTTAAATTAATAACTTGAACTTGAAGTTCAGCCTGTATTTATATGAATAATTGGGTATAAAACAAATACAAGTATACAGTCATTGAAGAGATTATAGAATATGGTTTAATTAGATACAAGTAAGGAGAATATAATAATAGTTAAATGGATTTGGATTATTTAACATATACAGAATAATTAATATTAATTACTGGATTTGGTGATGGTATGGAGGACGAGTCGATCATTTGACGGGAGTTGCTGAGTTGGTCGATTCTTACAAAGTAGGAGCTGGGGAAAATAGAAGATTAGTTTGGGTACCATCTGTTAGTGGGAACTTACCAGGAAGCTGTTAGGTTGACAGTAGCATACAAGAGTGTGAGGAACGGGACCATATTTGCAACCAGTCAGGGTTTTAACAGGTTGGAGTTTGTTGGACGGTTAGAGGAGCGTCGAGGTTGGTCTGTTAATAAGCTGAGCTGTAAACGTAGGGAGCAGTAGTGTTTTGAGGTGACTATAAGTGGAAATAAGAGGAATTCAGGTTGGTCTTAATTAGTTCTATAGAAGAATATTGAATAAAAAAACAATTAAATGAGTGGAATAAATATAACACAGTACTTACTTTAGTGAATTGAGTGATTGATTTGTGAGTAGAAAGAATATTTGTCATTTTTGGTTTGATTATTGTTTGATAGTTGTTTAGAGTCAAGCTGACATTTAGTATCAGACAATAATTAAAAGTCATTATAAAATTAGAATATCAAAGAACAGACAACTAGATTAACGAACCACCCCTGTTAAGAGTCTTAAATGCAATACATTTATTAAACAGAATAAAATATAAATTTCAAACTAAATCAATCAGTTTGATAAAATAGTAGAGGTAATATTCCTAATTAAATAAAAGGCGTCTCAACGTTATAAACTTTTACATAATTATGAAGCAACTAACTGTGGGGCTTGTAAAAATACAATAAGTCAAGCAACCATTCCATATTTATGGCCGCCCAACGTGATGCTGCCATTCCATTACAATAAATATTTTAAAAAAGTAACAAGTAAGTCTCCAGGGAAACTTGTATGGGAACCCACAAAACTATACAATACTTCACCTGTACAAAACAAAATATAAAGAAGAATAAAAAACAGAAGGAACATGTGTACATAAAAATTAAATATACTAAAATGCAAAGAAACGTAAAATAATCAAAAAGCAAAAAGCAGGGCTCAAGGACACCAAAAAATAATCGCAGTATATGTTAAAACATCAGTCAATCAAATAATCGATTGATATGGTCTAGGAAACGATAGCAACAAATCTTTTACCTTTCCTCCTTTTTATATGTTTGGCACAGTATAAATTTGAATTCAACAACAATTCATAGCTTCTTTGACCTGTAACTTTTTTTGCTAATGAAAATATTATGGTCTTCACTTCGAGTGCTGTATGTGTGCTTTTGGATATTTTGTACAAACAATATTTTAATGTTTAAACACTTTTTGAAAAAGATATTTGTAAAACAACTGATGATAATCAAACTTTTTTGTTTTATAATACAAGTCATACAAACTGTACCATTTTTTTAAAAATAATCTTTAAGATTAATTTTTGCATAATTTGCAAAGACTACTTGAGAGTCGTTTTTATACACTTCCCCATTCTATTATGCAATATGACAAGAAACACTGGCGCTTGTAGAAAGTTAACCAATTGCCTAAACACGTAGTTAAAGCTTAGTTTTTAAATGAAACTTTTTCTCACTTTAGATTGGAATTCAGTTATTTCTAAATGTTTAATCGTTTCTGCTTTTTCTTTGAACAAATCAAACTACATTGGAATCTTGGCAGTTAAATTTATAAATATTTGTTTGATTAACATGAAATAGGTGACTGTCTATCTATTGTTCTAATTTATTTTCTTAATTTTAATGGCTTTTGTTTTCTGTAAAATTTGTAACGAAAGGATAATTTTGAAGATTACTGAAAAATGATCAAAGATTGTACAATCTAAAAAAGTGGAGTAATATTTGCGGTATTGATTTTAAATTTTAAGAATATATAATTCCATCCGCATTTCGATTCATCGTAGACTCGGGTGTAACTATTAATGTAAGACAAAACATCTTATTTACATAAGTTATTTAAATAATCTTGAATGTAGGGCAGTTCATGAATGAAATTGATATTGATGTTAGTATACTATAATTATTTAAAATAAATATTAAAGCTGTTAATGATAAAGTGACTACATATATGAGACTAGTTGCATAATTTAAAAAGCGTATTCTAAAGTGTTCTGTTAAGAATCGTAATGTTTATAACCTGCGCTACAATATGAAACATGTAATATAACTTGTGAATTAAAAAACAATATTTTTGCTAAGCATCTACGATATTGTAATTCAAAATGTTTTAAATTTAATGTTGCAAGCGAATCGGCTCATACAAAATTCGTAGCGAAATACTTGAGCTAATGAGTTTAATACGCACTGTATCCGTCTTGAAACAGTATCTACAAGCTTTTGACAATCTTCTACTGTTATGTTACAATTTCTTGTAGTTATTCTCTTAAGCGTGGAGCGTCTCTATCTGGAGTCTCTCATTTTGTTTAATTCTTCCCTATATAGTATTTTAAAAATGGTATATTGTTTTCAGTAAACTAAGTTATTGTTCCAGTAGGACGCAACATTGCCTTGTTGACAAAAATTACAATACTTATTTGAGTTTATCAATAGACGGTATCATAGACAAATATTTTACTGCGTTTACAGTAACTACTATCAATAAACCAACACATTGTATTGACATGTACCCCTAAACCACTACAGAGGCTGTATAGTTATATATTCTTTTTATTCATCTTGGATGAAAATCCTCATGCTTTTTCATGATTTCTCGACTTTGTGTATCCCCAACGTCAAGATCAAACTTTGATTCTTCACTCTAAATTAAAGAACATCATTGCTTTATCAACCATTTTGTATGCTATTCTGCCCACAGTACCTTTCTCTTTGTTTTTATTAATTAGCTGTTTAGTGTAAAGAGCTTACAATTACAACTAGAGATCAAGACTAAAGAACATTTTATTTTATAAAACTTAGATCCCAATTTTTTAGCTGTCTAAGAGAAGTGTAATTGGAAATATTTTTACCAATTTCTCTAGAAGTCTAGACCACTGATCAGCTATTTCTTAGAAATAGAGCGTCTATCATTGCTTACAAACCATTCGGCGTAATACTTTTCTGTCGACAGGAGCGATAGTAACAGTCTTTTGATTTTCCTTGTAACGACGATATTTCCAGCATTTTTATATAAATTTTTGATATTTTTAACTATATATGTATCTTAAAATGCATTAATTTTCTGAAATGTTATAATCGGAAACACCTTTTTCCGTTACTAAAAACTATTTTTTCTCAAATTATCCGAAATCAGTTTCCCCCAACGATTTTTATCTTAATAATATTTTTAAAACCCAAAAGAGGAAATACAATATAAAGTAGAAAATGCACTATGGTGGGACAAAAAGTTAAAGAAAGTAATAAAATGTACAACTGTTGAATCGATAGAAAACAAATCATTAGACGTAGAAGAAAAGAGAAAGGTGAACACAATATGAGATAATGGGAAATGAAGACATTAGACAAATAATATATAAGGAACAAACAGTTGTTGACAGAATCGAGATTACAAACTTAAAGTGATTTAGACATGTAATTCGTATGACCAGCGAAATGTAACCCCTTCGAGTTTACTGAATGAAACTTATGAGTCCGTTTTCGAATTATTTGCTTATAAAAACCAATTCAAACTTTCACATTTCAAATGCTATGAGGAAATTCGAATCATTTCAAAATTCTGGGACAGTCTGATTGTAATTTTATTTGTGCAATATAGGCACGTTAAAAATTTAAAAGACGCTTTTTACCAACTGAAACTGTGCTGTATTAGTCACTCGTATTTTCCCATATTGATTACCGTGATGTGGTCTTGTTGAAGCGCTATGGTTAAAAAGCATATTACAATATGTACAGTGATCTTGAACAGTGATACGGGCTGGTTATTTCCACACAAAAAACACTGCGTCATAACCTAAATATAGGTTATTGACCAAAATATAAAAAAAAATTAGGTCTGAATTCGTTAATGTGTACTCGTTCCACATGCTTTGTCGTAGGACTAAGGGCCGATTTCATAATCAATTTTAAAGCTTCATTTAACTAAAATGACATTAGACTGTGCAGAGTACAATGTGTTACATATAGGATCATGAACATTCTAACATTACTTTAGTTAAATAAAGCTTTAAAATTGATTATGAAATCGGCCCTAAGTAATATAGATCTTGTTCCACTCATCAAATTTATCTAGTAGTTGACTCCCTTAAATCTGAATACTTTTTGTTAAACACCAGCAATATCAAGAGCGAATATGAGGGTACTTCTCCTTTCTCTACAAATGTAATTGAAGTCCTTCTCCTGCTAAGATAACATACTCCTAATGTATTAGACTGTATTTGGTCAAAATTACTTCCTCGAAGGTTAGAAGGTAGAGCAACGTTTGTTGAACCTTGCCTTGTGATTCCGGACATATTTAATGATAACACAATAAATTCACAAAACTGCAATGGTTGTCCAAACCAAACTTTGAATTAAAAAGTATTAAATATATGTAAACTTACAACAGTTTTATAAATGTATAAAGTCATTGTATAGTATTAGAGCAACCATGCCATACTTGATTGACTGTACCACAAGTAGTTATGCCGATTTTTTAAACTAAGATAATAATTAGAGGCGTACGAGTTTGGTTTTATTATCAATAATGGTCTCACAGGAACAAATATGAAAGACAGTACAGTGAGAGAAGAATAAATATTAAATTATTTATGCACTAAGTATTAATTATTACACACAGGCAACTTCGAGTTATTTTAAGAGTATTTTTGAAAAAAATCTCTGCAAACGTAAGTGCAATTCTGCAGTAGGTGATGTTAGATAGCATGCTGCAGATAAAATTTATGGCAACTGCCTAAGCGAGTCGCAATCAGACAGTACAAGTAGTGTAGCAGTTAATTTAGAAATGAGGACATTGCCACATGACAACTTCATAGCAGTTTATTCATTTAAAGAACAATACTTTACTGAATAACCAAACAGAACCAAAGCCACTAGACGAGTGATTAAATCTTGCGACTTTAGTAAAGACACTTTACTTACGTGTAGAGTATAATAATTTTAAAGATCAGGAAGAAATGTTTTATATTAACTGCATGATACCATTTAAAATAATATTATACTGTACCCTGAAGTATTTCGTGCTAATTCTAATATGTAAAGTACAACTTTTTAAAATTGAGTGGACATTTGAAACGTCATACTTTACGTAACGAATTATGAAATGGAAATGTTTTATAAGTAGTCCTAAAAAATAATTTTCATATCAAAATGACATACGAAAAACCGAAATAAGAGTCAGTTTCAATTTTAAAGAAACTTTTTTAAGATCAAAATTAGAAAAAATCTTGTACATAATTTGGTGTGAAAAATGTTTGACTTGCATTTATATCATTTTTATGTTCAGAAAATGTTACATTTACTTAAAAATATGTAATAACCGTTGTTGTGGCAATGCTGCCGTGAACACTTTCGGTTGGTCCTTAAAAATTCTAAACAACAAAAATTCAAGAAATATTTTATTTATTATGACAACGAAATAATTTTTAATATCAAAAATTTAAATTTTTAGCCAAAAACTTAATAAAATATTCTATCAAACTGTCATTTAATAATGTTTAACAAAAAAAAACTACTTCTAGCAATTAGATTGCACGTAACTTGCTTTGGATTAGTTTTAAAGTACTTAATTGTTAAACTGTTAAATATTTTTTATTTTATTTAATTTAATTAAACCCACTTTTAATAATGTGATGCCATTCAATTTTAATGCTGTAACAGTTACGAGCGAGTCAGGATCTGTTAGTAAGTCTCTGGTATTGCATTGCAGTCTCATCAAATGGAACTATTAAACAAATTTGGGTGCTCCAAAAACTTGTTAATTATCGTGTTCTTGTAATTTATGTTCTGTCACTACACGTGTATGAGCGGCGTAACACAATTTTTGGTTCCAACTGAATTCGTTTAATGGTGATGTTATGCAGTTATTTTAAAACCCATATAATTTGGAACTTAAATTGGTAGTAAAACTAGCGAAGCTCATCGTAAAAGTGATACCCAAGACATGCTATCTTCAACGTTGAAAATCAGCTGACTAATGTCACTGCAATTGAGATTCTTTTATTAATTGATTTTTTGTTTGGCAACACCAATAAAAACTAAAATTGCCTAACCTTGTATTTTCTTTTAAAACTTTTAGAACTTAATCAAATATTTTATGAAATATTGGGTTGGCAACATTCAAAATTATATACAGGGAATTCTTGTTTTTCTCGCAAAATTTGTTTTCAGATGACAAATGTCATTATGCTAAGAACAGTTTTTTGATTCTTGCAGGTTATAACAGTTTTTAAATATTATAATAATATTGAAATAATAGAGCAGTCTGTTTGTGGCATTATTATGACTTGATGTGCCATATGCCATGCGTTGCTTATGGCAAGGAAACACATTATACCAAGGATAAAACTTTTGGCAGCGCGTCAGGATGAATCCTTTCACATTATTTAATATTTGGAGATTATTATTTAACGAATTAATTTTTTTTAATATGTTCTAGTATTTATTGCTGTTACGTGTCAACTTAATTTTAATAACAAGGCTAATATAATACTTATATCTAGGCCAACTGACATAATCATATTTCAAGTAAGTAACTATACTTACGTAACATCGGCTCTCAAGTGGCTACGGACAGGGACGTTTAGGCGCCGCAACTTTAGGCGCGGGGACAGTTATTAGTCGCCACATGAAGGAAATTCCCATTATTCTTGATTTTAAATTTTTTTGTTAGGTAATTATTGCAGTCATTAATGTTGAAGAAAAATTCAAACCTTTATAAACAATATATATTCAGATTTTTACGAGTCTTCTTCAGTGTTAAAGTTTTACATATTTACATAGTCAATTTACCTTTTATCGATTACGGACAATTAGTTATTTACATTGTGTATATGGATAGTTTAACGTAGTGAAATTATATGGTGTGTATAATTCCACCACGTTAAACTATCCATATACAAAATGTAAATAACTTATTTTCCGCTGTCCACGCGCCTAAAGTTGCGGCGCCTAAACGTCCTAGACCGAGTGGCTATGACTGGCCTTCTAACAACGAAATAGTGATTTTGTGAATCTGATGATATGTTGTTAGTATGTCTACTTCCAATTTATTCTCATTGATTTCTAAAAATCATGAAAAAAGTTATACTGAATTTATAAACTAGTTACATGTCATACAGTTTTCTTATTAGATTGAGTGATCACCCTTTTTCAACATTAGACAGATTATTACATGATTTTATCGATAACTCTTGTATTTGTGGTTGATTTGTGTTATAATACATGCCATTTTATATCTGCAGTGCGTAGATTTTGAAGATACCAACTGTGACTACTTTTTAGTGTTTCTATACATTAAATATAGATAATTTCATTGATTTGGAAAAATATGTTTAAGAATGACAAATATCTTATGTATTGCTAAATTATTTCGTGTCTATATAAACAATGTAAGAAAAATAGCTTCTACTGAAGGTTATATCAAATTATTGCAGTTTGTTAAATCCAAGCCACAATTATTAAGAATTATTCGGAGTATATTAATGTAAAATCAAGTACTAGTGGCAATTTCCACAAGAATGATTTTTTACAATTGAATTACTCTTCCTTCAACTAGTATTGATATCTCTGATGCCTAATGTATTTATTTCTGTAGTTACTATAAACAAATAGGTATCTTAATAGGTTATAAAATCTGGTGATAAGGCAACGCACCAATTAGAAATTCTCAACTACTTGTAGATTAAATGAAAGTAATGTAGTTGGAATACTTTCTCTTTTTTTATTTTGCAGTGTGTCCGATATTATTTAAATCCTGTTTGTACAACTACTACTTGGTTATGATTTTCTAACGTCGAAATTTCTAGATATATGTTAAAATGCAATTTGGTACAGTTTAAATGAATTAAAATAATTATAATTTTGCTTTTAAGACAACTCCATCAAATTATATTTATATAAAACTGGATTTAAAACTTCATAGAAAGATATCAAAAGCACACTAGGTAATCAAGTTAAGAAACGTCTGGCCTTTATAAAAACTGCAAACACCAAAAAAATAACAGGAGTGTAATTTAAAATTATACAATAAAAGAATGAGTAAATACATAATAGTAGATAAATATTTAGAAAATAATTGATTTATTATGTCAGAGTCAATCAATTTGAAACCGTAACATTATTTCTTTAAAGTTTGGAATATATTTATACGAGAAAATACATTCATTCATGCTTCAACTTTCGATTTGATAGGTTATTGTCTTAAAAATAATGAGTTTTTTAAAAGCTAATATGGTTATTTACTTTCTTAGTTACAAATTAATTGCATTTACAAGAGCTTAAACGTTTTTATTGACATTTGTTGACAGTTTGAGCACTACCTGCTTGAAATTAAAACACTTTTACACTATATAAAAAAAAACTGCTGAGCTTTATATTGTATAATAGCATAAGTTGCTTTCAGTTGCTACCACACTAACAATAAAAATGCTTTTATGTATTCATTCACCTTATGCGTACGTATCTACCTCTGCCGAGTAAACCTATGCCTTTATTCAAATTAGCTTCTCAGTAATACATAACTCACACATGCATGCGCTGTGTTATAAACTGCAGTATGCACACATCAAGTACACATAAAATTTGTCACGGTTACGGTTATGTTACCTCAGAATGATAAATGCCTTAACCACTCATGTTTTCGCAAGGGATGAAGACGCAGGTATGATGTAATTTACAATACATATATGCAAAGGTAATAAATAGGTCGTTACATTTCAGACAAAGCTTTGCTTGGTCGCATAAGCCGAACAATTTGAATAATAACTCTGCGTGAGAATTCAATGCGATGCACCATTGTCCAACTGTAATATTTTAAACTATTGTCAAACTGGTGAAGACTCTTAGGTATGCTACAAAGGAGCATGCGCAATTTAATATTTTTATAAAACCCTACAAAAGTAGCCTGGTAAATCGCTACAGCTCCCCAGGCAAAGTCCGCCGAACTCCTTAAACCAGGTCAGATTTTATTCCCATGGAGCCATAGAAGAGGCCATCTAAAAAATTTGTTAATAGAAACATTAATCTATCAAACCAGTTCGTTGTAAACAATGTAAGGACCTCCTCTCGGCGGCACGGTGCTTAATTCCAGTCGTGGATATCTTCATCTCGAGCTTTGTTAGGCATCCGACCAGGTCATTCGTCATGTGAGGGGGTCGAACACGACGGCAAACAAAAATTCCAAACCTGAAACTACCGTCCATCATTTCTCGAACGTCTTTTATTTAGTCGTCTGATTTGGTATTACATGGCCGACTGGAGAAAATTATATGTTTACGGCGTGCATTTTGTAGAAACTAGCAAAAAAGCGCAACCAGAAATTTACCTGAAACCTCCATTTGAATTATCTTCGGAGACCAGTCAAGACGAAAAGCATTGTGAAGTAGCAATTTTGAGTTTTGTAAATATTATTTTGTTGAAGTTTAATGTCAATATTCTGAAAATATTAAACGACTATTGTATGATTACAATTCGCAACTGATAAATCTGCGATAAATATGCGACATTATTTAAAAATCGTGTATATCTTAAAATTAACTGTTATTGGTATTGTTCCACCGATATTTTACTTTTTATTTTTATTCATTATTGATTACTTGTAGTATAATATTTTCTTCGCTATATTCAGACCGTGCAGATTTAGAGTGTAATTGTAGGATTATCAATGTGCTGTCTAGGAACCAGTTAAATTAATGACAATTTTTTATATAAAAATCACTAATAACATGTTTCACCCACGAAATAATAAAGGATTTGTAAAAGTGTGCTATTTCAAGGATTATAACATCCATATGAAAAGTAAATTTGTTTATACTTATGTGTAAGTCTACCTTTATCTATTAAAAATTTTTTAAATTATATTACACACGTTTTTAATGACTATTAGGGCTAAAATAAATGTGCAGTTTTAAAAATCTGTTTAGTAATACAATTTTACAACTTCTTCATGGTGCAGCCTAAAAAATTAAAAGCTAGGGTCTTATATTTATATTCATGTATCATTCGCGTAAACATAAACGAAATTAAATGAATCTTGGAAAAGAAAAATATTTATTGTTATATTATATAGTAATAAATTAAAGGCTAAAGCAAAAATAAGTTAAAGATAAGATTGCTATTATTTCAGCATTAGAAAATAAAATGTTCATAAATTTATAAAACCTTTTAGATACTTCTGTTTACTATAGTATTATTGTCAATATTAGAATTAAATTTCAGCTTAGACCGCATCGTCGGTGTAGATAAACCCAATGCATTTGTTGGCTTAATGTGCCTAACACCTTGTGAACTCAAACAAGGGTTTTTGTAACGGTTATGTTCTTTGGTGGCTCGTGAAATTTTACAAGCCACCCATGATTTGATCCGTGTTATTACAGTACCTTGTGAATAAGGATACCTAGGCATATTTTTACTGCTTGTGCATCTATGTAGACTAACGTTTCGCACGACATTGCAGCTTGCATCATCAGAGTCAAAGTTGCAAAGATCAATAATGTTTAAAAGTAAACTCCGTTCACATTTTTTTAGCATGAAGGTTGGCCTTGTATTTTTGTTGTTAAGTTGCCCTTGAACAGAACCATAATTTTCATTTTGTTGTATAATCTGCATAACCTCCAATACTTGACAGAACATAGTATTGCCAGATGGACTGCTTACTTTGATAGTACATCTGAAGTATTGCAGGACCTTCCACGTACTTAAAAATGTCTCTAATTACACAATTACTGAAACTGGATATATACATAAAAATTACTAAGTTCCATTTTCTATTCTGCTTAAATATGGCAACTTTGCATTTGAAGGTGTTTTGTCATGTTTTCTAACCTAAAAGCATTTGGTAACCATAACCTCAAATGTAAACCTCATGTAAACACAACAAAGTACTTTTGCACAGCTAAATTGGGAAAACTGTCATGCCCAACCTTTATGCGAAAAAGATGTGAACGGAGTATATTCAAGACATTAATATAAATAAAAAATATGAACAAAGGTCGTTCGTTGATTATTCGATAGATAATGTATTTTTTGTATAAATGGATTGCAATATCAAGCTAATAGTGCATTTTCTATATTTCTGTTAGGATTGTAATATAAATAATGGAACTGATTATTAATAGTATTAATAAATACATAAATCTACTACACAATATATTGATTGCAGATTATACTTCTTTGGATGTATGCGCTATCAGCATGATGGTGTCCTTCACCAACATAGCAAGTGTGAAGTTTTACTCATAATCACGTATCACCGTTGCATTGGCAATGGTATTGGCCACCCAAATCACTAAACTTAAATCCTTTTGATAATCGTATTAGAGATGATGTATCAAACAAAACTACAATGAGAAATATTTGATTTACCTAAATAGTATACACTACCTAATATAAAATATTACTGTTTCAATAATGTTTTTAAAGTTTTGGAATTAGTAAGGAATTAAGACAAGGTTATAGTTTGTCTCTAACACTATTTAATATTTGCCTAGACCAGTCACTGCAAAAATGCCAAAAGCAGTGTAAAGCTTTAGGACTAAACATAAATATTAACATCTTATTTACAGTTTACTTTGCGGATGACCAAGTCTTAGTTGCAGAAGATGAAGACGATTATATGCTGTGTAAACTGAAAGAGCAATATAGACTGGCAGGATTGAACATCAATATGAAAACACCGGAGAGCTTGGGAGTAGGAAAAGAAGGAATAGTCTTGAAATTGAAGTAGAACATTTAAATGGAAAAATATAAATATTTGGGCGTCAGAAAGAAAGAGATTAACGAATGGATTAATAAAGCAAAAGGTGTAATAAGGTCTATAAATTCACTAGTATGGGATTAAGCGACCAAATAACCCAAAAAAGAATATATTATACCATAGTACAGAGTACGGCAAGATATGGATGTAAATCTTGGACATAAGTTAAAGAATTAAGTCAGGAATCTTAGCTTGCCGAGTGTCAAGACTGGATAGAATTACTAATGACGAAATCAGAATAAGGATGGACGTAAAGACAGGTATAGTAGAAGATGTGGAAAGAAAACAATTGGTATGGTTTGGTCACGTAAATCGACTGCCAGAGAATATATGGCCAAAGCAAGTATTAATATGGATACCGTCAGAGCGAATGAAAAGAGGAAGACCCAGGCTGAGCTGGACAGATAGCATAGAGAAAGCAAGGGATTGGGCGGAAGAAGGTATTCTTCTTGGTCTTCTTTGCTGTGGTATGGAGCCTTTCATCTGCCATTCTTTGAACGTGGCCATTCCAAGAAACTTGCTTTCCTTCTATGTTTTTCCTTATTTTACTTTCTGCGCCCATTAGTTCTTTTATTATCACATTTTGTATGCTATCTTTTTACGTTATTCTTGCGGACCTTGGAAGGATGTCCATTTTTGTTGTCTTTTTATTATTCTCTGTAATTCGCCTTTTCAGCTCTATAAAGCATGGGGGCTGTCAGGCTAT
>OW679194.1:130989670-131112347 GCA_940337035.1 Agriotes lineatus | reverse complement strand
TAGCGAAAAAAAAATAATATAATAAATTCAAGTTGAATATCATCCGCTAATAAGCTAAGAATGGATGTATTTATATACATATATCTTCCGGATTGGTGACGGGAAACTCAAAGGAAATGGTAAAGGCACGATGGAAATGAAAAACGCGAAATAGAAAATGAGAAATAAACCAACAAATATAATAAAAATTGATACGTGTAATGGTAGGGACGATGATGGAAGTAGCTAAAGAAATAATACGATATAGCACAACTAGAAAGAACAAGAAAAAATAAATAAAGACGAATACATTTTTTATACTGCGGAGTGAGTAAACGAGGGAGAAACGAAATGGGTTTCTTTGTAACAAACCAATTACGAAAGAACGTAATGCAATTGAATTGAATTTGAACCAGTAAAGGGTCGATTGGGCTACATAAGAATAAAAGCGAAACCAGTAAATCTAATATTAATAAATGTTTATGCACCAATAGAAGATGCAGCGAAGAAAAAAAGACCAACTGTACAGTAAACCGGAAAAGTTACGTAAAAAAATACAACATGACACCTTGGTAGTCATATGAGACCTTAAAGCCAAAATAGATGAATAAAGCTATGTTAAAAGTAGTCACAGAAAAACACACAATATATAATAATAAAACTACTTATGATGGATAAATGGTATACTCAATAGCAGTGTGACTAATTATAATAATACACAAGTAGCACTAAATTCAAATATAAACTAATACACAAAATAAGTTGACCAGCTTGAAAAACTAACAATACGGGTAAACGTTATAATATGGAGACATCTACAAAAAAGACGAAAACGATGGTAACTGCCAAGCAACCGACCATTTGCAAACTAGAAGGGGAAAATTATTGAACAAATAATGAAGTAATAAATTGTCTGGGTACCGAAATAAGTAGTAAGTAGCAGGGCTCTAATTGGAGAAATTCGAAGAACCGCACAAGTAACTGGAAGCCTGAGAAGTATGGTATGATATAACAAGTTTATGAGAACTGATACCAAAGTTAAAATATACAAAACAATAGTATATCCAGTCCTTACATAGGCCACTGAAACAAGAGCGGAAACGAAGAAAACAGACAGAAGGTGAAGACTGTAGAACTAAAGATACTACGCTCACTACAAAGACTAACTCTCTTGGATAGAAAGACAAACTCAGACATAAGACAACGATGTAATGTCACCAAAGCAGTAAAGTGGATGAAAGAACGAAAGAAAAAATCGAATAAACACGTATACCGCATGGGCGAAGACAGATTAACCAACATCTGTAAAAATAGACGATCAACAAGAAAAAGACCCCCAGGACGACCTTCCAATAGATGGACTGAAAGTGTGTTCTCTTCATACGTGGAATAACGAGGCAGGACAAACAGGAATTAATTCCTAGTCGATAGTAGAAGAAGAAAAGGGCGATAAAAATTTGAAGGGGCAAATGCGGATAGTTCGCACCAGTAGTAGCACCGGGGATACTGAAAATAAATGGAGAAGGAAGGACACACAAATTGGCAACAAATGGGAAGTATAAACTTTAGAAGCAAAAAGAGAGAATATATGGAAATATTGCAACAAGAAATAGAAATAAAAAAGACGTCGACCAACAATTGGGAAATATAAAAGACAGTTTAAAAACATTTGCTGAACAAGTAATTGGCTATAAAAAAGCTCAATAAGCCGTGTAAAGAAATATGCAAACAAAACAAGAAATCAGGACTAAAATGCATACGTTTGAGAAAATAGCAATATTCAACGAAAAAAGCTTAGAAAATATGCAAAAAGAAGAAGAATGCATGGGGGAGTAACATGATGGACTAACTAGAAAAGGAGAGTAAAACAAACATTTGCAACAAGTTTCCACAACGGAACGGACGAACTATAAACGAACGATAAAATGATAAACAAAATATGGAGTAATTACTTTCAGACTTCCAATGAAGAAATGCAAAACTAAGAAAATTGTGAAGATACCAATGAGGAATCAATGTCAAAACCAGACATGGCAATATTAAAAGAGTAATGAAGACACTAAAAAAGGAAGAGCACCCGGTGAAGACAAAATAAATGCGCAAATAGTAAAGAATGGAGATGAAGCAATATCTACATACAAAAATATTCCACCATACAAAAAAGATATGGGAAACAGAAGAAATGCGGAATCATCGGTGAAGTGATTTGATATACAATTTCGCAAAAAAGACAACAAAATACTTTCGACATTAATACAATAATATTTCAAAAAAATATAGGTAAATAACAATACGTAGTTAGGGGAAGCAATCGATGTACTACATATAATGAGACAAATTGCAGAAAAGGACCTAAATATAAAGTAGACTTACACTTACTGTTTTAGATTTTCAGCAAACGCTTGATAGGTTAAGGGAAAGAAACTGGTACAAATAATGAGAAAAATGAAAATCTCCCCCAGACTATTAAGATTGATCCAAGTAATGCTAGACAAAACAAGGGCTTGTGTGAGAGGAAATGAAGGAGAGCAGAAGATTTTGAAGTGAAAGGAGGAATAAAGCAAGAAGTGTCTTATCAGCAACACTGTTTAAGACCGTGTTGAATAATACTATAGTTAGAAAGGCAGACTGTTCTAGGATAATAATAATAATAATAATAATAAAATAATCGGATGACATGACAAGGGAAGATGATCGAGGTCTTTATGAATGTATAAACAATGACGAAGAACGTGGGACTAAAAAGCAATAAAACAAAACAAAATATATAAAGGCACTAATTAAATGATGGGGTTAAAAGCCAAGGAGGGCACAACGATAAAAATAATAACGGAATGGTAACCTTATGAAATAAGACGAACAGTGAGGCCCAAACTAAGGTGATGGGAAACAAAGAAATCCATACACCCCAAGAAAAATATTGCGAAGCCTTCAACAGAAGCGGCTGAATTTCTACGAGAATGGAACATCAGGTAATGATGTCCTTCCCTTACTCAAATCTAAATATACGAAGAAATAATGGTCGGAAGCTATACATGTTTTATAGCAAAACATGCAATTCTCTCAAAAGCATTTCATATATTTAGAATTTTCAATGTAGGTACTTACGTCATTAATAATTTGATAAAATACAAAAAAAATAGCAATATGGTGACTGTAAGATAATTAAAGAATATGACGTTATATTTTCGGAAGCAAATCGTATCATTTTATTTAAAAGATATAAATTAGAACGTACAATACATAGACCACCTACTAAATATAAATAGAATACCTTATATAGGGAAAAATTCGAATGTTCTTGGGAAAGAATGAGTTATAATAATTAATTATATATTCATTTAATAACAGCAACGCCTTTCAGAAACACATCACTTAATTAAAATACTAAGAATAAAACAATGCACTCATATTGTACCCTAGGGGGAAGGGTTAGAATTGCAATGTTGATTAATATTGGATGATGTAGAGTACCATTAGATTAATTGGCTTGTAAAGTATAAAAACATGCAAAATATTATGTATCTATAAATCATAAAAACTTCAAAAGTCGGATAATACACTAAGTTATCAACCATTTATTCATTATTTAGTATATGTGAAAACTGTTGTAGATGGTCTATTGACATGTGACGCCTTGGCGATTGAGGTCTCTACAAAACTGAATGGCGACACATCAAGGTTAAGCATGGGTTAACGTTAGTTAGTTTACTAATCATAAATATTATCCTTCAAAGTACTTCAGGCTCAACTATTTTGAAGATTAGAATGATCTATATACTTTTGTCTCATTTCTATTTTTTATTAGTTAAATATGTATATATAAAGAATTACACTTTAATAAGGCATTAAAGTAAAATTAATTTCTTGAAAATTATAGCCGCTTCTTATACATATTCGAAGTAGTACTCCCTACTCCTCCATATAACTATGTGAAAATATTTTATTAGTGTGGTCTGCAAACGGTAATTTCAAAAAATGCAAGTAAAACAATTTGGCAACGTCGCAATAGTGGAAAAAACATGTAGTAATTTAAAAAGTCTAAACATATAATTATATCTATAATTTTATTACTTTAGAGCTCTATGTGTTCCAGATAAATTTAAAAATTCTTTTATTCGTCTATCAATTAAAACAATTGAGGTATATTGTTTTTTAAAACAGTTTCATGGCCGTGAGATAATATTAAAAAATGGAAAACATCGTAGTACACTTTACAAGTTGCAAATGAGAACAAATTAGACTAGGTACTTTATGTAGAGTAACTGCCACCATAACCGCACAAGCTACAAGGCAATGTTTTTAGTGCTGTTTTATTCATAATTACGAGAGTAATTTAATTTATTCAATGTTCTTTCTACATACGTACTTACCCATTTCCGCAACGATTTGGAGAAAAGATAGCCTGCATCTGCAAAAGAATTAGAGCAATTAACATTAGTTAACAAGGGTGAAAATGAAATTAGCAAAACGATACTCAGTATGAAGTTAATTCAAGTTAGAAAAAGATGCTGCTATTTCTATTTTTGGAAAAATGAAGAAATAATTATGTTATCTATTCTATTATCAATTCACGTTGCTTAATTTTGATTGCTAATAATTTTATCTTAATCGCGCGTTCAATAACTATAAAACGTGCTAAAATACTAGTGCATGCTAGTGTTATCTATAATTATCCAATATAAAGATTTTATAGCGAGCGCTAAACGCCTGTGTATACTAGATTATTAAAAGAGACGAATATAACCGTATTAATTGTGACAACCATAATCTTTGACTTAAATATCTCCTAAAGTGGCTTTCATGCCTTTTTAATTTTTTACGACCCATAAAAGAAACATTCAGATTTTTGCAGTGGTCGTTCTGAGGTTTAATCTTTTTATAAAGTAGCGCATGAGCACATCATTTTATGCGTTTTATGGTTTTTCTTGAACATAACAAATACCCATTTTCTTTTTATTCACCAGTTGTTAAAGTGCAGTGATGAAAGGGATGAAATGAATTACGTTATGGAAAAAACAAGAAGGTATAAAATGCTTTTATTGATTTCAGTAGCGTATAACTGTGTTGGCGGCTAGACTGTGATACAACAAGGGAAACACAGCGAGGAGCCTCACAGTCGAAGGACTCCACCACCGAGGGGAAACTTGAAATGGCCGCCTCGGATGAAGCTGCGTGGAGTGATAGGTGGGTGGGTCTGCTTCAAGGGGGGCCTTAAGAACTCGCGAAGCCGGTTCGTTTAATGGCCCCCAAGATGCTTGAATAGAAGGACGGATCGAGTGCGATATCAGGTACATTAAAAATACAATTTTAATTGCGCCGGCGATACTCAGCAATAAACTCATCGCACCCGGGTGCGGCATAATCGCGTCGTTAATGATGGAGCATGTAAAATAATATGAAGGCGGAATAAAGATCCTTTTAAATGTTAAACTGATGTCGGAAAATTCAATGCATGTAAAGCAGTCGACCTACTCTACACCAGGGAGTGAACAAAGAAAATGTATTCATAGAGTTACAACGGCCGGAAAGTCGTTTCTAAGACGCATTGTCATTCGCCAACGGAAAGGTACCCTTGGGAAACTTCAAGACATTTTCATTTTAGTTTTTCCTATCTAGCATCTTACTTTTGACGTATTTCAGCGTATTTTTCGCCAGGCTATACATACATTATAACTTAAATTTTATAAACACTCCAGGAATGTGCTCACTTGAAACTGAAATTGAAACTGCATCTCACAATTAGTATTATAGTCGCATTGCTAAATAAGTATTTAAATTTGAAATTTCGTGCACGAAACTGCCTTTCTATGAACAACTTTTTTTAAAACAAATGAATATTAGTTCGCTGAGATATATCAATTAAAACTTAGTATTATTGAACTTTAATTCAAAATTGACAAGGAAAAGGTATGCGGTTTTGCGAAGAGTTCATAACAATATGTAAACTTCCACCCCTGTTTAATAAAAGTGTAAGCACTAAAAGAGCTTAACCCCTCTATTTGGAGCACCATTCTAATCAATTCTAAGACACTTCAAGTGATCTGGCCTTTTTCCTTATCTCTGTATTTATCTAAACTTTACTTTTATTTAGCGAAAAGATAAGATGTAATGTTGTCTCCCAGCTTTGCCAAATGACTTTCGTCTCCGCGAGTGTCTGTTATCGTTTCACTGTGTACTTTAATTTTCTCGAGTTTTCTTTTCTTTTGTTCGCCGGCCTTAGTTTATTCAGTGTGGGTATGTGTTTTGTTCTTTTTTAAATCATTAGTAACGGGCCATTTGCCGATGGCAATTCCGACGCATCTGCAGATATATAAAATCGACGTTTCGCCCAAATCGACTGAGCATAATTTATCCGTCTTCTTTCAGCCCCAGCGTCGGTCATTAAGCGTATGACGCAACTGTATTCACCCACGGATGCGATTACAACTCGGTTGAAAAGATATCGAGAAAAAGGAAGCAAAACTCTAAAAACATCATTGAAGCAAGCAACTAACTGGCGGGAAAGAGCGCGCGCTGCCGGGGCGCTGTTGCGAAGAAAGACAGAAATAACGATTTACAAAGCCTTTAATGAGGAACGAAATAGTCGTGATGGACATTTGAAATGAGCGGGTCTATAAAACAGACCGAATCGCAGCCTGAAGACAGATATAGGCAGTTGGCTGCTTGTAAATTGTCACTAAATTGTCTATAATTCACAAAAAGGCTCCTGGTTAGGATATTGAGAGGTATTTTCTTTGTGTTGTTTTGTATTCATTCCTTTGTTGAGCTTTTATATGGCTAAATCGAAGATATCGTGCAATGGCAATTAAAGGTGGTAGTAATTTAAAAATTATCCTTATCGGAACCTTAAAATGCTGACGTGTTCCGTGCAGGGTATAAATATGCAAAACACACTTAATTCCTCTTATGAAACTAAATTTAAAATTTAATTTCACAAGCGGCGCTGTTAAAACACTTCCAGCAGTTGTTATGCTACATAATGAAACTTTTAAAATACATATTTCTCTCGGAACATTTCATGCATGGAAATATTACCGCTTTGAAACTCCGTATCGTAAGGTTACGTTATAGCAATGTTCTATTCGTTTTTCGAAATATTTAATCACTTGTGCAAATTGCAATACTAACACCGAAACATACATATTGATTACTTGATTTAAGTACCTATAACTATGTACAAGAAAATTTAAAGTATTTCTAGATATTGAAATAAGAAATGACTATCTGCCTTATTCTAGTAGCAATCAACCACATTCAATAAATTCAAATTTATAGCCTAACATGTTAACAACTTTGAATGTATGTTGCACTTATTACCAACTACCTACCTACATTAAAATGGCATCCAGATAGTGTATTTCTATTTCTATCAAGACATGATAAATTAATGATCAAAGACCACGTGACCGGTGACGTTTGGCGATTTAGTAAGTTTGATGATCTGTTGCATGCAAGCACTTCTTGACATTTTTTCGTGGTGTAATTTTGAATTATCAGGTGTGTTAATTTTCTCACATATGATACCTTCTTTCCCTTGTTTTTGAATTTATGTTACTTAAATTGTGGTGTGCATAAAAATGGACTTTTATTATTTTCCACAAAAATAACCATGCTATATGTTACTTCCTTAATATGTGGCACGCCACTGCTACTGTAGAATTTCGTTAAACATGGTTGCCTATATTACGTGCGCACGTGGTCAAGTGGTCTTTTTCAATGTCTCCTTACAATTTAACTGAACTAATTCGTTTAAAAATCATTTCAATTTGCTTTTATTTAGCATCTAGTTCACTCATTTTTTAGAGTAAGTGACAGTATTATAATTATAACATTCATGTTGTGAAAATAAAAAAAAACTCATGATAATATCAAATCAAAATTTATTTATTTATTTATTTATTTCGCACTCAGCCAACAGCCGTTAGGCCAATTATAGGCGTCGCTGTGCATTTATGGGGACTTCCAACCCCACTAACGACTGTCATGATGTTGTTATGACCGCCGGGACCAACTATTTCCGTGACAGCCGTATCACGAGGCGCCGAGTTCTGACCAGAAAGAGCTTTACTTAACTCTGCTGATCGAACGTGGACGCTTGTTCAAGCTACACCACCCGGGACAGGAAAATTTATAAGAAATTCTCAAAAAGTTTTTAAAAATATAACCCGCGACTTCAAGCTGTTGAATTAGGCTATATGCGAAAATGTGTCAAATATACTCGCGAAAACTGAATCAGAAACGAGGAAATATGACGAGAATGGAAATCATAAAAGCTGTCACCAAAACCCTAGAGTGGTCCAATGGCATGGACATATACAAATAATAAAAAAAGATCGATGAACAAAGAAGTAGATTGATCAGAGACAGACGAAAAAAGAGCAGGCTGGCAATGGTATATGGCACTTACATCAATAACGCTATGGATGAAAAATGTATACAACAAAATGATTGAGGCACTAAAAGGTTTTGAAAACAAGCAAACTCCTGAGGAGGAAAAGCCAATAAAAAGAAGATAACAAAGCACCAGAAGACAAATCGGTGCCTCAAAAATAATATTCAGCTGCCAGGATCAAACTTACTTCCGACACTATTGTATTTTTTTAATAATTAATACTTTATTGTAGCACCAAGTACAATTAAAGAATTTGAAACCTAAATTTAATTCTGAAAAATACTTAAATTGTTGATGGAATAAAAAATATTGTATTTACAATCTATACTATAGGATACTCAAAGTAACGGGTGTTCATAAACAGTCGTCATCCCAGTAGGTTTTTACTTCAAAAACGTACCACACATGGTTAGCTTGCAATACAGTACGGACGTGTTTTCTTGCACTGTTTGTCAAATTGCGAATTTCTGATCTAACAAAGTGTTTAAATAGTTAAAAGTTTATACATCATGGCACTAATTAGTAAATGTGCAATATGTGCTGGTGATGTAAACGTGGATAAGGAAATCTGCTGCGATAAATGCAAAATTCCACTTCACTCTGTATGTTCCGGGCTCTCTCGTGCGGAAGTGCAATGCATTCAAAGCAAGGACAGGCGTGTTGCTTATCATTGTGATAAATGCACCAAAGGAGCTGCGGAGGTGAGTGAATTGAAAAGTCTAATTTTAGACCTTAAGGCGGAACTAGAAGAACTCAAGCATGCAACAGCAACTAATCATCGAGAACCGAAATTAAGTCCTGAAGAAATTATCAATGAAGTTGCAGAGCGTCAGCATAGGTCAAGAAACATTATTGTATATAATATTGCAGAGCCTGGCGAAGATAATCACTCAAGTACAACAGAAGATTTAAATAAAATTAAGGATTTATTTAAAAAGGTAACAAACGTCAATACCGAAGGACTTCGTGTTTTTCGTTTAGGAAAAACTCGCATTGCTCATAAACCACGCCCGCTTAAAGTCATTTTAAACTCTCCATCGGACGTTCTTCAGTTACTTAGAAATAAAACGCTACTAAAAAATTCAACCGATACCAACGTCAACATCAAATCTGATGAAACCCCAATGCAACGCGAATTTATGAACAAGCTAAGATCTGAATTAAAAGACAGGACCGATAAGGGTGAACAAAATTTGACTATTCGCTATATCCGTGGATCTCCAAAAATAGTCCCAACAAAAAACTGACTCGATCATTGCAAACTATTTCGTTTATGTACACTAATATATGTTCCTTATCCTCAAAATATTCTGAGCTACTTGCCTATGTAACTGTTAATCAACCCACCTTCATTGTAATTTGCGAAACCTGGCTGAACGACAGTATTACTGATGGGGTAGTGAATTTACCAAATTATAAGTTATATAGAACTGATCGACCAAATCGACGTGGGGGTGGCGTGGCTATATACGTATTACAGACTGTTAATATAAATGTAGAAGTCACCACTGAACACTCCACCGGTAACTACGAATCACTATGGCTAAATGTCAGAGCCTACGGCCACAAATTTCTAACTTCTGTAATATATAGACCTCCAAACGCAAATTTAGAGTCTGATGAAATTATGTGGTCAACTATACAAAGCTCTAGTGCAAACCACAGTTTAATCTTATTTAGTGATTTTAATTACCCTAACATCTCCTGGCCAATTCAATCTAATCATCAGGGTAGTATACAAACGTCTCTCTTAATAGATATGTTTACAAACTCTAACTTGCATCAACTTGTAAACCAGCCTACTCGATTCCGAAATAAGGATAGCCCTTCTGTTTTGGATCTTATCTTCACGAACATGGAAAATTTCATATCAAATATAGTATACGATAATCCCATTGGAACAAGTGACCATATAACAATCAATGCTGAAGCACAAATTCTCGGACATTTTAAAACTGAGAGAATCACAATGGTTAGGGACTATTGGCAAGCCAATTTTAATGATATAAATGATCACTTGCATTCTATGGACTTTAATTTGAGAGAAACGGGTAATGTAGAAACAACCTGGTCAAAAATACTGGATGTAAGTAATTTAGTTATTGAAAAATATGTACCACAGAAACGAAAGAAATCCACTAAACACAAGCCATGGATAAACGCTGATCTACGATTAATGATCAACAAAAAACGTCGCTATTGGAATGCTTACATTGGTGACCGCACAGACTACAACTACAGCAGATATCGTACAGTAAATAACCAAGTGACGACTGCCATACGACTTGCTCGAACGGCGTATGAAGTAAATAGCGTGGATAGTGGCAACAAAGCTTTTTATACATACGTGAAATCAAAACTTATCAGCAAAGTTACTACTCCACATTTAACTAACTCTGCGGGTGACACCTGTTGGAATAGTGAAGAAGTAGCTAATCTCTTTGCTCACCAATTTTACAAAGTTCACATTAGGGAACCAGCCGACACATTGCCTGATCTACCAATAGAAACGAGATGCTCTAATTCTATTAGCAATATTGAATTTCATGTAGAGGAGATAGAAAGACAGCTAAATAATCTCAACAGCCATTCCTCCCCAGGTTTAAAAGATATACATCCACACTTCCTTAAGCAGACGTCTACAAGTATAGCGCCCTCGTTATCTATTCTCATGGCCCAATCCATGGCTACAGCAACTTTACCAAGTGACTGGAAAATGGCAACAGTGATCCCTATTTACAAAAAGGGAAATAAATTGCAACCGGAAAATTACCGTCCAATAAGTCTGACATCCATTGTGGGGAAGCTAATGGAAAGGATTATAGTTAACAAGATTGTAGAATTTTTACTAAATAATTCAATTATCAACAAAAATCAGCATGGATTTATCCCAGGGCGTTCAGTAGTAACTATCTTACTTTCGTGCCTAAATGACTGGACTAAAAGTTTAGATAAAAACGAACCAGTTGATATTATTTATCTAGATTTTGAGAAGGCCTTTGATAGAGTACCGCTAAGAAGACTAATTTATAAATTAGAACATTACGGAATAAGAGGGCAACTACTTCAATGGATTACCTCATTTTTGACTAACAGAAGCTTTCGTGTGCGGATTAATAATCAATATTCTTGTGAAAAAGATGTGCTTAGTGGGGTTCCACAGGGATCAGTGTTGGGGCCAGTATTATTCATAATATATGTTAGTGATCTTTTGGATAGCATTGTGTCTCCTACAAGTTGTTACGCCGATGACACCAAATTTTACAATAATCCGACCACTAATTATCAACAAATACAAGATGACCTTTCTGCTATTGATAACTGGTGTAAGAGCTGGCTTTTAAGTCTTAATAAATCTAAGTGCACGGTTCTTCATTTAGGTCCCAATAACCCACACAGATTATACGCAATTGATGGTATTCCTCTACAACCTGTTTCTTCGCAACTGGATCTTGGTATTACCATAACGGAGGATCTTAAATGGGAAGCACATATAATTAACATCACCAAGAAAGCCAACAGTATAATATTTTTAATAAGGAAATCATTTATCAACATCTCGCCGGAATTACTTAAGAAAATCTATACCACTTACGTTAGACCGATTTTAGAATTTGGAGTAGTAATCTGGTCTCCTTACTTTCTAAAAGATATTAAACTTTTGGAGAATGTGCAACGCAGATTCACTAAAATACCCAAAGCACTGAAAAGCATGTCCTACGACAATAGATTACAACAATTAAACCTAACCACACTCGAAAACAGGCGTTTACGCGGGGAGTTAATAGAGACTTTTAAAATATTAAGTGGTGTCTATAAATGTGACAATATCAAGCGCTTATTTACACTGAGCACAAATGTAGCGACTAGAGGACATTCTTTAAAGTTATTAAAAGAGTCGTTTAAGAAACTGCCTAGGCAATATTTCTTTAGTGTGCGGGTTTGTAATCATTGGAACACCTTAACAGACACTACAGTGACTAGTACTAATATTAATCTATTTAAAAATAATTTGGACAGTGAAATGCAGCAACTGAGTTTAATTAATAGATAATACTACGCATACCACTACTTTATAAATCTTTGTATTTCAATGTAACTTCTGTTTTATCTTTTTGCTTAATATTTAGTTTACACGTTAATATGTATGTACTGTATATCGTAATTGTAATAGGGACATAATCGGCTACGCCGCCTGTCCTGAATCATAATAATAAAAAAATAATGTCTATTATAATTGAGAAAAACTGCGCTATGATAGTACTCAATGACGTTTCATTGTGTTGCACGAATTAATCAAAGATATAACATTTTGTTTTTCAAAGCAACTGGGATGACGACTGTTTATGAACACCCGTTATAATTCGTCCATTTTTTTCATATGGAAATGCAATCTAAGGAAACTATTGAAAACAAGCACTGTTACCAGATTGAGTTGTGTTGGTACATAAGCTTTTGGTTATTATGTTTGCAGTGAGGTTAGGCTTCATGTTGACTGGTTGTGGTCTTAATTATTTTAAATTCTAGTAATGGCTATTGTAAACTGAAATTATTCAGTGAAATATCTACATAGTTATAACCAATTGGTAAAATCTAATTTCAGGTTTATAATAGGTATCCAGAACTACAAGTTAAAATAGTCAAATGGCAACCAGTTAACATGAAACCTAACCTCACTGCAAAGATAATAACCAAACGGTTATGTACCATCCAACACAATTGAAGCTAGTGATAATGATTATTGCCCTAGAATTATGCCACTTGCATTTCCATATGAAAAAATTGACTATTATACAGGGTCCGGCACAATGACCGACCCTATTTAAATTGTTAATAACTGTTCCAAATTTTAACAGATGTTTAATTATTTTTTCAAAAATGTAAAGTAAAACCTTGCCAATTTTAGTTACAATATAATTTATTTATTAACAATATTAGGTTTTGAAAATAACATCACTCAAACTCAAACTTCATTTTCACACTAATACAGATTAACCTAAACCTTAATTTGATTAAATTCATCAAGTTGGGCAATTTGATTAAATTCATCAAGTTGGGCCTATCAAACAGAACTTTTCGCCATATTTTAAAGGATTTATAATGTCATCCTTACAACCTTACTACCACAAGATTCAGAAGTTCGTGTTACGTTTTGTGAACAATTCCTTCAACTACTGAATAATAACCACATTAATTTGCAGCAAGTGCTAATATTTTTAATAAATAAATTATATTGTAACTAAAATTGGCAAGTTTTTACTTTACATTGTTGAAAAAAAATTAAAAATATTTTAAAATTTGAAACAATTTAAATAGGGTCGGTCATTCTGCCGGACCCTGTATTTGAATAAATATATTGTGTATCACAATTACAACAGGTACGATTAAAATGTCTGCATTCTTAGAAATTTATTGAAAAACAAATCAGATTTTTAAACCTCTAACAGGATAAATAAGAATTTTTTTTCTTTTTTATAGTATACGAAAAAGCGTTTCTTAATAAGAGATGCTACATTTTTGCTACATCGTGCCTTTACTGTACAATATTTGCTATGGTTTTAGTTTGTCAATTGTAGACACATTTTTACGATGTGATTAAATACATAATTTAAAACGCAGTAGTACAACATTTGTACCAAAAAAATATAAAAACATTTAATTTTTAAACCAGTTGTTCCACTATCACATCAACAATAGTAGAATGTAAAATATAAAATGATATAGGTATGTATTTGTAAACTGTTCATTTAAACATTTAGTTAAGAACGTTCGATTGTTAACTATATAAGTAACTTATTTTAATTAAATCTCTATCTGATCTACTGATTGTGATAACTTTCGAGCATATGATATATAATAGAATAGGTATTGTGTAAATATTAGGAAAAGTGTTATATTCCTGTCCAACTGTGAAACTTGCTGATGAGGCATAAGTCAAACCAAAACAATCTCAGGAGGCCGGGAAGTTCACTTTTCCTATAGTCTGTTTCGTAAACATAAAAAACACAAAGTGGCCTTGGATTTCCAAAATTTCAAGAGTGTATTTCCAAAATGCATCTTTGTCTAGGAATGTACTTCCAAAAAGTTACTAAAACAAATAAGTTAAGCGTGTGTTTACTTATCATCTGTCATAAATGCTGTATATATAACAACGTTTAAGGATATTATATAAATACTGTATTGTATACTATTGACGTAGCGTTTATTCATAGGTAATTTTATTAAATTTTATAAACGTTCAAGTTGCATTAACGACATGTTATAATTCAGTGCCCTATACGCAGAATGATTGGGGACGAAACCCTAATATTTAGATAGTGTATGCGGGGGATAAAGTAAATAAAAATATCCATTAACCTAAGTCCAATTCTCAACCCTTGCGAAGATATTCGAAAGGGGTTCAAATTGGGTTTTCGTCATTTGATTAAAAACTGGGGAAATTGGCAAATATTTTCTACCAATGGAAGGCTTTGCTTATGATTTTTTTTATAATTTTTACGAATAGCCTTAAAGGATTAACACTGGCAATCCCTTTAGATTTTTTTATTAGAAGTGTTTAACGGAGAAGAATTTGACTACAAAAAATATGAACTAGAAACCCTGATTTACCTAAAAAGTTTTTTAGCTTTATAATTTTTCTTTCATTTTTATATAAACAAATAAGGTAATTATAGGTTGCTAATTTCAACCCATTAAAGCCATATGTAAAATTTGAAAAAACAATCCTATTTGTAAAATTTTTTATTTTAATATCATTTCCCAGTAAAATAATTCCAACCCCTCTCCAATAGCTCTGTAAGGGTTGAAAATTATATATATGTTTATATTTTTTGCTTATACATCCAAATATTGAAATTTCTTCCCAATCACCCTGTAAAAGTAACATTATGTACCTACTTCTAAACAATAAAGAATAATAGAATCAGGAGTACTTCTTATATCAGTAAATTCCATAGTTCTATTAGACCTACGATAATTCAAACTGAAGTGGAAGTCAATATATTTCGCAACAAATGTCTCTTTCCAAACAAAGGCTCCGATTCAAAACTTTGCCGTTCGGGAAGAATCTACGCGCAGCACATAAATAAACTTTATAAAGAAATACCAGCATTTTTGTGGGTATCAAATATCCGACACGGGCTGGCGCAGTAAAACACTCCATTACAGTGACATTTCAATGAGTCGCACCTTCAGAGCTGTCAAGTTTACGACCAGACAGACATCAAGTAGCCTCAAGTCGCAGACATAAACAACTTCACGGTAAACACACCTGGATTCCAGCGCAAGATTTACCTGATTGCGGCAAATAGGTATCCTTTCAGTGGCTTTCCTATCTTTGCCGATTGTGGGAATACACAAGATGGCAAGGTTGGGAGTAACCCCTCGGCAGCTTTCAGTGCCCAAACCGCCAAAATTGAATTTGCATGTATTTAGTTATTTACTTGTTTCCAGACTACCATGGATAAATGCAATGATAACACTACTACTTTATTTAAAACTTTATCTTTATACATGTACTGTTTAGCAGTCGTAGTGTCCCTTTGATCGATTATTTTACATAGAATTATTGTTTCAATCATATCAAATCAACGAAAGTAAATTTATATTACAAAAAACCTGTAGGTATAATTTGTGAGCTTATCACGCATTTTTAGTGCTCTGCCGTTTAGCTGTATTCAGCATAAGAACATTTACCTACCTGAATTGAAGTCCATGCTGTACATGCAATAATTTTTCTATCTGATCTCTATAGCAAACTAGCAGTCAGAAGCCCATATTTTCTATAGTGTTCGAAAAATCTAAAAACGACTTGCTGTGATTATTTTAGGTTGCAATTTCCTGTAGGTATATGCCTAGAAATTAATATTTTATGACAAATTGAAACCATTTTTGTCGATCATTGCATTTTGGCGCCCCCTGCAATTTTAAGCCAGAAACCCGGGTTTTTCAGGGTCAGGCAATACGCCACTGAGCAAACGTTACTTTAGAGAAGAGCGTTAGCTAATTTTAGTAATTTGTACAACTACTTTTGAAAGTCATATTTTTATTCATGAATTTGCAGTTTCATTAACGAGGGCGAAACCCGAGTTAATCAAGCAAATGAATGAAAAAGCGACTTTCAAAACGTATTGTACACGTAGTTTTTTTTTGCATAGTAATCTCTTATAACTCGAAATTTAGTCTAGGACTTCAGAATTTACAACTGTCAAATTGACATTTCAATAAAAAAAGTGTACTTTTTTCACAATTTTGCATTAAAAAAGTGGTACTTTCGATACGATTTTTTTCAATACGATTTTTCGATAAAAACAGACGACTTTCATGATCACTATGCAAAGAAAGTATTTTGTTACATGCTTGCCTTTAAACACATGACGTTTTGCTAACAACTTAGCGGCGGTTATTAAAGCGTTTCCTTGTTGTTTAGCGGTGTTTTATAACAAAACTAGCTTACCGATCTGAGGCAAAAACTTTAGAGGAGTTTTAGTCTTCGTTTTATATTACAGTGTACCTCTAAAAGCCACAGGGTCGACTTAAGAAACACTCTGTATGTTTATTTATTCGTAAAGAAAACTACTAGATATGAAGCTGCAAACTGGAGCAAAAGAGGCTGACAGTTTGTAAATCGAAAATTTTACAAGTGTAAACTGCTTGTAATGACACTGCAAATCGATGAACATAATTCTGAAAATGTGAAATTGTAAATGTAAATAATCACAGTCCGGATTGCCACTTAACTAACTGTGTATGTAATACTAATTAATAAACTCCTGGACAAAATTAACGCACCACTATTATATTTCTTTTTAATTCCGAGAAATTGATAACTTTTAGTTTACTAACTGTCTTGCAAGTAGCCTTTGGACCTCCTCTGATGTTTCAAACAAATGCTGTCAAGAAATGTTTTGTTTTAAGATTACAATTGTCAATTAAAGTCACTTTTACCAAAAATTGATTTAAAATCTTACCGGAAACTGCTTATTAAGACAAGTTATCTTTAGTCATCAAGTTTGTTTTTGTTATCGATTGTATCAGTTACGAGTGTTTTAAACTTGAAAAATGAATCGCCCAAGAAATTTATCCGTGGAAGAGGCAGTAAGGGTATCAACTTTGCTGGATGAAGGATACTCGATGCGTTTTGTTGCAAATTTGATAGGAAGGCATCATTCCAGCATAAGTCGCATGGTTACACGATTTAACGAGACAGGATCTCATATTCGAAGACCAGGGCAAGGGCGAAAACGACGAACCAATCCAAGGGATGAGCGTTTTCTTAGGCAATCCGCTCTAAGAAACAGGAGAATCACTAGTACTGTGTTAAGGAATGAGCTTGCAGCTGTTCGCAATCTTGTAATATCGTCTCGAACAGTCAGAAGACGTTTAAATGAAGCTGGATTAAGCAGCAGAAGACCAGCAAAAAAACTATTACTCACCAGAGATCACAAAATTCAAAGATTGCGTTTTGCCAGAAATCATCAACACTGGATTGTTAATGATTGGAAGAAGGTTTTATTCTCAGATGAAACGAGGGTTAGCCTCACACCTCCTGATGGACGCGAGCGTGTCTGGCGAAGGGAAGGAGAGAGATTTGCAAGTTGCAATATCACTCCAAGGGTCCGTTTTGGTGGTGGATCTGTAATGTTTTGGGGGGGAATCTGCTTCAACGGTCACACAGAGTTGGTCCCTATACGTGTAAGGTCTATGAATGCGGATTATTATCTGGAAAACATCATAGTTCAACATGTAATGCCATTTGCTCCCTTCGTGGGACCCAATTTTTTATTCATGCAAGATAATGCTCGTATCCACGTGGCTAGACATGTTATCGACTACTTGAATACTGTTGATATTCCGTTAATGGATTGGCCACCTAACAGCCCCGATTTAAATCCCATAGAGCATCTATGTGACGCTCTAAGAAAAAAGGTCCGAAGTCGTACACCCCCACCTGCCAACCACAATGAACTGGTAGATGCAGTAATTGCAGAATGGGAGAATATTCCCCAAGAAATTATTGAAAATCTAATCTCCAGCATGCCAAGGCGCATGAATGCCGTAATTAGAAGTAGAGGAGGGCATACACGGTATTAATGTCGCATTGAATCCATTAATTCTATTGTTTTCGATTTTTTTATGTTTTCACATTTCACGCGTTTTCAACAAAAAAAGTTCTTAAATCAAAAATGATTTAAAATAAGGTCATGTTTGGCTGATTTCTTTCGCAAATGATTACACAAACCTAATTTATAAGCATTCATGTAATTTTCATTATAATTTTAACTATAATATTGTAATTATAAAAGTTTAATAAAGTGGTGCGTTAATTTTGTCCAGGAGTTTATATTTAGAGCTACCTCAGTCGATCACTTAGGGGTTACAATTGGTCAATGTAGGTGGTGAGATAAACATTCTGCTAAACTTTGTAGTTTACATAAAACACTGTATATTTTGAAAACATTAAGATACATTTTAACCATTTTAAGTAACTTTTATGTTTATTATGGTCTAGTTCATTCACTTATCTCGTATAGTTTAATTGGTTAGGAAAGAATATTTGGATTAATATAATTAATATTGCAAAACACTGTTTTAAAAACAATTTTTCGTAGGACTACATTGTATCCCCCTTAGCTCGTTTATGATAAAACTAAAGTTGTCTCTTTCTTAGTTTTATTATAATAGTATTTTAAAATATATTTATAAAAACTTTTCACTACTTAAACATTTCATCGTAATTATAATAAAAGAGAAAACACTGGATTCATTCCGTACAGCTTTCGATTTGAAAAGCAAATGGACAAAAATATCTCATGTGTCATGCCTCATGGGTTTACAACGAATTAACTAAATTTAATACATCTAAAATAAGAGTAACTACGTTAGATTTTAATAAAAATTCGTTAACCACATCAATATCTTAGATTTTAAAATGTTCTTCATGTCTCCTTGTCTCTTTTGCGTTTTTTACATATATAATATTTCGAGTTGCAAACAAATTAAATTTACCAATGCAACTACAAACATTTTAAGAAAATTGTGTGAAACCACATAGGACTTCAGTCAGGTTCTGTTTCCTTTAATTTTGAAGATTTTTATTATAGAATTTTATCTAGATAGCTAGTCTTTTTCAAATATCACTGATACTGTCAATGATGTAAACTTTATTTAAACATAATAAAGCTTGTACTATTTTATTCTATTTTCTTCATGTTATTTACGATAAAGGAGGTTGGTTATTCAGATTGTTCTTTTTCATATTCTAAACGAATCTGGATTCAAAATTTAAAAATTTCGAAAAACGCACAGACGAACAAACACAACGAATTCAGATACGATTCCGTTTACGGAGTTCGTGTAAATAATTACAAGGTTGAACCTAATTTAGTCTTTAAATGCTTAATTTGTTTATTTTAGAAATATTTTATAATAAATATTAGATTACTTTGCATGATGTTTTAATTTTCTGTAGCAATAACAATGTTACTAGTTCTACGGTAGTATAACTTAATGCCATAGCAAATTTACGAAATTAAAATATAACATGACTTGGCAAATATTATTGAAACTAAAACCTTGAATTTTCTAGTATGTATGTATATATATTTCAAATTTAATACATTAATTTATCTGTAATAATTCATATCTGCTGCCACTTAAATTTAGTAATATTTTGAAATATGAATTCATCATAATTAACAATTAACTACAATCAGTGCGCTCATATTTTATCATGTAATTACATAAATTTTATAACTTAAACGCTTTTGCGGAATTGGCAAAACTAGTTGAGTAGATTAATAGGTATATCGTCAGGACTTCCCAAATTAACTTATTTCCAATAGTCAGCGATTTGCTGCTACCGCGATCGAGTATAATTGAATCGTTCTGGAAAAAATCTTCAGAACTCCAAGTAAGAACACGTATACAAAAAAGTTTCTACTGTTTCTACCGTAACGGGTGCTCGTAAAATTCAACGTAGCTATCCTTTTCGTTGTTTTCCGGTCCATTGTAGTCTGGATCATACACAGTTCTTTTTTTTTAGAATAACAAATGTTGCATTTGGGTTTTAACTTATTCCGAAGAAATGTATCACTATAAATTTTTTAGATAAGTCGATTCATGCTTATTCAACCAAAAAGCAACCGTTCATATTAAAACGTTAACATATTTTACACTTATTCCTTTTATACGATTAAGTAGATTAGTTCTCGGTTTCCTTGGCTTTCGACAACATAAATTAACGAGCACTAGACAGGCGGTTATTTCAAGATGACTATTTTTATAATGTTGTTGCTATGTACATAAATAGCAGGGCCTAAGGAATATAGCATAAATATGTAAAAGTAGAACATGCCATAATATAAACGCCCATTGTAGAGTTACGGCTATAAATTTACCTGGAAATATATTGCATTTAAGATAACTGAAGATTTAACAGTATTTGGTTCATATGCAGAACAAATGTTCAATTACTGGAATTTCAACGAAAATTTATGTAGGCACGTATATGTATTATGTGAGTAACTAAAAATAAATGTTAACACTTACTTTTTATTTTGGAGGTTTAAGAAACAACTTGATTATTTATTTTAATTTTTCTAATTTTGACATATAAAATGTCAGATGAAAACTGACCCTCCTCAATTGCAATTCAGAAAGTGTAACTTGTAATTCAGATTAATAAATTGTAATTCAGAAAGCGCAAATTGTAATTCAGATTAATAAATTGTAATTCATAAAGTGTCACTTGTATAATTCAGACTCGTAAATTGTAATTCAGATTGTGTAACTTGTAATTCAGATTAGTAAATTGGAATTCAGAAAGCGTTAATTGATATTCAGACAGCATCAATTGTAATTCAGAAACCAAGAGACGACCTTGATGGAGCATTACTGTGTAAATAGATACATATTTCCTGTAGTGTGCAAAGTTTGCAATAAATTTAATATTTATTGTTAAAATATCGTCGGATATAAAATGTTCTTCGTTATATCATATAACAATGACCTGAATTCTATGATAACCAATTTTAAAGTTAATCCATTTACAACCAAAATATGACAAACAAAAATTAAAATAGAGCTCTTTAATTAACAGCACAATAAATATTAAATTTGTAGCAAACTTTACACATCTAGTATGTATGTATGTACATAGTAATTCTACATAAAGGTCGTCTCTGAATTACAATTGATGCTTTCTGAATTACAACTGATGCTGTCTGAATATCAATTAACGCTTTCTGAATTGCAATTTACTAATCGGAATTACAAATTATACGTTCTGAATTACAAATTACTAATCCAAATTACAAGTTACACTTTCTAAATTACAATTTACTAATCGAATTACATGTTGTATAAAACACGTTAGGAAATGCGATTTTGTGTAACTGGTGTGGCTCTACGAATTACACAAAATGATGCACTTCTTAACTGGTTTTATAAATAGCTATTTCCGTTAATCGTTTATTTATGGGATTCATTAATGAATAAAAAGTAGTTCATTGAAGAGCTCTATTAATGAATGATTTTCTATTAAAAAACGATTTTTGTATAGGTAATCAAAGATACCATAAATATCAAAGATTTAAGTGTCAAATTTTTATAATGCATTAGAATTAGATTTAATAAGATAGATCAACGAAAAAAAAGTAACTAACTCATGTGTTAAGGGGTGGTTAAGAACCTCAACAAGTGACGTGTTTGCTAGCACTCCCACGTTATAATGTCTCGATTATTAATCGCTCCTATCAACACACTTGTTTGTTAAATAACTATTTCGTATGTATAATTAAAATTTTGCCTAAATTTTTTTATAGATTTGAAATGTCAATTGTGTGAAAGCAACTGCCATATGATCGGAAACTTATCCTCTAGATGCCTGTGGAATTGTTTTGTTAAACATTTATTGGCAGTCGTGGTAGTAAAAGTCACATTGGCATTTTATATCTGTCAATTTCAGGTTATGTCAGTAATGCCATTTTAACAAATACGATAGTAGTTTGTATACCAAGGCACTGAAGTTTAACTTTTCATCACGAATGTGGATTTAGTTGCCGAGGCCCGTAGGGCCAAGGCAAATAAACCACATGAGGGATAAAAAGGAACTTCAGTGCCGAGGTGTACACTATGTTTTATTTGAAATCGAGAAATCGTGAAATTACAACATTTTAACCAACTTTTGTAGGTTATTTTCGGTCGATTGACGTTTATCTGTCGCCTCGCCACCTACAAAAAAGTCGTAAAACAATGGATTACTGCACTGCCGATTTCTCGTACTTTAATGACGATTTCGGTGTACTTCACTGCCGATTTCAAATAAACAATTTTGTTGAATACATAAGAATGTTAATAACAAAAACAACTGCAGCTGTTCAAAATACTTTCCTCCATTTGCCATATCAAGCACCAGTTCAGTATTAAACATTCTGTCAAAATTAAGCAATTTTGTATAGGTAATATCATTAAGTACCTTTGCTCACCCCTGCCAACATATATTTTTTTAAAATTCACAGCCCTCTGGAGATAAACATTTTCTATCATATGGTGTATTGACATTTAAGAAATTGCTGGTGAAATTTGTATGTCTAACTGTGGTATAAAATTATAAACTGTTATGTTTGGTTAGTCTAATCAGCATTTGTATTGTTACAGATATACTTCACAAGGGTCGGATAGTTATTGCAGAGCGGCATTCAGAATGGCACCGGAACTGCAAGCACCCCAGTTTAATGAAGATTCCTTTGCATAGAATAAGATCTACATTTTTTGCTTACATTATAAAAATTCCACTCCATTGTTAGCTGTCAAGAGTTCATACAATGAAAGTAGGTATCTCGCAAACATAATTTTACATATTTCCTTTTATACAAGTTAAAGCAAGAAAAGGTGACCGCCATCTTAATAAGAAAATGTATTTGGGCCTTTTTAAATTTATTATTGGTTTCAGTGCACATGCACATGGCTAAATTAAAATTATTTTAATAACAAAATATATTTATTATTTTTTAGAACAATTATTAATTAATCGGAATCAGTAAATTACACTACTACACAAAGAAATGCAAATTATTCAAACGCAGTAGTTCTAAACATTTCAAAAATATATTTAGCAGTTGGGAGTAGCTATTTACGATTGCGCCCGTCCTTTATTTGTGCTGTCGTCCAACAATCGCAATAAAATCTGGAGAGGCTGCAGTATTCGTAACTTAAAAGTTTTTAAATCTTCAGAGCCTTATATTTATATAATGCATTTCCGAGGCAATGTAACATCTAAATTTCAGTCTGGTTCCATATAACCCTTCTTTATCGCCTTATTTCGATACATCTTCCAAATCCTCTTTGGAAGTTATACACAATTTATTCCCATTTCGCCTTCTCTACTCAGACCCTCATTTACATTCATCTTCCTTACCCATAGCGGGTTCGTACAGTCTTTGCAAAGCTGATAACGACTTTTTTATACCTTCCTTATAAGGAATCTTATTATTTGTAGTTTACGTGCCACAAATACTGAGTTTATTTAGTAAATGTTATTCATAGACGCTTACACTTTTAATGTCCGAAATTTAGAATGCTAAAAATACAATGGATTTTCATATACCGTTTATGTGAATATTGCAGTATAGAGCAATTTATTATTACAATAGATGAATAGACTGATATTTACAATCAAGTATAATATATTCGTTACACTTTACTTATAAAAAATTAATAAATGCGAAATAACATATTAGTCAAATGTGCATGGTATGATTCACGACCAGCTAGAAATTACTACAACTCTGTTACAGTTTTTTAGTTTTAGTTTTATAGTCTGTGGTAATAGTTTTAATCATTCAACACTTATAACGACTTAATTCTAAACAGTACTTCAATCTTGTACATGTTCAGCAGTATGTAATATTTATTTTTAGCTTTAAAATAACCATGTTGAGAAACAGGTAAGTTTTATAAAAAACAATTGGTGATAATACATTTAAGAATATCACATCTCAAATAAAAACGGAGAGGTCAAATAAATATATAATTAGGGTTGCCATGATTCCTGTTATGCGTTTGATAGTACTGAAGTTATGCCAAAGTAGCCACTGTCAGTCTGTGTCAAATTTAAGGTTAGCAGGTTAGGTTTTCTAATGCAAATATAAGCTTTTGTGTTCTAAATTGAACATTTTGAAGGTTCTGTCAGTTGATAATGAAAATTTAAATGTGTGCAACGCTCAGTCAGTCTACTCTAATCGTAATTTTATTTGACTTCACGATATATTGATTTATTATCTCTGCAAAATGTGAATCATCTCTAGCAATGGTGGCAATTCCTTAATTACTTCCCTACCACTACAAAAGTTGTGCCCTTGATTTTTAATAGAGGTTTTGTAGGCAACTGTCGGGCGTCCTGTGAATTATAAAACGCTATCGAAAAATAATGCAAATTGCAAAAACAGTTACTCATAATCAAATTTCCAAACAGCTTGTTTTAACACTTTGTAAAGAAGATAAAAATTATCACATATAATCTCATAAAAGCATTAATTCTTTCCTGAAATTTTTTTGAGTGCGTTCTAACAACGTCGTATTAACTTGCCCGAGCGGGACGAGAAGGCAAATTAGAAAGTTGTTGGAAGGCAAATTAGAAAGTAAGACACTCAAAAAAATTTCCGGATATGAATTAATGCTCGAATGCAGATTCAGTAAGAAAATAGTAACGACACAGACTCTAAAAATAAGTAATCCATACCTAAAAAAAAATTTCAAGAAATTTTGTTGTCTTGGTTACGGCTCGTGAACTAATTTTTCTACTGGTAAAAACTAATGGCATTGACGAACATATTTTATTTTATTTTTTGGACATTTAGCAAGAACCTTCTACCAACTTATATTTATATCGCCTCCAAGCAAAACAAAGTAAACAAAAAAGTCATATTTTTTTAAATTTACAGAATTTACAAAATAAATACTATTAGATATTTAAATTCATTAAAATAATAGTCAATTATTATCAAATACTGTTTTGCTCAAAATAAAAATTGAAACCTCGCTTTGATTTCAGTTTAGCAGACATAAAAATAGAATACAAATGCAGTCTATACATGCATTCGTGGAAAAGGAGAATTCCAATTGCAAAGCGTTGAAGGCTAAACGTCTTGGGGTGAAATATATATTATTCGAGGGTGGAAATGCGAGCTGAAAACGCGGCTCTAAGCTAAAATAATGAAAATCAGATTGAATTATTATAATTCAAAAGATTAAGACTTACCAAAAAGTTTATAGAAATTGAAAGTGCTCTTATGTTGATTATGAAAACCAATTCATTAAGCAAATTTAAAATTAAAACTTCAGGGGTATTTCCCCCAAAATTCTATTTGTTACTTTATGGAATGAATGTTGGAGTAGTAACCCAATGCAGTTATAATGTTTAACAAAATAACAACAAATTATGTATAAACTGCGTAGACTAAGTCTTGAGATTTTAGTGCTCCACCTTAGAAGGGAGAGCACAAATATAGACCTACGAGTTAGTTACGCGGGAACTGATTTATGTCAGCAATTTCCCTCCTGCTAGGTCCTGCTGCTCCGCGGGGTTCTCTTGGTTTCTGTAACTTCTTGTTCCTTCCTTACTCCTACGGCTCCGTACATTCTTACACAAAAGTACAAAAACTTTGTTGATGCTAACAAAAACACATAATACATTAAAATTTGCCAGAAAATAGCAATCGTTTTATATAAAGAAAAATGTTTTCTATGTGTAAATAAATCAATTGCATTACTTTCTATTAATTACTTAAAAATCAGTACTCTGAACGTCTAAACTCTAAACGCTCAAACACTTGCAGGCACTGTAACAATAAAATTAAAAACAAAAAATCGACTCGTGTATGTTGTCGTGAAATAATAAACGGCTGTATTTTTTTAAGGAGATCAACCCAAAAATCTAATAGAACTTACAGTATTGGTAAGAAGTAAAACCTAAATATTATATGTAAAAATATGAAAAATAAATATCTATGGTGTTATAAGCCGGCAATTATAGAAACAGAAGACATAAAAGCACTACGAATAGAATATCAATTTATTTTAATATGTAATTTTTTTATTTAAAAAAATAAGTTTAAGACATTTTAACTATAAATTTTACAAAAATATATAAATAAAAAGCTTTTCCTTGAGTTTGTAATCATTATACTTTTATCGTACTCTAATTTTAGTACCGACAGAAATATACAGAGAGGTATTAGTAAAACAAAAAAGAACATTCCATTAATATTAGTATATAGATGCATTTTTTTTAGTTGTTTACCTGAAGAATTAAATGCTGAAGATGTTAGAATTTATGGAAGAAAAACTTATATACACCATTATTTACACTGTAATTAAACCACAATTTCTATAATGTTACAGACATTCTATGTGTTACTGTATAAGTAGTATAAAACCGCAAACGAAAAACTTTTTGAGTAAAATAATAATGATAATGACCAGAAATTTCACATAATTAATATCCATAAATATTTAATAGTCTGGTATCGTGTGCCACTTTAACAAAATAATGTTGTTTTCTAAATATCCTAAACAACATAAAAAGTTACAATATAGTGAAAAGCAATACGGATGTCTTAGTTTCGAAACTGTTATGTCAATAAAGCTTGTTTTACGTATCTGGTACTTCGTATCGTTATACATACTTTAATATACAAAAGAATAAAAATGTAATTATGTTTCAATTATTTCCTAATTTTGATAAAACTATTAATCATTTTGAAAAAGATCTTCACTGCTGTACGATAAAATCCTGTCTGTGTTTCTATTTCTGAATATGCAATGTTTTTCAATCTAATACAAAATTTCATAATGACGACTAAGAAGAAATAAAGAAAATAGCTATTTTGTTCTTAACTGTACCATAAGAAAATTAAGACGCCGTAAAATATATTTTTCTTTTTTGCGCCTATGGTATAACTTTTTCAAAGTTGATCTCGTAATGCTAAATATCAAATTGCTTTTCGAAGGAGTATATAAAAATGTTCTTCTACATTAATTTTTAACTAAATTTAATAAAAATATGCAATAAAAAATTGACATAACCTCAAACTTCAAATTGAATTTTCAATTGTTTATTCGTCGTTAGCAGCAACCATAACATTCTCTAAATTTTATTACTACAATTTATTACTTAAAAATGGCAAAAATCGCGCAAAATAAAAGCAAATAGTATAAAAGCTCCTTCTATAAGCCATTTATCACACTCGTACCTTAGAACGCTCTCCGGTGTGCCGCTCGCGTTCTAAACTTTGACACTCGTGCAATAAAACCTGCCTTATGAAACTCGTTTGTTAATATACTATAAAACTTTATACTTTATACAATTCATGTTTTAATAAATTCTTTAGTTTTAGTAATATAATTACTGAACCTAAAACGAAAATTTTATAACAAAGAAGTAGAAAATTAGAACATCTAAAGCGTGAAGAATATGATTATCATTACAATGATCATAATGATCTATTAATTATAATTGTTAATTTAAACAAATTTATTCAATAGTTAGTACTAGTTCAAACATCATACAATCAATATAAAAGTTACGTTTAAAAGTCATCACACCAAGAGTAGCTACATTAAAAATTTCAGAAAATAAAAAGAGTATTACCTCCATTGAAGGTTTTTGAATAGGTACTAAGAATTCTGCGAAAAACATTTTAATACTAAATTATAACCTACGTATAATTTTAAGCAGTGATAATGTCTTTTGTCTATAATTTAGTTATAAAAGTTTATTATTAATTATTAATTTTTAATGATAACTTTGGTTGCCGGTTTGTTGGTCTCCATTACCATACTTCATATTATCCTACACATTCAGACGTATCTTTTTAGTATGTAAGCCACCTGATGCTTTATACATAGGCACCTGCTAGGCTTCTCGACCATTTCTTCAGAAGATTGAACCAACGAGTAAGACAAACTGGAAACTTCGTTAGGCGCGTTGACCGTAGGCTAAACGGACTGTAGAAGTAGAACATGTAGTGTTCGATTTACAAGCGGACAATGCAACAAGGAGTATCAAAAATATTGCGCGAGAATCAAATTTGGTAATAATTTTAATGTGGAGTATCATTCTTCTGTTACCAGCAGACTTTAACAGGCGAATCAAGTTTTGTAAGTGATTACTAGAACAAATAGAATCTGATCGCAACTTTCCATCTAGGGTGATCTCGACAGATGAATGTTTAATAAATCCACATGGATCATATGACATACCATCAACATCGTTTTAGTGTTAAGATATAGACTGGAATATTATAAAACTAAACTATGCAACTAGATGAGGACGACTTCAAGAAGAAATGTTCCTGCATTTTTAATATTTACAAGGTGTTTGTAGATCGCTAGGCAGTCCGTAACTTCGTTAATAATAAAGATATTGAAAAAAAAACTATTTTCAATGCCAGTATAGAACCTAAAAATTAACGTAAACCAATTTAGGCCATGGACTCCTATTTTTACGTAGTGATACACGACTTTGGGTTTTTAAATGGAACACCCTATACATTTTCAAATCATTGAAAATATGTTTTTTTTTTTAATGGAACAATATTACTTTCATCAAACAGTTGCAAACTACGATAAAGGACTTTACAAAGATATACGATACTCGCCATTGATTTTAAAGTAGTATTTAAATAATAAAAAATACGGACAACAATTTAAAAATAATATTGTTCCATTAAAAAACATCGTTTTCAATTGTTTTAGTATGTTTGGTACGATAACTTGATCATGATGAACTTTTAAAGCCAAGTGAAATTTGTTTCGAATTTCTTGTTCTATTGTCAATAATTTTGCGTAAGGCATGGCCTACTTCAGATAAATAATTGTTTTTAATTAAATAATGTCAACAGTTTTAATTTAAACATGCTATCATAAAGTATTTTTAGCGCTGATTTCAAATATCTAAAAATAAATGGGGTGTTCCCTTTAAAAAAACAAAGTCGTGTATCACAACGTTGTATGCTATATACTGGCATTTAAAACTAAAACTAAAGGTTTTTTTCGATATCTCTATTATTAACGAAGTTACTGATTGTCTAGCAATCTACAAACATCCTGTCAATCGGTTTTATAGTGTCTGCCGAAGTTGTCCCACCTCTAAACTTTTCTTCCATCTTTGTCTATCATAGCAGTGTTCAGCTTCCCCATGTTGTTCTGGGTTTCCTCTCTTTCTTTGTTCGGGAAGGATCCATTATAAAGTTGTTGTGGGTAATCTATCTGCGTGCATTCTTTTTTGCTTGGCCGTGCCATACGAACCGTCTTTTTGTGCATGCTCAATAATAGTTTCGTTAACATTCATCATTTTCTTTATTGTGTCGTTAGGTATTCTTTCCATACTTGATATTCCACAAACTCTTCTCACTGCATTCATCTTCAATGCCGCTAGTCTCCTTTTGTTGGCTTCATTCAATCGCCATTCTTCCGATCCATATACGGTAATACTTTTAATAATTGTGCTGTAGATGTTGTATGTCCTTCTTTTAGTTATTTCCTTATTTTACCATATTCCAGTATTTTTGTCACCTTTCTCCCGCGTTCGATTCATTCTCTAATTTTATGTTAATCTCGTCCGTTTTGTGTTATTTTAACCTCCAGATATTTGTAGTGGTCGCACATTGGTATTTTCTCAGTGCTTCCTAAATCTAGTTCCTCTGAATTATCTCCTATACACAAATAATTAGTTTTGTGTAATTCATTATCAGTGCTGCACTTTCGTATTTCTCTTTTATTTTATGCGTATTGTATTTCAGGTCCCCCATGTCTTTGGCTAGGAGGACCTGATCGTCAGCATTTTTAGTACATGATTTTGATGTCCTTATTGACGTTATTCTTTTCACAGTAGCTAATAACTCACGGTTTCAATTAGATGGTGAAACAGCTCATAATGCAGAGCCAGTCAGAGCATAACTTGATAAAAGTTTATCTTCTCTGTGAACTTAGCTCATTCGGCTTCGCCTTGCAGGCTTAGCTTTTCCGCATAAATAAAAAATCTTTTGCACAATAAATAACTATTTCTTATTCAAACAGTGACCTTTAATAACGCAACACAGAGTTAATACACCCTATTGAAATTCACATATATCATACAGGAGATAATATTCTAAGTAAAATTATTACTGAAAGTAATTTCCCCTCTTAAAGTGTACCTTATACTACGTATTGTCTTTATATACTGTTATAATACGTTATACTAAAATATATAATTAATACACATAGAAGCAGGAAATAGTAAAATTCAGTTATTACTTATGGATACTGTAATATTATAATGTACAATCTCAAATAAAATTAATAACAGTAGTGTATCCGAATAGTCGATTTTAAGTTGAATTGGGTAGGTATATTACAGTAGGTCTCACAAGTTGAACTGATAAGAAAATACGTTTACTACTACACATATACTGAGATGGTTTTAAGATCACAATTTGGCTCTGTATGCAGTGAGAAATATTGAACAAATTCAATTAAAGCACAGAGTTAAAATATTTTATTTAATTGCAATTTAAAACAGTAATTGAAGTTATTAAATGCATTTGTAACGAGATGCAAGAAGCATAATTAGAGGAATTCTGAGTAAAATAATATAAATAATATGATAGGTTTGAGCATATTTAAAGCCAGACCAAATGAAATTAAATAACACAAAAGCTTGGTAATGTGCATACTGAATGAGCGTAGAGTTATTAATAAAAGTATGGGCCAGTGAAAAGCAAGCAAGGTGAAAGGTCAATGAAATCGAAGCAAGAAAAAATAGAAATTGCAAAGAGCAATAGAGAACGAGGCCAACTGAATTGAAGAACAAACAGTGACGTGTGTAAAATTGAACTAGTGTCCAGTGCATTTTAAAAACAAGTATTATAGCAGAGCAGTGATTATAAAAACGTTGTGTGTGACGAACAAGAACAATTTTTAGATATAAGAAAGAAAGACAATTTTAGATTTCAGCAATTTGTAGATTTTAGAAAAATGTTATCAAATTTTATTCCGTTTATGTATATTAATAACTAAAACTAATTTCCTATAAACAATATGAGATAGCTGTAACCTAGCAACGCGATTCTCTTTTGTCTATAAAGAAGAACAATTGCTGTAATATTGAAAGCTTGGGGGGCAAAATTGGAGCTTCATAAAAATTTATATTTTAAAATGAAAAAGATATTTTACTAAATAAAAAAGTGTACCATTTTACTGTACAAGTATCCATGCAACTGTGGTATTGTAATGTGGCAGTTTCCACTACATAAAATTATAAATTTCACCAACCCATCTTTGACAGCGAAACGGGAGCGAGCATCAACTTTGACTACGTTCCAGTTGATCTGCAGAAGTCCGGGGTCGCCATTCCTAAAGGTCAAGAAGGTGTGTACAAGCATCTCGAAGCAATATTTGGAGCCAGGGCAGCGACTGCAAGCGAAGAAACCCGCCAGCGTCACCTGAACCATCTCCGTGCCCACATCGGCCAGATCTGAGGTAGGATTTCGGATGTTATTTGAGTGAGAGCTGGGAAAGCTAGTAAACTTGAAGAATACACATTCTGGAAGAGATTCATCAAATTTCCAAACGTCCAATACTGTCCCAGTTTCAATGATTTGCATGGCGTCAGTAGAAAATGCGGTTTTTGCAAAAATCCAAAGCCATCACAGGAAGTAAAACAAATGAATTGTGGGCGTTACAGCTAAAACAAAATCGAGTCAGTTGTTGCTAGGCGGAAGTTTTGCGTCAATTTACCTGACGTTTCCTTGCAGAATTTCACTGTTAAATATTCAAATAATCGCTGTTGCACTAACGACGTTCTGTGTCAAATAGTGATATTATGAATAATTGTAGCATATAGATCGAATGTACTAGAATCGCGCATGCGAGCTACTTTGAATCAGATTTTCTAAACATAATTTCAAAAACAAGAATCTGAACCCACCTGAGAGGAGGTTTGTGTTTTGCTGGAGCTAGCCTAAATTATTATTGCAGTTCAGTAAAATATAGAAAGGGGCAATTAACCATTTTATTTGAAAAGTAATAAATACATTTTATTTTAATAAGCCTAAAATACTGACAGGCAAAGTTTAACACAATAAAAATACCCTGAGCATTGTAGTGATTTGCCCTAATTAAATTATTAATTTTATCCCATATAACATAAAGACAGGCAGTCACTGCAATACATACTATAATAATAATAATTAATTAGTACAATACGTACGTAGGTGGAAAATGTTTCATTACAGTCGAGAAAAGCTACAGCGCGCGGCTGTTATGAAAACACTACCCGAGGTATGTAGTGCACCATTTTATTCACAACCACTTTATTCTAAACAAGAATTGGAAAAATGGATTTGATAGTTCTTCAAAACTGACGTTAAGCAAATAACAATACAAGGCGGCAAAAATCTGTTGCCAAGACGGCGGTCGGGAAATGACTACTTCCCAACCGCTGTCATGGCAACCCAATAGTATATTACCTAAAAACAGTAAGGACACTTACCTAGCGTAGTATGTATACAATTTTTTCTAAAACCATTTAAATTTTAGTAAAAAATCAATAATCACAAATAATAAAAGCCTACTCTAAATATGGGTTTAAAAAATTTTTTTTTCTTTTCGCCATATATGACTTATTTTGTCTGATAATAAATACATATATGCAAATTATAAGCATGCAATATTATTTGCAGTTGAAAGGTTGCCTCAAATGATAGTTCTTCTGTCGTTACTTTCTCTTGATTTTATAAAACAACTCAAAAGCTATTTATATTTGTACATTCAGATACGCACAACTTTAAAATACCTACACGCTTTGCCAATGTGTCACTTACTTTTCTTGGCTTTCTCCTTATGCTCAAATTTTTAGTATTTAGCAGCAATAACCGTTTATCAGCCAGTTGCATAACTTAATTAATGACAGCAAAATTGGTGCTGTAACTGAATTTAGGGCGCCGGTGAAAGTGTACCTATAAGTGGCACTTTAGAAGAGATTGGAGGCGTCCTTTCTCACCCCAGACGTTTTTCTCCCTCTTCCAGCACCTAACCTAACTTTGTGTTAATATATCATCAAGAGCCCGGAGTCGATAAGCTGGGAAGCAATTATAGACTTGCGTAGGGGTAAGAAATTAAGGCAAACCCCTTCTAGAAATCGCTAGCTTGATACATTTATTCTTTTCTGGTACTTTTCAAACCCCACCAATCGCTTTGTGCGGCTTTGGAAATAATCGTTAATTATGTTTGTTTCGAAAAGTGCGTTAGTAATCCAGATAGAAACTTATTTATAAAGTTGCTTGCTAGCGACAGTTTTATAAGCTAGCATGTAAGTGTGTACAGACATATGGCCATTATTTCGTTACCGCACATTTTATAAACCGCGTCTACAGCGCAATATCGCGAGAACAAGATCCTTCAGTTAACCGAAGTTTGCGAACTTATATCAGCTACATGCAGGCGCACCCGCGCCATGTTTCAGCTAACCGACTCTAATTAAACAACCGTTTTAATTAACACACTAAATTATATCTTAAATGAAATTTCGTAATCGTTTATCCTGGCTGCGAGCCTTAGAATACAATCTACGTCTCCTGATTAATACTGTATAAAGGAAACTGTTAAACTGCCTTCTAAAATTAAAAGCGTCGCCGCGATTATAGTGAAAAGTTTTCGCAATATTCCGGGACTATTTGAGCAGAGAATAGGGAGTGACAAGTTATTGCAAATAATTATGGCGCTGGTATTGTCAGCAAAGGCTGGTTGTAAGCTACTGTTTTAGACTGGTGAATCAAATAGTATCTTACACTAGCGATTCTTCCGCTAGTTACAGTATGAAGTTTGATATTGATATCAAAACCAATCACTGCCATATGTAAATATAAAACAATAAAATAAAGAAGCTACTACTTTTTGTTTACTGTTTGCCGTTTACATACGAATGATAGTTGCAAAGTCTCTCAGACAGAACGACAAGCGTCCGCTGAATTATGGAATTACCTTGTAAGGAAGTAATATTTTTAGTTTATAGTAACTTATGAAGCCTACTTTGTATGCCATCAACATTATTAATAACAATACTGAAAATTATAATATTCATAAACATCCCGAGACTTGATGGAACCACACTATTTATTAAAAATTGTATAATAAACAAAATTTGTAAACAACTGCAACTTCATTGTAGGAAAACATGTTCAACGTTTTTTTTTCTCCGAGGATTAGTTATCTAAAGATGTAACAGATCCTATGTGGCCATGGTTTCCGCGCCCAGCTCAGGGTGCGTCTGCGGAAGTGTTATGTCCTATATTGTATTGAAGCTTGGACCATCACCGACACAATTTTCAAAAGGTTGACGAGTCTCCTGGATTGAAACAGTGAACATTGGAATAATCCTAGCTCGAATGAAGAAAAAGCAGAAGTCGTTAAAACAGTTAAAGCAAGGAAACTTTCATACTTCGAACATGTCATGAGACATTCTAAGATTTACTGCATATTCCACCTTGTCATCCAAAGAAAAATTATCGGAAGACGTGGTCCAGGCAGAAAACTAAATTTTTGGCTGAAAATTTGCGGCAGTAGTGAGGAGCAAATCGATGGTGAATAGAGCTATGATAGATAACATGATGGCTAACATTTGATGAGCGAATATGGCACCAGAAGAAAAAGAAACAAATATATTGATTTATTCTTCCTACCTTTAGAGATTTCCAACCATCGCCATTTATGAAAAACATGGTAGGTAGTGCTATGTATTAATAGACGGTATTCTTGCATTTGAAGTCATTATTAAGGCATGTGTTCCCCATACTAACGAAAGCAATGTTGCAAAGTTTATTAAAATGTATATACTAATACCCCAAAATCACCAAAAATAATATACTGCCTGTATTGTTACTCATTATTTAATTTTTCTTTTGCTGTTTGAAACAATAGGTCCTTTTTGAACTCTTTAACGAACTATTTCTTTGCCTACATGGTACATCCACAAGATTTCTCATCATCCTCCTGTAACACCACAGTTCAAATACGCTCAATCTTCTGTGTACATTTTCTGTGAATGCTTTGGGGTGTGTATTTCAACGAATGTCACAGAAAATATTTTATAAATTCTAGAATCCGTATCTGGTATGTCTTTGATATGGCCCCAGTCTAATATGCACCACAGGGCAATGGTATTTTTGTTCTCTTCGCAAGTTGATGTTACTAATTACCATACGTTTCAATGGGTCGAAATACTTGGTCTAGTATTTATTGAAGGTTTTCCGCACTGACCTCCAATAGAATTGCATTATAAGCACATCTGATATTATTAATGATCTTACCCTGGGTATACGACACAACTATCTCTCCTAAACACCTCCTACAATATTAACTTCTTCAGATAGTTGATTATCAATTTTTAAAGCTGCCATTTGATTTTCATACAGAATGCGGCAGGCTGCTAGGATCATTGCAAAAGCGAGGAAAATATGCATGTGACCGTCATGGTGTTTAACAAACGAACAATCAATGTACGATAGCGGTAGGTCGTTGGGATAATTATAAATACAAGGTAAATTTGCATGGACATTCACATAATAGCTCTTTGTGCAACAAGTGCTAAAGTGGATGTTTATGCACAAGACAATTAAGGCTTCGTTTCATAATTTTCATGTCTCGTGCATAAACACTTTTAGCACGAGTTTGCACACAATATTTTTTATACGGTCTCAAATTTACTGTTATTAATCCATAAATGTCGATTTAACACAGATTTGCATTTATGACAGTTATAATTTATGTCATAGTAAAGAGATGGCCTTGACGGCACAGGTGACTGTTTCTGCAGCCGGTAGCTGTCAAAGTTAGTTATCAAAGGTAATTATAATAGTACACATTTGACCTTATTCATTACATAATGCTTTAATTATTTAAAAAACACTTTACCTCTAACGAAAGAAGTAACTAGAATAACTTTATAACTTCACTTCCACTTCAGAATTCTAAATTTAACACCAGCTGTTTACTTTTAGCACATGGGCTAAAAGTAAACAGCTGATTTCACTTTTAACACGGTGATTTATAAAACGTCATTTTTAGTGAACCAAGCTAGTGCTAAAAGAACTACTTTTAGTAGTGGTCGTAGAAAAACGAAATTTACTTCATAAATATTCATTTTAGAATGTTGCGAATGAATCAAATCAATACAAATTAAGGAACTACGCTGTGTTTATAATTATGACAAATAAACAAAAAACGAGACGACAACTTTTGACACCAAGCTACATGTACAAGTCTCCTTGTTTTTGCTATGGTCCTAGTGGCCTACCGCAATCTGTATAATTTGGAAATTATGTGTACATCTCTATCATCTAAGTATTTCTGATGCTCTTAGGATTTCTCAGATAGTTTAGTTTCAATTTTTAGAGCTGCCGTTTGATTATGATACGAGGGTAGTACCGTAAATATCTGCAATCTAATAACGCAAAGTTTTATAGCCAAAAATTATTTGTACTTTTGTTTTTCAAAATATTTGCCCTGATGCTCTGTGCATTTATGCATTCGATAAAACCAATTTTCAAAACATAAATTCCACTCTTCTTGGGTCACATTTTATCTTTTAAACGAGGAAATAGAAAGTAATCGGAAGGTGTTAGGTCGAGACTGTATGAGGGATGACTTAGAAATGTTAACACGGAAGCCCCCAAAAATTCTCTTGTTTGATGTACGGTATGACTTGAAGCATTATCATGGTGCAGAACGATCTCACTTCTTGGGCGCCGTACAGGAGTTTTTTGAATAATGTCTGGCAGGCATACTGTTGTGTACCATTCTGCGGTAACCGTACGGTTATTTTCAAGCATGACAGTTGTGGGTCCAGAATTTTAAAAGAAGAAAGCAATCATTTTCTTGCCAACACTTCGAAATCGCTTCACTTGAACTGGATTAGGATCTGTTGGGAACAACCATTGTGCAGACTGCAGCTTATATTCGGGTTCAAATGCATATATCCAGCTTTCGTCACCAGTTATGAAGTTGTAAACTGCTTTGACCTACTGTCATCATATTTCTCGAGAGTTTTCTTACACCATTCCACATACTGTTGTTTTTGTGCTTATGTTAAACTGCCTGATATCTACCGACAACAAACTATTCTTACACCCAAATGATTATGTAAAATCTTGTTATTGCAGTTTTGCAAATGCCCAAAGTTCTCCTAATAATTTTATATGTTACTCGATTGTCCTCCTGAATCATTCTTTGCACGGCGTCTATGTTTGTTCCGGTAACTGCTGAAATTAATCTATACCTTCGCGAAAATCATCGCTAGGTCAAACTCGTTGAAATTTAAATTCTTTAAACCAGCTATAAATAGTCATCGGCGAAGGTGCTTGGTAAACGAATGCAGCACAAAGTCGTCCAAAGCTTTCTTTCGGAGATAGGAAACTTTTAAAGTTATAGTAAATCATGGTACGAAAATTGTCTTTCGTCAAATTTATTTTAGGAGCACAACAATTATTTCAAAAAGTTCCAATTATCAAAACTAAATTTGAACTGTTAATATTAGAATTAAATTCCGGCTTAGACCGCGTCGTCTTTGTAGAGAAACATCCAGCATTTGTTGGCTCAATGTGCCTAACACCTTGTGAACCCAAGCAAGAGTTTGTGTAACGGTTATGCTCTTTGATGGCTCGTGAACTCTTACAAGCCACCCATGATTTGGTCCAAGTTATTAGAGTACCTTGTGAACAAGTATACTTAGGCATATTTGGCCTTTTTACTGTTTGCGCACCCATAGACTCAGAGCAACTTTGATTCTGATGATGCAAGCTGCAATGTCTTGCGAAACGTTATTCTATATGGGTGCACAAACAGTAAAAAGGCCAAATATGCCTAAGTATCCTTGTTCAAAAGGTACTCTAATAACACGGACCAAATCATGGGTGGCTTGTAAGGGTTCACGAGCCACCGAATAACATAACCGTTATACAAACCCTTGCTTGAATTCACAAGGTGTTAGGCACATAAGCCAACAAATGCTGGGTGTTTATCTAACACGACGCGGTCTAAGCCGAAATTTAATTCTAATATTGACAATTTTAGTAACCCCGAAAGTCTCAAACATTATATAAATTTGAACTGTCAAACTAGAAAACAACAAACAATTGTTTGATTTCCATGGTGCACTTGATCTACTAGTTTGCAGAAATTATGGGTGCTACCTTCGTATAATTTGGAAATTATTTGTACATCTTTATTATCTAAATATCCTTGATGCTCTTAGGATTTCCAATAATTGCACGCAAGCAGGTCCCTACACTTCTGTTGTAAGCACCAATATGCCAAATGAAGCTTTTCTGGTCTAAAACCCCCCCTAAAGCCACGTTGTATGTTACCAATTGGTTCTTTTAACTATTCTATATTCAACAGTGAATTATCGTCAAAAAAGTTTGAATACTCGTATACGGTTCATAAGGAATACAGTTCGATCTTCTTGCCATTACTCTTCTTTGGCAGTGGAAGACTAATGTTTTGGCGTTTCTCCTATTAAATATATGATGCTGAAGAAATCTACAACGTTTATTATTTTCTCACTGCAATCTTTATTTGTTTTATGTGTGACATTACATCTTTGGTAATTTTTGGTGCTGTTTTGACATTTTAAACTACACTTCTTCGTCTTCAAAGAGTTGTTCTGCATACGCATGTCACCTCATTAATGTATCACCTGCAGTAGATATTGCCTTTTCGTTGTTGAATATTAATAAGCTATTCAGCAAGCAGACATGTTTGTCAACAGTTACGTCGCATAATAGGTTAGACGAGGAATAAATTTTTTTTTTTAAACTGTACTGTTAGATAAGCGATTTAAAACTGCAGTGTTCAATCAATGAAAAAAAAATAACGAATTTATTAAGAACTCCATCAACAATTTTTTTTCTACCCTACACCAATGCGCAGGAGCTGCATTCTACAACCTAGGACAAAGAAATATTCACAATAGGCTGAAGAGACTACTACCACAAGACCTACACGAGTAGTAAAATTTTTGTGCTAATAGTTAATGGTAAAAGAAACTAATACTCGTAATAATAATAGAAGACGGAGACGCTGTGACCATGTAACTATGTTTAGTGTTAACGTTATTGTAACCAAACGATGTATGGCGATTTGTTTGTCGATCTGGCTAAATTATTATTTAAAAAAATCAATGAAAGGAATGATCTCAACACCTTACGTTCCAATTCCGACATCTCAATTTTATCCGCTGATAAAGGTAATGCTACGGTAATTATGGATAGAGCAGAGTACACCACTAAGGTTAAGTATTTACTCCAGGATTCTTCTTATGCCCACTTTCTTGCGGCCAACTTCTAAAATCGAACGGAAAGTCACTCCTCTCCTACTGATATTCGAAGGAGGTTAATTCCTCGCTCTTCGAAGCCTCCTCGGCTCTATGGTCTTCCCAAAATGCATAAAACAGACAATACCCTCAGCCCCATCGACAGCACATAGAGTTCCCCTACTTACTCGTTAACAAAATACCACCATCCTCAGAAAGTTCACTGGAAAGTCTTCATCGTATGTTCGCAATTCAGCCCATGTCGCTGAACTTATATCCAATATAAGCGTTGAACCTGAGGACTTACTTGTGAGTATCGATGTCACTTCCCTTTTTACTAAAGTTCCTATTCTCCACAGTCATAAACCAACACTTGTTATCAGAGCATGAGGAGACGTCTTCAAATCGACCTGCACTTATAGAAAAATGCCTTCCTTCTACTTATACTTCAAGGCCAGTTCTTTAAACACATTTCTGGTGCGGCCATGGGTTCTCTTTTTTCACTGTCTTTGCCAATATCTTTATAGATGTTTCGAAACCGTAGCTCTGAAATCTTCTGAATTGAAACCCAAGGTTTGATTTTGATTCGTTGACGCTACCTTTATTATTTGGTCGCATGGCAAAGACATTTTGCCCGTCTTCTTAAAGCATCTCAATAGTCAACGTCCAGGCATTAATTTTACCATGGATAGAAAGTAACAGCTCCCTTCCTTTCTTAGATGTACATGTTTCTAGGCAACCTAATGGCAAACTTGGCCATTCTGTATATCGCAAACGCACTCACACTGATCGCTACCTACATGCCGATTTACTTGTACACCGGGCTGTTTCCATATTACAATCCCAACTCTTGCCATATTTCTCGGTTCTTTCTCTCTCATTTGTGGCCTCCCTCTTTGTTGTTGCTCCTGTCATGGTCTCCATTGCTGCATGGTCGAATTCCAACTTACGTTTTGCTGTCTGGCGTTGCAATGAAACTCCATTTTTACGTAGTTTTGCGGCATGATCAGCGTCTTTCATTTTGGATTTTTTTCTAAATGTTTAACACTCCTACATAATTGGCATTATGCACTGGTCAAAGACACCACCTTTTAAATATTGTGATTTTTTATATTTTATAGGATACCAGTTAATTTTCCAAAACCTACCATCGCATCCTTCTGGTAATCTCTTTGTTTTGTTTTCTACTAATTTTGATTAGTTATACAAGGTGTATGTACTCGTCATTGTTTCTATTACTATGTTTGTATTAGTCATTGTCTTTGTTTTACTAGTATTGATTTTCAACCGTGTTTGCTGAGCCTTTGACAAGTTCCAGTACCATTTCTTGCTTTTCTTCATAGTTGTCTGAAATAAAAATGATGTCATCAGCAAATTGTAGGTGAGTAAGCTGTTTTTCATTTATGCCAATACCTATGTTCTGCCGCCTTCTTACGCCAGACTAAATAATGTTGGTAACACCTCTCCTTATTAGTATCATTATAGGGGCGTGGATGTAGTATTCGCAAGCTTTTCCCATAAGTGTTCTGTCAGTTAATACCTGGTTAGATATGCAGAAGTTTCCTTATTCGACTAGTTGGTATGAGGCGGATTTGTTGCTTAATTGGTTTGTAACTATCTTTATAAATAATTTGTGTAGTTGTGAAAGCACTGAAATTGGTCGATAGTTCTTTAGGTTACTTCTGTCTCATTTTTTATACAAGACTGTTAGATGGTCGGCCCAATTCTTGAAACTTGCTGCTGTCTGTAAGCATTCATTAAAGAGCTGCTTCATTATTCCTGGTATGATTTTTGTCCTTCTTTGATCATTTCTAGACCCTATCGGTACCATCTGATTTATTGTTTTTTGTGGCTATTACAATCTCAAGGTTTTATATTAATGGTACTTCTTCAGAGTTTACATTTTTGGCTTGGTGCTTCACTTATACGTAAATAAATATAATACCATTTGAATAACTAGCACTAATTTAATAAAATCAAAGGTATACAAGTTCAGCAATGGAGAAACAATCAAACTAACGCTTCGCTACTGCCGATAGATTAATCTGGATTTAGAGCGAGGCTAACATCGCAAACTCTTTTATACAATACCTCCCATTGTCTAAGCCATGGAAATTTGTCCCAATTTAATGCACTTGTGGGGTTATCGTAGAAAGAATCGACAATGCTGACGTTATAAGTTATCGTAGGGGTATATACTCGTGATTTTCAGCTTCTAGCTTCGGTTTATTTCAAGATCAGATACAAATACGTTACTCGGACTGAGATACCTTCATACGATTGTATGTCAGGCACTAATTTCTATATTTATTATTAATCCTGTATGTTCATAGTAGCCTTCATTTCCTTTATGCGAATAACAGTAAATTTTCAGAATGTTATTTAATTTGCTTACACAATACGTTTTTTCTTGACTGAAGCCATATAAATGTATATGATAAAAGTTATACCTTATGTTGACCTACAATTTTTGAGCAAACTTTAATTTTTAGTAGTAAGTCAAATATCTATAAAATACACACTGCTAGAATATTTTATTATTTTGCCGTTAAAATTGAAATAAATAAACATAAATACATAATTAAGCGAAAATAATAAAAATGCCTCAAATTTCGTATTGCTTGCTGATAAGTAATTAACGTAAAGTTTATTTGTCATTGCAATTTATAACGAAATGTCCCGAAAACATTTTGAGCAATATCTTTAATACGTATATTAATTTTTCAAATCTTTTGTCTTATGTTTGTTGATTTAATTATATTGGTTCAATGAATAACACTTACTAAATGTTTTTATGAAGGTTTTCAAAGCAAAGTACCTAATAAAGCCATTGAAAAAGAAGTTATCACAAGGTAATTATTTCAGCTCGTAAATCCCTATGCCAAACTTCAAAAACGTACTATATAGAGTTTATGTATAAATAGGCTATATTATGTTATCCCACATTTTCCAACACCACTGCCACATACGCATAGCAATTGTGCAGCATTTACCAAGCAATATAGAATGCATAGACGGTTTTTTGTCATATTAATACTTTAGTTGAGTAAACAAACCGACCTTTAATATTTAGTAAGAATTATACATCTCTTGCTGAACAGACATGCAATATCATTATAGATCAGCCGGTAGTCCCTTTGAGATTTTCCGTATTACAACAATAATTTCTCGTAAATGCTGCAGACTACAAAGAATTACATGAATAATGAAATAGGCTTAGAAGTTGTCATCACCTTCTATATTATAATTCACAATACTGTCTTAGTTGTACCGTACAACAAGTTATCACATATTTTGTTTTCTAAAAAACAGCAGTCTCAACATGTATCCGGTCTTAATTTCAATACCATGAATACAATTAACAGGATTATCTCGGTCTTTCGAACGCATGTACAAACTATACACTAGAATAATATACTCTTATTACTATCATAGTTTTAACTTTATCTGTACATAATAATATAAAATTCATTTAAAGGTGCTAAATTCATCTAAAAATTTTATAACTAATTATATATATTCTTTATTTACTAACAACATGCTATTGTTCATTTTCATCATAGATACAAAATATGAAAAGCTACTTATAACTTCCTTTCCTTTTTCAAATTATTTCTCCCTCAATCGCATGGTAACCATGCAACTACAAACAACGTCTTAGCATCCATAGATTCAGGCAATCGTTGATGTTACTTGGAGATTCTTATATTAAATATGACGTAAATAATAGCTATGTTACAAGTACGCAATTAAGGACTTTTTGGACGAGCCGCAGTTTATGGCCAAGCGAGCACAGCGAGCGAGACACATAAATAAGACGAGTCTAAAGGTCCGCTTTCGTGCGAGTGACAAACATAATTTTTTATTCTACTGCTTTGGAAGGGTTTTTTCTAATTAAAAAATGACAGTTTAATCGATGAAGTCGGGAAAAGTCGGGGAGGTCATGATCATACCGCAGAATGGGAGTGTCTATTTTGATTTCGATCAATGCAAATGGTTGTTAGTTTCTGTTGCTATGGTTATTACTGCCGAAAAGTAAAAGTTACTAGTATAAATTCTGGCTACTGATCTAAGGGTCGAGAGTTCGATCCCCGACCCCGGTGAGGTTTTTAAAAATAAAAAAAATGCGGATGAAAACCTCTACAGAATGGTTATTACTGCCGAAAAGTAAAAGTTACTAGTATAAATTCTGGCTACTGATCTAAGGGTCGAGAGTTCGATCCCCGACCCCGGTGAGGTTTTTAAAAATAAAAAAAATGCGGATGAAAACCTCTACAGAATGCCATCATTCGGAAATGATGTAAAGCCGTGGGTCCCATGTTACTACGATGTGTAGCATGTAAAAGATCCCTTGCTGAGGTTGGAACTCTTTAGTCTCGGCAAAATTCTAAGTAGGACAAAGGTCCCTGGTACTCTGCATGCCTAGACCTGGTTCATGGGGTTGGCAACCAGGGTCTATAAAGGCCTACTTGCTAGACATAAGTTTCCCCAAAAATAATACTACTACTACTACTACTAGTATAAAAATTGGGAGCTTTCGGCCGCTAAATGCTGCGGAAATTGATATCTTTTTGATGCAGTAGAATAATAGTAGATTGTGTATCTAAGACGAAAAGCGTAACATTCCCAGACGACTGTGAATATTGTTGGGCGAGGCGAATGACGAGCCCAACAACACAGGAGTCTGGTATGTTATTCCATCTACCAGCGATTTATATAATTTTAAATTTTTATAGTGATTATTTACAGTATGAGCAAGTTGAATGTCAGTCATATTCATTTTTCAACACGAGCCGAACTCAAATCCTGAAAACCCACTAGTAAGAAGAAACTGCCTACTATTTCCAAGATGGCAAGTAACTAAAAACTAAAATATCAATCATCAGAATGGAATATATAATAATAATAATAATGGTTTTCTTTCAATTTTGGTATCGTAAAACAGAATGGTGTGTCAATGCAGCCACACTTAAATACTTTCAAACATAAAATAAAATAATTTTTTCTTAAACAATATATTGTAAGTTTCAAAATGCAATAGTTAAGCGTTAAACTATCCACACAAATCAAATAAATAACTAAAAGTATTTCCTACTCAGATAAAATGTATATTTTCAATATGTGAAACAAATGTAAAACTTAAACACTGAAGAAGGCTTACAATGGAAGCCGAATATAAATTGTTTTGAAATTTGTGAATTTTTCCTTCCACGTGAATGACTGCAAAAATTACCCAACAAAAATTATTTGTGAATGATCCAGTCGTAAACCAAAACTTTTACTATGTAAAACAGAATATCCAAAGCTTTCGATTGATAAGCTTTACGACCAATTCTCTCAGCTGTTAATGTTTTTTTTTTGTAATTTCTTGTCATTGCTTTTTGTTTTGGGTACGTATAACAAATGTATACATTATTGCAAAGTAAACAAACATTCGGTTTTCAAAAATACAGCCAACTAAGAATCTCATAAGAAAAAATCTGTAAAGCGGTTTACACGAAACTTCCCTCGCAAGAGTAATGCGAACATCAATTTGCAAATTTTAAAAAAGACATTGCGGCTGGTGGGCTTTGGACCACGCAATCTCCCTTTCATTATGGGCTTACGACAGCGGTATAAACAACGCGTTTACGACAGGATTCAAGCAGAATGTTCTTCTTGTATATGTTGGCTTCAAAAGAGTTCTTGAGTTAAAGCAAAAATAAGCAGATTTTTTGCTAGGTATATATTCGACCGAAATTTTCTCTTCCTCCAACAAATAGTTTTTGAGCTATACCAGTAACAGAAGGAATTTAGAAAAACATGTTTTTCGTCATCTAGGGACCCTGGAACGTGAAAATATGAAGAAATCTAGGAAGGTAATATTTTCACGAGTACAATACTTCCTTCGTATGTTAGACGAGGGCAGTAAAAATAAAGTTGACCGTTGAGACTCAACTTCGGTAACAGTTTTAAAAAATCATAATGCACTACTAGATTCCTATTAAAAAAGTATTTTAAGAAAGTGGAAATTAAATTCTATTTTCGCGTTATAATAATCAATAAATTACAAATGTACTGTTTCTACTACATTTTATTCTATATAAGCAGATCTACATTTCTCAAAATAAGGAAAATCCTTGTGTTGCGAATACGTCTGTGGACACACTGTATATGGAGTTGGTTTAATAACATTAGCCTGTTTCTGTTTAGAACTATAAAGTTCACTGTTTATAGAGAGCATTACATAGTACAATTAGCAATAATTTTATATTAACTTAAAACAGCTGTATAAATAAAAAATTAAACATATGGGCAGATTAGTTTTCATTATATTCGAAAATGAAAAATATGCAAACTTCAAATAGTTATTTAAAATTCCTCTAAAACTAATTTTACTAAGAAAAACAAAATTATTTTATAGCCAGCGGCATACCAAAACGTAAAAAATAAACTTAGATCATGCATAACGCTTTCATTTTTTAAACCGGCGCTATAGGAAAAACATTTGTCGATAGCCGGCTTTAATATGATGCACTTAAAAAAAAGCGCGGGACTGTAAAAAAAGGTTCTCCTTTTCAAATATTTTTTGATCCCGGAAAATATTTCTTTTTAGGGGTGTAATTGTCAAACCTTCAAGTATATAAATTGAACAAAGTTAAACACTGTAGCTTAGGTCAACGCAATTAAACTTCAAAGGTATATAGTTGAAACCCCACTAACTTTATTTCTATCACTTGCATTTTTTTTTCAGTACCTAACAAATATGGGTTTAACGACACATATCTCTCAATTTAAAAAAATATTTCTAGCTTATTAGAAAAATGGCATTAGAAAATTAAATAAATTTAATATGCACTGGCAGCAGGACAAGACATATTACTAATAAAAATAACTCTAACAACTAAATATACATACTTTATGCGAGGCGTACTATAGTATGTATTCCATACAGAAATAAAAATATTGACTTTGCATATGTTGCAGTTATTAATACTCCTTTAATGAGTATTAATTTAGCAACAGCTTGCACCACTGTTCCATAAAATACGTAGTTTTAATATATGCACTTTTATATTAAAAAATATCAATAGTTACTACCGTCAAGAGCAATTCAATGAGTTTACCCAAGCAGCAATTTGACTAGGCGAGAAATTCGAAAGACTTTCGCTACTAAAATACATTATTTTGAAGAAGTAACTACAATAATAAAATAAAATCTGTCTGAACCTGAATCCATTTTCAAGTCACAGTGATGGTTTTTATAACGCAACTGAATCAGTACAAAAAAGATAATAATTATTAATCGTTGAAAATAAAATAGCAACTGATATAAAAAATAGATTCCTCTAGTTAGTATGTAAAAACTGTCCAAAAAGATCTTTAACTTACATTTTACAGTTACATCAAGCGCTGAACGAAGGAATATAATATTAAATTCAACACCATTGTGCTTTATAAATAAATCTTGCCACGACGGAAGCATCAGGGTTAGGGGAATTCAAAAGGATTTCATTGTCACGTAATTCCACAGCGTAGGACGATTGCGCCATTTACATTTCTCCCTTGAATGGAATGTATAAATATTAATTTTGTGTAGTTGTTTCCAAGTTTTTTACTCTGATTGCTTCACATGCATCGTGCTTTAGCTGGTAATCAAATCAGTTGCAAAGACTACTGGATGATTTCTAGCTGCAGCAGTGAGTTTGCGTTTCCCATCGCGCCGATTCCGTAAATATCGGGCATTAATAAAACCTGAATCGTACTCCTGTTTAATTAGAGTGCGAATCTGCATGAAAGCCGTTACATAAATCACAAGAAGCATTAGATTTCTGGATCGTAGTTTGTTACTTAAAAGTTTGTACCCACTCTAAATGCAAATTCGCTCCCAACTGAACAAACAAAACAAAGACTTCCTCCCGAGCGTCGCCTACACAACTTCAGACAAGAGCAAGTTTTAATGAGCGCGAGTATTCTGCCCGGATTTTCAGCAATCAGCAAGTTTAGCCGTTTGAATTAGTAACGCATATTAATCAGACTAATCAAAGCCGAATCGCATCATGGGCACTCGTTCGCCTCGCGATATTTATTTTCTATTGCGTGGCTGCGATTTGCATTCCACTATTTAATTTTGAACGATTTACTGCCGCTCCGCAATCGTCTTTTAAGTTTTTCAATGATATTGCAGCACTAATACCGTCTTAATGGGGAGAGGGAGCATTCCAGACTTCGAGGAGTAACACATGTACGATAGGGTGATAGAAAAACAAACGTAAATTCGATGGAAGAAACACTCGTTATGTGCATCTTTCGCCAAGGGGAAGGCGGTCGCCCCATTCTAGGGCCTCAAAATGTGGACGAGGAGGAATTTAGGAGGTATTATACTTTTTTTGTTTAAAATGAACAATAACATTATAATAAAATTAAAATTTCATTCGTGTAATCTGCATCCATTATCGTAAAGAAGCAGAGTCAAAATACGCAATTACAGTTGAATTCCCGAGAATTTGTTTGGCGTCACTGGTTTAATAAAGTTGGTAGTAAGACAACGCAACCCCTAACCGCACTGAAGTCGTCTCTAATTACATTTACATTGCATGGAACGGATACAATTATTTTATACCCTACTTCACTGTTCTAAACAACATCTTAGAATGAGCCAATATAATATTTGGGTTTATTCTGTAATGGAGGATATTACTAGCTGCAAAATGGCAACTATAATTTTTCTACGTAAAAAATTAAACAGTCGGGGCAGTATAAAAACCTCATATCTCACGTTGTATACCGGTTTAATAATTAAAATGCCATCCTGGCGACGTTGTTTCTCCTGGCAAAAGAATTTGTAGATTGGAGAAGGCAAAAAATCTTGTTAATGGTGACTTTTATTAAACGTTACATTAATTTTATTGCCAACATAATATCTTGTTGAAATAATACGCACGCTTTATAAATAATAAATTTTGAGTTTATTTTCTGAAACCAGTTTAACTTATTGAAAATTACTATTTTTGCTTTTTAATAAACAATAACACAATATTATATTACAACTGTATATTAACGCTAGGATGTTTCCAGATAACACATATACATGGGACTCTTACTGAAGGTAATGATGTGAAGTGCATTATTTTGTAACAGCAAGTTTCACCGTTCCAATTTCGTTTTCCTGATTATTTTGTTTAAATATAAATCTTTGGGGTTTGATAGGCTAAAAACTTAAAAAAAGTCATGTACTTAATGAAACACTAAAATATACTGCCTGCAGGTGCAACGTTATATTCTCGAGACAAATGTTTGTTGAGTTTCGAATGGCTGAATTCAGGATTCAGTCGCCTGTCGTTGAGATTTTCTAATTTTTTTTGCAGTGATCATAAAGGTCGCATTTTTAACGAAGAATCGTAAATAAAGTAATACTTTTTTAACTATTTTATTGAAATTGTGAATTCTCAATTTGACAGTTGTAAATTCTGACTCCTTTTCGCCCAAATGTCTAGCTACAAGAGATATCACTATTCAAAAAATAACGTGCACAGCACGTATGAAAGCAACTTTTTTACCCGGTTGATTGATGCATCAACCTTCAAACTCATTAAAACACGTATCGCTTTCATCACTAGTTGTACAAATAGCTATTGTTTTCTTCTCGTTAACGGTAACCCGAATCGGAAAATATAAACTAATCAAAAATTAAAGAACTCAGAGCCTTCTTTGAGTTCAGTATATTTATTTAAGGTATCTGTTATTGTGTTTTTGTATACATGGTCTCTTTTGTCAATATTCTGAGTCTTAAACATAAGATAGTGTTGCCATCTAGACATGACACGACAGCATTGAACATTCTTGTCTTGAAATTTGTAGACAAGACTTGACGAAGTTTATGTCTAGATAATAAAATATTTTTGTTTATTTTTTACCTCTATTTTCTCCTGTATTTTGGTCATACGAGCCTCCATCAAATTGTTTGAACTGTAACATATACCAATGATCATCCCTACATATTGATCTGATTGCCTTAACTGTAAAAGGCTTTCTTTAAATAGAAAATAATAATCAGAGCAAATCACCGTACTACTCAGGGTATTTTTATTGTGCAAACTTTGCCTGTTAGTATTTTAGGCTAATCAAAATGAAATGTATTTATTATACGTTACTAAAATGGTTAATTGCCACTTTCTACATTTTATCGAATTGCAATAATATTCTGGGCTAGCTTCGGCAAGAACACAAAACCAATTCTCTCAGGTTGGGTTCAAATCTGAGTTTTATTTGAAATTTTGTTTAGATTATTTGACTCAGCGTAGCTCATATACGCAGTTTATTTTAGTACAACTGCTCTACTAAATTCGGTTACTCATAACCTCACAAACCTGCCTTTTAACACAAAAATTCGTTAGTACATATACCGTGTATTTTACGATTAAAAAGTGAAAATCTGTGCAAGGAACCATCAGGTAAATTGAATTAAAACTCCTGCCTAGCAACAAATAACTTGCTTTTGTTTAGGTGTGACGTAAAACGACGCCAGCTGCTCTTTTGTTCCACTTTCTGTGATCGCTTCAATAATCTGGCAAAACAGAAATTTCTACTGACGCCAGTCAAATTTCTCAAACTGAGACGAATCTGGACGCTTGGAAATACGATGACTCTCCTCTGCAAAGTGTATTCTTGGAGATTACTAGCTTTCCCGGTTCTCAAACACTCAAAAACATACCACTCCTACTTTTTAAATCTGCCGATGGAGATGGTTTCAGGTAACTCCGAGGTGCTAACTCGCTTGAAGTCGCCCCCTGGTAGCAAATCTTGTTCAGGATGCTCGTTCACACCTTCCTGGGCCGTTGGAATGGAGAACCCTGGCCTTGGCAGCTCAAATGACACGGTATTAAATGTGGAAATTTTCAGATGTCGAAGCCGCAACTCACGGCCGAAGTTGGTTTGAAAAATATATAATTTTTGTGTCGCACAAACTTCTGCAAACACTACCACAAATGCCTGGTAATTAGTATAAAAAAATGGTATATTTTTTAAGTTGGTAAAACACTTTTTATTGTATTAAAACATTAATTTACTGGAGCACAATTTTTCCCCAAACTAGTCAATTTACAGCAATTGTTCTTATTGTTTGACAAAACAGCATCGCGTTACTTCGTAACCGCGATCTGTAATTGTTTATAGGAAATTAGTTTTAGTTACAATTTTACATCAAGGAATCAAATTTGATAACATGTTTCTTAAATCTAAAAGTTGTCTCTATTTCTTATACCTAAAAATTGTTCTTTCTCGTCACATAAACGTTTTTATAATCACTGCTCTGCTATCATCACTTAGTTTTTACAATGCGCTGGCACTTGAGTTCAATTTTAACACGTCACTGGATTTTCTTCAATTCAGTTGCCCTCGTTCTCTATTGCTCTTTGCAAATCTTATCGTATCTTGCTTCGATTTCCATCTACCTTTGAGATTGCTTGCTTTTCACTGGCCTGTACGTTTGTTAATAACTCTACGCTCATATTATGCACTTAACCAACCCTTTGTATCATTTAATTTCATTTGATCTGGCTTCAAATATGCTCAAACCTATCATATTACTTATATTATATTAGCCATCTTAAATGTTTCTTTTACTCAAACATCAAATTCAAGCCCCCTGAAATCTGCTTTACTTATGCTTGCCTTTATCCCTCTAATTATGCCTCTTGCATCTCATTTCCAATGCATTTAATAACTTCAACTACTGTTCAGATTGCAATTAAATAAAATATTTCAACTCTGTGCTTTAATTGACTTTGTTCAATATTTCTCACTACATACAGAGCTAAATTGTGAGCTTAAAACCATCTCAATATAAACGTATGTTCTATATAACGTTCTCATTGGCACCGACTGGGCTCACTTCGTCTTCAATCGGCAATAGTCTCATGCCACCACCGCGTCATTTATGAAGCAACGATAAGCATGTGTCTAGCGCATACAGCGTATTCCTACAAATCAGATTCCTTCTGGGAGTGCGAATTCAAATTCGAGGTTACCAGGTTAGGTTTTGCGTCAGTTTGTGTCAAAACTGATGCAAAACCTAACCTGATAACCTCGAATTTGACATAATTGTTGTCAGTCATAATGAAAACTCCCTAGGGAAATTTTTGTCTTATTTTGTCTCTAGGGAGTAAATGTTTTACTTCTGTCACAATTCTGATGCTATAGAAACCGATTTCTATTCCCGGTAGTGGAAAAAACAAGGTTTTTATATCACCTAAGTGTAGCCAATAGAAATAGAAAATAAGGATGTATAGTATCTACCAGCAAATCAAAGCTAGCGTACAACAGGCAGCGAGAGAATATTTAGGTGCACAAGAGTGGTGTCAAAAGAAGAAACCAGAATGGTAGTTAAAATAAATTTTAAAAAATATATTTTAAAAAGAGCATCTCCAGAACTGGTTAAGGACAAAGGACGCCGATAAATAAATAGACATTATGAAATACAAAAACGAGATGTACGGAAGGAAGTGTAAACAAATTGGCCATAATATAGAGGATACAAGAGTTTGAAATGCTTGGAGGACTATAAAGTCTCAAAGCAGACCTAAATGAAAAATAAATAGTAGGTACTACTTATAATTTTTAAAGATTGGGAGATACATTACTTAAATTTACTAATAGAAAATAGTTAGCAATATACTCGTAAATCAAGAAGAACCAACCAGACAAGGACGTAGAATACCAAACCATAGACGATGATAATATAGAACAGATTGCAACAGAGGAGATGTAGAAGACACTGAGTGAAATGAAAAATGATAAAGCTTATGGACCTGAAACCATTCCCATAGAACTAGTGAGGTTTGAACCACGAGTTCTAATAGAAACAGTAACCTCCTCATTTAATAAATGTTTAATAGAAGAAAATAAAGTACCTGAAGAATGGGATGTAGCTTACGTTAGTTCTGTACACAAAAGGGTAGTAAAAACGCGTTGAAAACTATCGATCGATAAGCATAACTTGTTCTCCGAGCAGGTCTCTACTGCATGGCTACTATTTTCTGCCCGAGGCAATTATTTATTTTAAGTTTCTGATACGAAGTTTCCTATTTAACATCACATGCTGCATTGATATACCGATTGTTTCACTTAAGGTGCGAACATAGGGAAATAGCATGGGAAATCGTGTATATCCAGATTCCTGCTTGCCGCTTGAATTGATAGGATTGATAGTGGTACCAATCGAAAGAGAAAAAAAAATCGCTTAGTTTGATACTACTTTACTTCAATTTGTTGCTTGTTTCGGATAGAAATAGCTTAAAAACTGTAATAAATATTTTGCATTTTTATTCACAAAAGAACAGACCAGCCATGATCAAATTTGTTTAAGCCAAAATAAATTTTATTTTCTGTTAGTTATCAGTTCACGTATTTAACTAGTCACTATGAATAATAAGGTTCAATATTCTAATGAAGAGGGGGTATTTATTATCATAACATTTTATACTGGCGTCAGTTTACGCACAATTCGTGATTTATTCTCGGTTAAATTTAATAATCGACCTATTCCATCTGTATCGACAATTCACAAGTTTGTGAAAAAATTTGAAACTACAAGCAAATTTATGGCAAGTACTCAAACATTTCTCCATTTGGCTGTCAACAATAACCCAATCTGTTATAAAATGCCTGCCTTACATTAGCCAACTGTCTATCTGCGATTAGCTTATACTCCGCAAAGATTGCTTCCCGCAAAGGGTCAATATTAGGGTGGCGTTTTATGTAAATTTTGTTTTTCAGATCACCCCACAAAAAGAAGTCGTGTGCTGCCAAATCAGGAGATCTTGGTGGCCAGTTGGTAGTGCCACCGCGACTAATCCAGCAATTAGGAAAGTTATCACTTAGATATTCCCTCACATTCAAACCGTAATGAACTGGACAGCCATCATGCTGGGCCCATTATCGAGTGATCTTCGTATTCGCTTCATTATTAAGTGTGAGCGTACATTCATCTGTAAAACAGATTGACCGCAAAAAGTTCATATCTTTGTTTGAGTGTTCCTACATGAGTTCACAGAATACGCCCCTGCTTTCTTCCTCGACTAAGAATATATCTTGATGGCACTGAGGTGATAACCATGGTTCTTCAGAACCTTATGCACTAACCGAGTCGATACGTTGCACTCTCAAGCAATACATCTTATGCCGGTTGTTTGATCAGCATTTATCAACCACAAAACTCTTTCTTCCAGCGTTGGTTCTTCTATTCCGTTTGCCTGTAATGTTAATGTCTCGATTGAACATTTGTTCAAACTCCAATATTAAAACTACCTATTGAATCGCCTGCTGCTACACTTGCTGTAGTTTCCATTTTTTTCACAAAATTGTGAATTCTTGATACAGATGAAATAGGTCGATAACTAAAATTAACCGAGAATAAATCACGAATTGTGCGTAAACTGACGCCACTGTAAAATGTTTTGTAATACATGTCCTCTCTTCATTAGAATATTCACTTATAATACCATGAGTAGTCAAAGTTATGTCGACTATTTTTGCGGTGGTGTCATGAATGTCCATTGCGATTTGGTACGATTAGGACGAGTGCGCTAGCACGAGTCCTAATCCCAAGCGCAATGGACATGAGTAGTGATACCACCTCAAAAATAATCTACTGAACTTTGACTAAGAATGGTATTCGAGGGACTATTTAATGAACCAAACTACTTTTTAAAATTAGCTTTTAGTAAATCTAGCAATAAACTACGCAATTTCTATAGTAACAGAACACTAATATTGACTTGTTCTAATAAAAATCACATTTGTTTAAAATAGTCACTTGAATACCTTCTAGGAAGATATATCCACTGATATTTTTTTGATTGGCCAAGAAACGTCAGAATTCTGGATTCTTATCAGAAACTTAAAATAAATAAGGGAGTTTATGGCATGGTGGCGTCATCGGACCCTATTTCTTCCGAAATGAGGAGGGAAGAGCCGTAATCGTCAATGGCGACCGCTATAGAGCCATGTTACTCGAATTTCTGTGGCCAGAACTTGAGAACATCGATATTGAAGATATGTGGTTCCAACAAGACGGCGCTACGTGCCATACAGCTAATGCTACGCTCGATTTGCTGAGGGATAAGTTTGGCGATTGGATCACCTCACGACGAGGATTTGTGAATTGGCCGCCGCGGTCATGTGATTTGGCACTGCTAGATTATTTTCTTTCGGGCTACGTCAAAGCACAAGTCTATGCTGACAATCCACAGACTTTGGATCATTTGGAAGCCAACATTCGTCAAGCTATCGCCGGCATACAGCCGCAAATGTTGGACAAGGTGATCAAAAATTTTAGCGATCGAATGCGTCAGTGTACACAAAGTCGTGGTGGACATTTGAATGATATCTTGTTCCAAACATAACTGCATTGTTCAAGCTTCAAAATAAAGCAAAAACTAAATTGATATGTCAAACCGTTGTTGTTTTATTTAAAATTAAAATCCTATCGCTCTTAAGGAAAGACCCTTTGCTGAACGGTTAGTTCCATTGAAAAATGTTGTATAACATCATTTACTTAAAATTGTATGAACTACAATATAACTTTTATTTCTTTGTTCAATAGAAATATTCGTTCTATGAGATAATTGTGAACAGCCTCACACTTGCCTACGCGTAGCGGCCACTTTTTCAATTTGGCGGCTATAAACTACCCTGATTTTCAAAATATCATTTTCTGAACACCTTGGACCATTTCCAGTCTAAAAAGGTTATATACTATGAAGTTCTAGGAGATTAAACTAAAAGTTTTAATTATGGATGGTGGCTCAACTAACAATCCACAAAACCGTAGATCTCCATATAATCTTTAAACCAATGTAGACTTTGAATTCTATGCGCGAGCATCTAGGTTTGTTAAGTCATTTTGCTGTTTCAGATGCTTAATTGCATTTCACGCCGTTAGTTAGGTCATTTTGGTATTTTAAATAGCCGCCTAAGCTTAGAGCAGCGTGCCCGTATGCTAAGCCCTTTTAGCTCTTTATTTGGCTCCATCGCCTAGTTCCAGAATCACGATTTCGCACATAGTTAGCCTAAAAAGCAGTATTTGTCGTCGGTTGGAGCTCTCCTCTGATGGCGTTTTTCTGAATTCTGAATAGCACGCTGTGGCGGCGTGATACCAGCGTGGCCCGCATTGGTTGGTTTCATTTCATCGCCTTGCGATTCGCTGTGGTTTAGTCACGTGGCGGGACGCGGCCAAGGTGACCTTTGCTAACGCTTCCCTCGTGGCTTTCAGCCGAGAGCCGTCGTTAAAACAAGAGGTCGGATAGTGTATGTGAGTTCGTGCGGCGCTCCCGCCATTATGGCGGGGGCGTCAGTCGTTTTCCCGTCGGGTGCTGCTTCAGCAGTTATGTTGCGGGCGTTTTCGCCTTGAAGGCAGTCTTCCAGAGCCCGTTGCAGAGAGCGCTTGTGTGTGGTGGTGGTGATTCGGAATTTGTCGAGTGATCTTCGGCGTAACGTGGGTGTTTTGGAGCCCAGTTCCTGCTACTATTAGTGAGGGGTCGTGCCCCCTTCATCTCGACCTACGAGGATTTGGTTCAGCAGAACGAGTGAGGCCCCCATTATTTTCGTCGTCCCGTTGTACGCGTCTTGACGCGTCTCCCGTCGCCATTGAGGCGGTTATGCATTCACCCCCTTTCGCCGTTGTAACACCGAAAGTACCTACCACCTACGATTGCAGCTCGTCGCAACTCAGCTGTACCAGGCTCCCTCGCCGCCCACGCATTAAGGTATGTGCCTTTAACCTGATTACCGCTGTGAACGCGAGTGTTACTCATTACTACTCATTACTACGCTAGTGTATTCATCATTCAGACTGCAGACAGTTCAGGCCGTGAAGGCTAATGTAAATCGTCGCTGCCCTTGCATAAGGCAATGTGTATCTTTGTACCTATTCATTACTACGCTAGTGTATTCATTCAGACTGCAGACAGTTCAGGCCGTGAAGGCTAATGTAAATCGTCGCTGCCCTTGCATAAGGCAATGTGTATCTTTGTACCTATTATTGCTGTTCACTAATGTTCAACATCTGTCGTTAAGCTTAGAGCGCGCGTGCCAGCTGGTGCCCTTAATTATAGAGTAAGGTTAGATACAGGGCGACGCATTCTGCTACCCCATTGTAACTCGAAGTGAAATATATGGTTGGTTAGTTAAGGGAACTATTGTTTGTTTCGGTTTGTGCATGTTCTGTTACAGATAGACGTCCCTTTATTGTACGAATTATTGTACGACGGAACGAGGAAGCTGTGAGCGTGCAGGTGAGTGGGACAGCTGCGTAGTCGTGGTCGGATGGACACCTAATCACAATCCTTGCTTAAGGCAATCCCGAAGTTGTTGTTTGACCTTGCAACTCTTGCATAATCTTATTGGCGGAGTATTTTTGCATGCTTCGCTCCCGTCTAACCGTCCAGGCCCGGTTAGCCGGGTTAAGACAGGCTTGGTGGCGCCCTCATAATTTCGACATACCCTGTATATATTATGCCACAACGCGCTTGCCCAGAACGTATCGTGTGACTCACGCCCGACTCCCTGCGCGTTCCTGCCGTGGCCTATTAGCCTATTTCGAACCGATCTCAGGGCAAGTGTGTCATGTTTTCAGGACTGATTCCGTGGTGCGATGCTCACCTTGGGTGGGTGTCGTAAAGTCCTTTTCATACCGTAACAGGCTAGTTTTGGCTTCCCAACGTGTGGGCCTGTTCTTTTCCGATATTCGTCTTCCCGTCAAGCCCCTTCGTTGTACGTCTTAATTTTGGCTATTCCAACGTCTGAGGCCTTGTATGTCTGTTTTTCTTATTAAGCCACCCGTTGTGCCTTGATTTTGGCTATTCCAACGTTTGGAGCCTATTGGTGCACGACAACGCTCGACCTCATTTTGGGGTTTTCTTTTTTTGCGCTGTGTGTCTTAATTTTGGCGCCCGCCTCTGGGGCATTTTAGGCATTGTAGCCTTGTTGTGTCATTTATATTGTTGTCATAAATGTTTTTTTCGTCATTTCGAAGTGGTATGGACTGGCAAACCGTTTTTTTTCTTAGTAGAATATTTTACCGAGCTTCTTTTCTTGTTTTCTATTTGTCTTTTCTTGTTTTCTTCTGTTTTCCATATGTCTTTTCTTGTCTTTTCGTGTTCTTACTTTATTTTCATTAGTTTTCTTGACCGTGTATATGTTTTTTCTTAGTTATCATTTGTCTTTACGTTTCTTTTCTTGTTTTCTATATGTTTTTTCTTGTCTTTTCTTATTTTCTATTTGTAATTTTGTGTTTTGTTGTTGTTTATCGCCTTTTTGAGTTTTCTTTTTGTGTTTTTCCATGTCTTTTCATATTTTGAGTATCTTTTTCGTCATTTTTACCGTCGTTTCTTGTTTTTCTTAGCCAGTTCACACTACCGAGATCTCTTGTTGCATTTAGTGCAGATTTTATCCCGTAGTAGTCGGATTTAGTACCAGATGTTGTTGAGTGAAGGTACCGATCTTGTTTTTTTTAAGTCTTTTCGAAGGCTTAGTTGGGAGTTTCGATTCCCTGTCGTTTACATTGTTGAGCCTTCGGCTAAGTTGACACTTTTGTTGTACCGAACTGACGTTTATCGATTTTAACGTTCACGTTAGCGAGGTTTATCGATTTTGACGTTGATGATTACCGATTTTGACAATTTTTTTTCTCTATCGTTTGGTGTTGTACCGAGTTGATTTTTGGTGAGCAGGTTGGAATTCATTTTTACCTTCATTACCGTGTCTTGGTTTGTTGATAAGTTTTGGTGTGCTGCTGGTGTGCTTGGGGAGATTCGCTCGTGCGGTTATTACGTCCCTCAGGCCATCTTCTTAGTTGGTTTGGTGTAGTTATTTTCGTTTGGCCTTTACCTCATACTCATTATTATCATGTACCGCCCAACTTGGTTTACCGACTTCTTCGTGGACACCCCTAACAGTCATAGTAGTGTTTTGTACACTTTCCGTTAGTATTTAACGAGTCTTTACCGCTGGTCGGAATGCTTCGTATTTGTTGACGTTTTGTTGTCATTTACCGTACCCTTTTTGTCTGATGACGTCATGTTGTCAAGTATCGTGTTCTTTGTGAACAGTTTCGTTGAAGCTTCTGAGCTTTGTGTGGCAGTAATGCGCTGCTGTTCGCATGAGGCCTCTTTGGTATTCAAGTATTTAAGTATTTAAAGATTTTTGACTTTTTTTTGTAGTGATGCCCTGTTGTTTTCGTGGCCTAGCGCTCTTTTACCGTACCGTTGGCCGTCGCCATTTTCAACCACCTATGTGGGATTACATAAAGAGAGCGTGTTTCTGGTCATTTTGTTTCGTGCGGACCCTGTCGTCGTAAGGTAGTCCCTTTGGGCCGCATGGATTTCTGAAAAGGATTTATTGGGCATGCGTCATCGAACGCCTACACCCTTGGAGACTTGGTTCTTCCGGATTTTCTTTTGGTGTTCGGTGTTGGAGTCACTTTCGAGCTCGCGCTTTGCGGTTTAATAGTCGACTTGGCTCCGGCATCGGCATTGATTGAGGATTTCGGTGGACTGAGTTTTTCCTATTACTGATCATGACTATTTTTGACAGTTTCTGTCACAGCCATTTCCCTTTTTTTTTTTGTGGTTCATCCTCTTCTCTTGGGTACTCATACCAGTTGTGCGATCCACACAATGCGCCGATCTCGTGACGCGCAGCGTGCCCTCTTCAGGTAACCCTTGGGTGGGACTTTGGACTTCCATTTCTATACCCCCCCCCTCCCTGTGTTCTTTTGGAACGGTTGGTCGGAAGTGTCCACAGGTGTAAGACTTATTTGTACCCCATTTAGACCCATATTTTGTACCCGATTGTGACCCAATTTACGTATTTTCTACTGGCGTATCCAGTCTTTCTTCTTCCTCTTCTCTCTTCCCACCTTTGCACCCTATCTGGTGGCCAGTGTGCGTAATCCCTTTGGGGGTGCACTCTATCGTATCGAATGTTTTTTTTTTTGTTTCGTTCGTTTTTCGTTGTTGCGTTTTCGTTTGAGTTCTCGTTACGTCGTCGCAAAATGCCTCGTTGTTTTATAAGAGACTTCGGGGAACTCTCTTTCAAGTAAGGGGAGTGTTAAGTCATTTTGCTGTTTCAGATGCTTAATTGCATTTCACGCCGTTAGTTAGGTCATTTTGGTATTTTAAATAGCCGCCTAAGCTTAGAGCAGCGTGCCCGTATGCTAAGCCCTTTTAGCTCTTTATTTGGCTCCATCGCCTAGTTCCAGAATCACGATTTCGCACATAGTTAGCCTAAAAAGCAGTATTTGTCGTCGGTTGGAGCTCTCCTCTGATGGCGTTTTTCTGAATTCTGAATAGCACGCTGTGGCGGCGTGATACCAGCGTGGCCCGCATTGGTTGGTTTCATTTCATCGCCTTGCGATTCGCTGTGGTTTAGTCACATGGCGGGACACGGCCAAGGTGACCTTTGCTAACGCTTCCCTCGTGGCTTTCAGCCGAGAGCCGTCGTTAAAACAAGAGGTCGGATAGTGTATGTGAGTTCGTGCGGCGCTCCCGCCATTATGGCGGGGGCGTCAGTCGTTTTCCCGTCGGGTGCTGCTTCAGCAGTTATGTTGCGGGCGTTTTCGCCTTGAAGGCAGTCTTCCAGAGCCCGTTGCAGAGAGCGCTTGTGTGTGGTGGTGGTGATTCGGAATTTGTCGAGTGATCTTCGGCGTAACGTGGGTGTTTTGGAGCCCAGTTCCTGCTACTATTAGTGAGGGGTCGTGCCCCCTTCATCTCGACCTACGAGGATTTGGTTCAGCAGAACGAGTGAGGCCCCCATTATTTTCGTCGTCCCGTTGTACGCGTCTTGACGCGTCTCCCGTCGCCATTGAGGCGGTTATGCATTCACCCCCTTTCGCCGTTGTAACACCGAAGGTACCTACCACCTACGATTGCAGCTCGTCGCAACTCAGCTGTACCAGGCTCCCTCGCCGCCCACGCATTAAGGTATGTGCCTTTAACCTGATTACCGCTGTGAACGCGAGTGTTACTCATTACTACTCATTACTACGCTAGTGTATTCATCATTCAGACTGCAGACAGTTCAAGCCGTGAAGGCTAATGTAAATCGTCGCTGCCCTTGCATAAGGCAATGTGTATCTTTGTACCTATTCATTACTACGCTAGTGTATTCATTCAGACTGCAGACAGTTCAGGCCGTGAAGGCTAATGTAAATCGTCGCTGCCCTTGCATAAGGCAATGTGTATCTTTGTACCTATTATTGCTGTTCACTAATGTTCAACATCTGTCGTTAAGCTTAGAGCGCGCGTGCCAGCTGGTGCCCTTAATTATAGAGTAAGGTTAGATACAGGGCGACGCATTCTGCTACCCCATTGTAACTCGAAGTGAAATATATGATTGGTTAGTTAAGGGAACTATTGTTTGTTTCGGTTTGTGCATGTTCTGTTACAGATAGACGCCCCTTTATTGTACGAATTATTGTACGACGGAACGAGGAAGCTGTGAGCGTGCAGGTGAGTGGGACAGCTGCGTAGTCGTGGTCGGATGGACACCTAATCACAATCCTTGCTTAAGGCAATCCCGAAGTTGTTGTTTGACCTTGCAACTCTTGCATAATCTTATTGGCGGAGTATTTTTGCATGCTTCGCTCCCGTCTAACCGTCCAGGCCCGGTTAGCCGGGTTAAGACAGGCTTGGTGGCGCCCTCATAATTTCGACATACCCTGTATATATTATGCCACAACGCGCTTGCCCAGAACGTATCGTGTGACTCACGCCCGACTCCCTGAGCGTTCCAGCCGTGGCCTATTAGCCTATTTCGAACCGATCTCAGGGCAAGTGTGTCATGTTTTCAGGACTGATTCCGTGGTGCGATGCTCACCTTGGGTGGGTGTCGTAAAGTCCTTTTCATACCGTAACAGGTTAAGTCAAACTGACGTTTGAAGGAGTAAAGATTTGAACAAGCTTGTATGGAAAGTAATTTGTATAATAAATAACTGCAACGTAAAGAAAATGTACCTATGTAGAAGATAATTTCAACAGTATTTGATTTTTAAAACCGAGATATATTTCCATAAAGTTTTACACGTATACACTTTGTCGTGAAACATAATTGAATAAAAATTCATTAACCAACATGCTGATATTTTAGTAAATTTTAAAATTATTCAGTGTCAGTAACGTAACTAATAAGTGAAGGTTTACATTTAGCCAGTGTACCATTAAATACAATAAATTGCAAACAATATCATTAAATTATACTTTATTGTTAATTATATTTATTTGTTTAAGTTTTTTTTTTACTTTATGTTCTTTAGTTTCTGGATCAAGTTCGCAAAATCCGTAACAAAAAAGTCTGTTTTACCAGTTAAGGGTTGTAGTCTACTGGTAAAATGCTTTACAAAAGCAATTGTGGAAGAATAGGTCGCGCTAACAATTGGCTTACACAGCACCTCCTTCTTACGTATTGTTGATGGTAAACCATCGGTGCGAGGAGATATGTTTTTTTTTAAATCAGGCGATACTTTAAAGTTAGATCAATACTGTCGAAATGTCTAATAACGGCGGATACCTTTATTGTAAAGGAGGTAGTAAGATTAAAATTTGAGCCAGAGTATCTCACTTGTTGTTCTTCCCCTCTTTTAATTCAGATTCTTTTGGTCTAGTAGTGGACGTAATTCTCCATTCTGACTAAGTGTTCCTCTGTCTCTTATCATTCTGATCCACTGTTTAATATAGTCCGTCCATCATTGGAAGTTTGCCGGTCTTGATCTCCATTGTACGACTCTATTTGTCCATTGATAGCTTGACCTTGCTAGACGGCCGCCCAGGTTTATTTTTGTTTAGCGACCTTCGCAATTATTTTGTTGTTGTTTTTTTCCCTTAACCATTCATTTCGCTGTCTATACTTCAATATGACTTCCAGCACTACTCTTTCCATGTTATTTGCTATATATGTCGTTTCTAGTTTGCTAACAATGTTGTTAGTCAGCGTCATTGTATCATTGCCATAAGTTAGTACTGGCAAGATAGAAGAGTCTACTTGTTCAAAAGGACTTTAACAACACGGTTCAAATTATGGGTGGCTAGTCGAGCCACCAACGAGCATGGCTATCTCAAAAATCCTTTATGCGTTCACAAGGTCTTACTGAAAGCCAAAACCTGCTGCGTGGTTATCTAGAAAGATGACGAAGTCTAAGCCGAAATTCAATTTTCATATTTATCATTCGAGTAACCGCCAAAACCCAAACAGTATATTAAATTATTTCTTATCAAATGTTAAAGTAGCTATCACTTTCGTCAGGTTAATTTTAGCTAAAGTCTTAACATGGTATGGTTAACGTTAGCGTTCTTTCTTAAAATTGTTCTTATTAGATATTAATTTCGAATTGATTACATAAAAATTCAAATATTACTTTCTTGTCTACTCTTAAAAAAATATATTTCCATTAATATTGTAAGTAAGGTACCGTTTAAATTCACAGGTTTTGTTCACACAAATAAATCCAGATAGAATACAACTGTTTACATTTGTTCGTAGTAAACAATAATATTTCCCGAATGTAACAACCAAGTTTGCATTGGTGAAAAAAAAACAGCGTGCTATCGGCAAAGTCATAAATTTAAGAATGTCAATCGATCCATGTACGTACCAACGGATTGTGTATGTAGTGTAGAAAACGGCAAAAGATATAGTAGACTCCATTAAAAAATGTGCTGCATGTCACTTAATAACTAGAAAATAATTTAAAAATTTTGTTTTTACTGTATAATATGTGTGATTCAGTTACTATGACTGAGAAGGATTTTGATATTATTAGGATACCTTTTCATGTACTCTTTGGCCCTGAAGCCAAATGCTTTTAGGTTTCTGAACGTTTCAAGATATTTACCTTAGCTTTGTTTTTTAATACAGGGTCTACCGTTATTAAATGCTCCAATTTTTCGGTATTAAATAAGTAATATATAATATATATTTTAATTTTGCATAGCACACTCCGCAGTAATATTCAACAACCAAAAAAACTAAAAGCAAGAGAATAACAGTCGGAAAAGCAAATGCCAGTAGATTAGACAATAGCAGATAATTATTTTAAATGTAAAACGTATTACTTCCAACTGTAAGCTCATATGCGCTGGTAGCTTAAAAACTGGAAATTAAATAAAAATCCAAAGGGCTATTATGAAAAATAAGTATTTGTTATCACAAAGCTATAAACAAATGAATAATTAATATTAACGTTAAATACTTATAGGTAAAACTACAAATCAAAAAACTATACAACTATCTTAAACAAAGAAAACAATAAACACAGAATATTTATTTATGTATTAAGGGCATAATCAATAGATTATAGCGCGAGGGAATGTTTAAAGCGCGATGTAAAGCGGAAAGCGCTAAATTTTTCGAGAGCTATAATTGTGATTAGGCACGTGGTACATACAACGTTTTATTTCAGTTTGGTTTTCAAAATGGACAAAATTCAAGGATTCAGTATACACTGGATACAGACTTCTGCGTCATCGTTGTGCTTGCGCTGTGAATTTTTAGTTTGCTATGGTTTCTATGCGCATTGGTGGTGTTGCTATACTACATTGTCGGTGCTTGTTATACTGCTTAGCAACTGTCTAGGCCCTAGGGCCATAAACACCATTTTACGCCACTATCAAGGCCCAATAAACAAGATCATAGTTCCAAAATAAGATAAAACTATTTAAGGTCGCCTGGGTCCCTTATTTTCCTTCTCTTCTGTTTTTAATAGTTTTCCATTAGCTTATATTCAACAAAAATCGTTTTCACTCTGTTATTTATAAAAATAAATCTATCCAATGTGATGTTATTGAAAAACTACTTTATCTATTGACAGCATGGCTGCCTTTGAAGCATTTTTAAAAAACGTTAAGTTAATGTAATATCACTCCGTAAGGTCATAATATTTTGAAACAATAGTTATTTGTTTTCAAAATTTCACCAACAATAACGCACTGTTAACGCAAGTATTCATAACACCCGATATCACAAGCAAATAAAACCGTGCTCTGCGGCGAAGTATATGCATTTTCACACCTTGGTTTCACTCTGCTTTAAAATATAGGGTAGGAACTTAATTTAATAAAACTGCAAACAGTGTAGGGTTTGCTATGTTCATAAATTTACATTTGTATTGGAATGATGACATTTTTCTAGAGCACCTATGGGAACTTTTTTAACATTTATGTATGCAACCTGGGGTCGCATGTGGAGAGATGTGACATAAATGAGGTTTGGAATGGCGCAATAAAAACCAATGGCTCATTGGATTCGCTACAAGGGATCGATATAATCGATAAAACCAGATATCAAAACATGGTTTATGCGCAATTGTGGGCAGATTTAATACAGATAATGGCGATAATGTTGTGTTATCGGCCCATAACATAAATTGCATTTAAATGCAAAACGGTGTTTATTATATTTTAATAGTTGTAGATTTACTCTTCTAGGGCTGTAAATTTTGAACGGCATATAATTTCCACATGCACTGCGGATCTGCCCATAACTGTGGCTACAATATAAATTGCAATATAAATTTCTAGAGTACACAAATTTATTTTAAACAGAATTCGATAAGCGCAATAAGCTAGATAGTGGGAATGAAAATAACATTATGTTCAAAACTAATCACAAAATTTATATTCGAACTGCTTTCTTGAAAATGAGTTATAGAATACCAGTTTTTAATAATTTATGGTTTTTATTTAGTGAAACTCGAAATGGCTTCCTGCATGACAAAATATTTGAAATGTGAGCGGTTCAGATCAATGGGATATAACCTCTACAGAAAGAAGAAATATGCAACTTGGTTGGTTAAGTTCCAAAAATTATGATGCTGTTCCAAAGTATAAATTATGTTAGGTGACTCTCATATCTAATTATTATTTTTGCAATAAAACGTTTATGTTGCGAATACCATTCGTGGCAGCAAAAGTTCGCATAAAACAGGCTTCTAAATCATTTTCACTTATTCAAGTTTCTAGAAGAAACCACCTTATAATAAATTATATAAAAAAGTTAAATATTTACCTGAATAAGATTCTCAACCCCAGAATGATCTTTACGAGCAACAAGCATTCTAAAAATATTTTGATGGCACTGAAGTGTAATACAACATTCATAATAAGATTCAGAGCGATAATTCATAATGTGATGTAAATATGCAAATCCTCAAAGTTCATAGACACTTTAAAATGAAGATGTGGAAAGCATTTCCATACAGAAGCCCACGCTTGCGTTCTCCAAGCTTATATAAAGCCGTAAATTTATTAGTTAGATAATCCTGTTAAAGTGCTTAGTTTAAGCAGGATTAACACCCTATTCTACCGCGAGATGGCATTACAGGTTTTAGGACTATCATTTCACCAATATTTCACAAAATATTGCTTAAATTTGGAAGAGAATTAGAACTGAACGTACAGTGTCAGTGAAACGACGCATTTGCGAAACAGTTCTAAGCTCTGAAGAGGACTTCAGTGTATAATTCTAAATATTAGTATTGCCATGCAATTTAATGTTACACGGAAGCATAATCTTAAGCTTTTTAAACTTCCAATTCCATGTGAAGGCAGCATTAAGATTAAAAACAATAAAATAAAAAATCGGTTAGAACAGAATTTTCTGAGTTTTTACTTTTATCGATTTGTTATTCTAGGAACCAAACAAGCAATAATTGAAAACCAATTTAAATCACTTCAGTAACTACTATCTGTGTTACATTTTCATAAGCGATGAAGTTGTTGAAAAATAGGAGTGTGTGTAAACACTTATAAAGAAATTTTTACATTTTAACTTTATAGGCTTTTTACAGGCATCGTATACATTCAGGGTTAACAAAATTCCGTTTTTATGAAGTTCGTGCTACTGCATGAACTAGTTCCATGTTGAAGCTCTTAGAAAAATTTATTATCGTTAAAATTGAGACTGTCAACACTGCGTAATTTTTGTTATGATTAATGCGTTCCTAAGGATACCGTCCTAGAGAAATGAACAGTTTGATGCTATTTGAAAAAGTGCAAATAATAGTGTTAGTTCTATTTATAAGTGATACGTACGATAATATAATAACACCATTTAAATAACAAGAGTACTGAACGTTAACTCTTAAAAGTAAACAGCTAAATAGCTACCATAGAAGACTAAACAATTTAAACAAAAATGTCGCTAAAATTTATCATTAGTCCGAGTATTAATATTTTTAGTATAGTATTTTCATCGTATTGCTCGCATTGTATCTATTTTTGACACAATCATTTGGAACGAAATAAAAATAGAGTGCTTAATTTAAACTTGTCTGACGTTATTTAGAATAGAAAAACTAAAAAAAAAAAATAATCAGAAAAGCTGTAACAGCCCTTAAGGTGGTAACTTCCACATCCTGTGTGAGACACTAAACTAAACTCTGTTTAACGAATAGATTCGGTAGAAGCCCCTTAAACAAATCGGCATTAAATGTAAATAGAATATTGCTATTGGTGATCAGTTTGTAGGCAGCTCAATTACGTTAAACATTTTTGAATTTTTCCTAGGTTTTAATTATATTACTAAATCTGTTTGTTAAATGTACTATAACATCAAGCAAAATTGTAGGGGTAATAAATAGATTTTTAATTGGAATGCAATAATAAACTTTACACTTATTTAGGTACATCTAGGCTGTTAATATTCCACAAAACTACTATTCAGCCGTGTTTTTTTTACGTTCAAAACGATCAATAGTTCCAAAATAAAATCGTGAGGTGTTACCAGCAAAACTTTTTATAAGTGCTGATCGAGTAGTGCTGCTTTTTCCTAATTGATACCTATTATTTACCAACATCTATTGTTAACTAACATTGCCACATAATATTTAAATTGTGCATTAGTATTAATACACTGAAAAATTTTAATATTACGTTATTTCCTTCATATCCGTAATAATGCGCAATCACCATGGTTTCTGTCAGTTTAAAAATCTGGTGTGATACACGCACACAACTTCCTTTTACAGTAATCTTATAATTATCCAAAAATTAGATTTTTAATTTTTAAGCATTTGTCAAAAATTACACATTCTACAGAAACCGTACAAAATAAAGCGTTAGTTGAAATGACAAATTTTCAAGGGTAATACCAGAAAAGGTGATATTTTTTTTAATTTCTTGAAACTAAGCCTGCGTTAAAAATTTCGCGAGGCCGCAGGTCGAGTAGAATTCGATCAGTTTTTGTAGAGAGGAATTTGCAATAATTTGCACGTTGACGAAAAAAAAATGTTCCTAAAAAAATTTGCCTTGAGTGGTATTTGGAAAGATTATTCAACAATATGGGTAGATGACTTTTACCGTGTTCGACAGCACACATTTTTAACGTTTTCCACTATTAATTCAATACTGGAGCTTCCAACACGATTTGTTTGACAAATTTCTAAGCAAAACATTCTGACAGAAAAAGCCAACATTTATAGGCTGTTTTGATGCACTTGGGATATACTGTTGAACGTGTTTTTTGAAACCCTGCCTTAAAATGTCAACCTTTTAGTTGTCATTATTAATGCTATAAGTTTGCAAGTCAACATAACCTTCAATGTCTAAATCTAAAATAATTAAATTATTCTTACAAGGTAATCTAACAATGTAATGATTTTTAAATACAAAGATTCATCGCTGCATAGGTCCATAAGCAATGAGAGAACACGCCTAAATTTTTTAAAATCAAAATAACATATTCTTCAAATACTTTGTTAACCATAAGCTTTTGATATATCAGTTTGTAGCTTGCTTCTTCTTATAGTGCCATATCCTCTTAGCCAACATTGGTATCATGTTGGCTATCATCACCTTATTGGAAGTTCTAATTACGTACGTCCAATTTGCGTACAGAGCAAATTTAATGTCATTTGCGTACAGTGTAATTAGGTTCTAACCGATGTAGTGTCACTTGCATACAACTTTACTTACTTGAATACCATCAAAAACAGTTAGGAAAAGTAGTTTTAATGTTTCTGCCAGAAAATTTACCTGGAGCAGTATTTTGTTTCTCTAGTACCCTTTTCTTGGACCTTAAGATCCACAGCATGATGGTGGCATGTTTAAAGGTTGTACTATTGATATATTGACATATTTACCTATTATAGTATAGTTTTTTGTTTGATCACTATTTCTTTGTTTTTAATTGTAGCTTGCTAGATATTAAGAAACTAGGTTCCAATTAGTTTCACAAAATTGTTTGTTGGAACTTTTAAAAGCCAGTAGAATATTGGAACCGTCCTCCATTCGCATCTTCAACCAATTTCGAAAGCAGTTGAAGCATTTCTCTATTTAATTTAACGGAAACAAATACTGTAATTCTAAAGCTGCCTTGCATTGTAAAATTTGATTAGTAAATAATGTAAATAAAATGCTCCCGGTAAAGTTCCCGACAAAAACATTTAAAACAAATTGTCTTTATTGTATTTTTCATAGCATTACAGATACTAATAAGCTTGTACGCAAGTGACACTTCACGGCTTAGAACCTAATTACACTGTACGTAAATGACACTAAATTTGTTTTGTAGGCCAATGAGAAGTCCGCAACTGTCACCAATTCACCTTATTAATTGCTACTCTGAAAAGTGATCTTGTAGTTTATCCAAATCATTGCCTCAGATTTGTCAGCGACGAGGATCTTCTTCCAGGGCCTCGTTTCCTATCAATTTTTCTTTGTATAATTAGATGTATGATGTTGTATGTTTCTGGATGGCGTCCTAAGTATGAAAGTTATTTTATTTTAATCGTCTGAACCATTTCTTTACCTTTCTTAATTCTCCCCATCACTTCCTTGTTTCTTATCCGATCGGTCCAACTTATGTATGTAGCATATGTCTGTAAACGTATAGTTCAAATGGTTCCAGTGTTTTAAGCTGTCAGTTAGTATTCATGCTTCTACGCCATAGAGCCGAACCAGAATAAGGTCGTGACCACACAAAACCTTTTTAAGTCATATGAACGCCGCTCTTTCTCTTTTGGCACCTAATTCCCAGTACATGATCCCAATTACTATGGATGGCACGTCTCAAGTATGTGAATTTGTCAATTTGCTCTAATTGTACTCCGTTAATGTGAATACCTTAATCGCTTAGTTGTTCGTTGCTGACTATAATATATTTTTTATTGGTATTCACCTTTAATCTATATCTCACGAAAGCCTCTGTAATCCGATCAAATAAAATTTGTAGTCCTTATAGCTAGGCTATGAGCCATAAGTGCATTTATTTATACTCCCTCCTCTATACCGTTTAGTGCTTCTTTAATTATCCATTCTAAGTAAATGTTAAAAATTAGCGGCGAAAGGATACATCCTTTCCTGACTCCCCTTTTGAATTTCAATGTCTTCTGTTATTTTACCCCCCCCCCCCTCTAACGCAGACCTTTTGCAGCCAGTACAGGTTGGTCATAATTTTAATATAGTTAACATTAAATCCTGTAGTCTTTAAAATGTCTATCATTTTATCGTGGCAGACTCTCTGTCAAAGGTCTTGTAGAAGTCGATGACGCCTATAAATACGTTGCTGTTTACATCTGGTATTTCGTGAGGCCCGACTGATTGTTCTTCGCTTTTTCAATTGCTCATTCTACTTCTTGTCTTGTGGCGGGGAGTCCTACTGAGGCGTCTTTCATTCTGTGATCAACATTTCGGTTGTCAGCGAAGAGTTTCTCTATATACTCGTTCCATCTTGTTAGCTTTTTGTCAATATCAAAAGTTAAGTTTCCCTCTCGATTTGTGAGTCTACCCATAGTAGTATGTCTTTGAAGCCCACCTTCCTCTTTGACCTTATTATATTATGTATGTGGAAAGTATTGTGTCTGCTTTCATATTATGTAATTTCCGCGCATTATTGACTATACCTCTCGGTCTACTTATTTTTCTTCTTATTTCATTATTAAGTTTTTTATGTTTGTTTGAGTTTCGATTTGTGCGGTATTAGTTTTGATCTTTGTATTGCATTGATGGTTGCTTTAAATTTGTTTCACAACTCTTCCATCATTACTTTTTCAGTTTGAAATGTCTGTATTTGCTCACACTTACTTTCTATCTTGTAGCATTATCTGTTGCAACTTTATAATTTTCAAGTGACAAAGTAAACGAAAAGTGTCTACACTTACCATGAACAGCATACCTTGTGGTTTATCGTTCATCCATAATCTGAAAATAATAAAATACAGCTATATACATGTTGATTATCCATAAACAGTGATGGGATATCATCGAAGTAAAAGCATAGTAGTTCAATATTCAAAACTTTAAGCGAATTAACTTGCTTATCTGTATAGAACTGATCTATATGACAACTTATATGAAATTTGGCAATAAATTTCAAACAAGCTCAATTTAATATCGAAAACTAGAACTTTCATACCTACATTTTATAACATTAAAAGAGAAATGTCAATCCTATATTTTGCAGAACTGCTTTGAGGGTACAAAAAGTAAGAAATAATTCATACTTGCCACTAAAAGAGGAACAAGGACAAAATTAAGGGGAATCCTTGAGAAAATTAAATGCTTTCTTGTCCACTTATGATGATGCGATACTAATAACTGTTTCTAAAATCCTAAATCTGACAAATTTTTGTTAATCCAAAATAGACCAAAATAAATAAAAATAGAGACTAAATACAAACTGGATTTAGAAGATTCTCGTCTAGTTTACTGTAACTCTAATCTATAGTCACTACTTCGGAAACAATTTAAAAACGTTAAGAAAAAACTGTTTTTTATTGAAATATTGCTAGATATCTTATATCTAACTAGTACAGAATTCGGTAGGCTACTAGGACCATTGCAAAAGCAAGGAGAATATGCATGTGGCCGTCGTGGTGTTTAACAAACGAACAATCAATGTACGATAACGGTAGATCGTTAGTATCATTTTAAATACAAGGTACCTATCTATTCGATTTTTAATTTTTTAAATACAATTACGGGTACATGTAAAGTCCTCTTGCTCTTGCTATGGTCCTAGTGGCTTGCCGTAATCTGTATAAGTACTAAACATTACAATAAAAATGCCTTTAAGACATACATACAATGCTTTCGTAAAGTAGTGGATAAATTCGTTAAAAATTCAAGGAATAGCTTTTGGAAAAAACTCGTCAATTTTTATTTTTACTTGCGCATGTTTTCAAATAACATCTATATATACAGTGACCCGTGTAGGAGGTATGACGTCATCGATGTTTTTTTTTAAATAACTACCCTCTTTTTTTATTACGAAATTTGAAAGAACGCATCTTTTTACTTAGGTACGTTACGCTGATTTTTGAGTATAGGTCAGATGACCAACAATTAATAAAACAAAATTAAAGTTCCAAAATACGAAATTTAATTTTAGAAAGTATGATTTTACGTTTTTGTCAATGGCAGCAATCAATAAAAAACATGTCGGTCGTCTTAGTTACTGTCAGGCAGACAACGGAGCACAATTTGAACATTTAATTTAGTTGTTTTTGAAGTTATCATTGCAACTAAATTTAGTATTTTGCAATTTTATTATTTTATTAATTTTTGGTCATCTGACCTATACTTAAAAATTAGCTTAACGTAAGTAAAAGATGCGTTGTTTTAAATTCCGTAAGAAAAATGGGGTTGTCATTAAAAAAACATCGATGACGCCATACCTCCTACGAGGGACACCCTGTATGTCTAGATTTTATTTGGAAAAATGCGCAAATAAAAATAAGAATTTACGGGTCCCAGCGTTTTTTTTTTTCCGAAAGAGATTCCTTGAATTTTTAAGGAATTTATGCAATAGTTTACGAAAGCACTGTATATAGAGATATATACGAAAATTCTTCAGAAAAATAGGATAAAACAACCTTCAATATACGGAAACAAGATGTGCAGTAACTTGCTATCCAACCTTTAATAATAAAAAATAAATACATCTAATTATGAAGGAAACTAAAAGCTGCACATCCCAAAGATTACTTTTAAAATTAAAATGGCAGTCGCGATCCGCTGAATGAGGAAAATATATGTAGAAACATTAACAATAAGGCTTAATTTATTACAATAAGGCCTCTCAAAAATAGAACCAAAGGAAAAGCATAGTAATTAATCACTAAGATTTTTTACAAAGAAAATCTTATGCCCATTATAATTATCATTAATATAAATTGTCACAAGTTGTTTCAATTTATGCTGAACGACTTGATTTTATGATTTATTATAATTTGGCTAATTTATGAAAATATTCTGTTATATGAAAGAAATAAGTCACTCATTTTAATAGGTAGTTTAATGGAATTATTGATATTTGTTCACAAAATACTTTTTGTCAATATATGGACTTTCATTATTTAAAATATAATCGCGTGGTTGTCAGAAGCGTGTTTCTTTTATAAAACACCAATTCTAGAACTTAAACCTGATACTGATTTAATAATAATTATTTGTATACCACGGGCGCAAGAAGACGTTTATGGCCAGCGACATGGAAATTAAAGCCTTCCGCTTAGCCCCAGGCTCTAACACGAGGGCGCCATAAACACTATAATTATGCGCTAGGTGCATACAATATTTTACGTAGTACAGACCGAAATATTCACAATTAAAACCAGATTTATAATTTTTATCAATTTTAGCAACTTACGATATCTGACAAAGAAAACCCTGAGCGGGCCCGTAACGTACTTTACGGCCCGTCTATTGTCGCTTAGGGCACCGTAATAGTTATTTATTTCGAGCCCAAGGCGTAGCCGAGGGCTCTAACACTACAAAGGCCTAAACAACATTTTATGTACAAACGGGAATATTCACAATCAAAACAAAATTTATAAATTTTTATAAATTTTGCTAACCTACAATGTCACCACTTATTAGACTGATAAACAAAACACTAAACAGGCCGTAAAGTACTTTAAGGCCCTTGGGCTGTAAAGTGACACGTTACGTCAAGTAGGATATAAAGTGACTAATTCCGCCCGGTCGTACATAATACTTATTTATGCATCAAGGGTGTTATAAAGATGTTTATGCTCTTTCGAGGGCGACAAGTTTACAAGCATGCGGGTCTCTGGACCCAGGGTTTATAAGTCGCCCGAGGGGTGTGAACATCCAGTAATGCTCGTGGTGCATACAACGTTTAATTTTCCACTTTGAATACGAAAATAACTTGAAAAGCTTGCAGAGCAGTCCATAACGCACTAGGGCGTAATGAGCGGGGCATAATAATAACACCCGCTTATTATGCCATCTAGGGAGAGCATGAGAGGGCATAATGAGCTGGCGTTGTCATTACGTCCGCTCATAACGCCCTAAGGTGTTATGGACTGCTTGATATACCTCATATCACTGATATAAAAAACAAATGATAGATCAGTTGAAAATAAAGTACTTTATGGCCAATAGGCTATAAAGTGACACAGTACACCCTCAAAATTAGGGTATAAAGTGACCAATTCCGCCCGGTAGTAAATAAAAATAAATAGATGCATTTTATGAAAGGGCTTATATCTGTCTTGAGAAATAAATGTTTCTTAGATGATAAAATTATTAAACATTTAAAAATTAAATTAGAAATTTAGATAGTTCAACTATGGAACGTAATATCTTAGCAGTTATCAATTAATATTTTAAGAACAAGCATGGCGAAGTAGTATTCTATAAGATATTTATCCAAGAAAATTTAATCCACATTTGTACGAGCAAACCTCGAAATATAAACACTTTAATATTACGTAAGCAAGATAAGCTTTCATATATATTCTTAAGACGCTTCGAACGACCATTAGTTTTAATAAAAAGCCCCAGTGCCGAAATTGTCGCGAATATGACGATTTGTTATACAGCCTTATTATTTCATTCTATACAACCTATAAGAATTCCCTCACGAGCAACAATGATGTTCCTCATAACGCGTCTCTAATCCCCACGTGCTTGCGGCGTCGTGGAACGACAGATAAAACTCATATGAATGGCGAGCAGTCGAGAACAAATATTACAAGTCGCATGAGTTGAGTTCCTTCCGTGCAAGGAATAGGCGGGATGGGACAAGATGGAAAGCGCAATTCCAGTTCGCCATTAACCTAACTCCGGGCCCGCATAGCTGAGCAGACTAGTATTCCTTCTCTCTCCTTTTCTTATGCTTCAAATTTTGTAGTTTTTCTCGTCCAGGGCCGTCTTGAAAAGAGTCGAGTAAAATCCGTAGAACAATGGGAATGGCTAGTTACAATAAAGCGGAGGCAATGAGGGGAGCTTTTGGACAACGCTGGCTGGAACATACTGGCTCTTGAAATTTTCAATTATATTATTACGGACGAAGGTGGTGATGGTCATTTTATGGGAGCTTGGAGGCTCATAAACCTTCCAAATTAGGTTATGCTGTCCTTTGCTTTGAATCCCATATATGCTCTTATACAGCATGGTTAATGGATTACGCATCATAAGATATATTCGTTATTAAAAATTGTACGAGAGAAAATTGAAGAATTTAGTTGCTCATCTTGTGGCGTTTGATCACATGTATACACAAAAAAACAGTTATACTTCTACAAAAAAAGTTTAGGAGCTTCATTAGTTGAAATGAGTGACATTTTATTTCCTTTAATATGGTGCAAATTCATTTAATTTTCATTGCATATTGCGGTATAACATTTAATAATTATATATCACAGCAAAAAATTAGGAATTAGAAGTGTGTTCGAAAGCACAAAAATCGAACGAACAAAATTGAATTAATTAATGATTATTTAAAATCTATGTAGAGTGCAATGTATTATTTTCTATTGTAATATAACTAGTGGTATGATTATTATTGATTATATTATCAAGAACGAGTGAAATGTCCAGCTTCAATTTCAGGAATTTAATATTTTCGATAATTAATCTTACAGGTGTTACATTCGATGATGATGATGGTGTTTTTTTGAAACGGTCTTCCTCATGATTGCGCTAATTTTATTGTTCGTTGCCTCTCTGCACTGATTAGAAGCCATTTTAATTGAAAAGAATACTTTTTCGCAGATCAAAACCATTATACAATTTATTTGTCAAACTGATAAATTTATTAAAATCGTAACGACGTAGGTAAATAAGATTTTATTTTTGTTTTTTTTATCACCGCTGCATGTAACTAAGGATTGGGTCATTTATGATCATGTGATACATGAATTATATTGTCAAGATGAAATACTTATTTATGGCGGGTATTTAAATGCACCCAAAGAAAGTGATGATTTTTGACGCATTTCAACAAGGCACAAAGCCTAATTTTTGACGCAGGCGTAAAAAATATGGGATTCATTAACAAAAATGTAATTCAAGAAGTATTATAGAAATAATATATAAATCATTTTGATTAGGTACCACTGCATTTAATTACTATCTTAAAAAAAGGTACAACAATTTAGACCAGCCAGCGGTCTCCAAACTAATTTGATGGCGCACCCAAACCCTCACTTTAGGAAGCAGAATAAAAAATCACAACGGTTTTAAAAATTAAGTATATTTTTAAATAATTAAAGCGAGAACATAACTTTAAAAATATAAGAAAAGTAAGAGAATAAGAAATGAAACAACAAACAAATGGAATAAACAAATAATGAAAATTAAAATATAATATTTTAAACTTTAAATTATCCTTCGTAATAGAAATTATTAATTTTAATACATTTTGTTTAAAAATCTTCAGTTTTATAGCAGAACTGTTGTCTAGTATTGTCTAGGATGTTTAATTCCTTAGGAACACATAAGTTCAATTGTTTTCGATCACTTAAATTATTAGTAGTATGTTAACCAAATACAGGAGCAATTACATAACCTCGCACTTGCTTTTAGAACTTTCAACCAATCAAAAATGGCTTGCGTCGATAATTATTGTTATATATCAACTTATCGGTAATACTCCACCTTACTCATTAAAATGATGATTCGTTAGTTTTTTAATCGATTCAAGCAATATTCACGCAAAATACATTTCGAAAATGCTGACCAGATTGCACACTCTCTGGATTGTTTAGAAAATATTATAAACAATCCAGCGTCATGCAATCTGACCAGCATTATCGAGCAAGGTCACTAGCACTTAATACATTACTGTTGATAATACTATATGTCTAACCTTTTGTAGATGTTCAATTGTTTTCTTGTATATTATGGATAATTTTCTTGGGTCCGTGAAAACTCACCGAAAACCATTCACCCAGCCACAATTCATTGAAAAGATCATTTTTCGAAGTTATAATAAATTATTTTAGTATGTTCGACAAAATAGGCATGTAACGTATTCTTCTAAACTTCCTTTCACACTTTATACAGGCTTACGACTTGCAGCAAGTGCTAACTTGTCATTTTTTTATGTTTAGTTTTTGTTTTTTAAATTTTTATACAGTATTTATTAGATTATATGTGAAGCTAAGAATGCACTGTCCGTCACAAATTCTTTTAAAAACGTTGGAACGCGTCTAGATAGCGTTTAGATGGCTCTAATTTAACAGTAATAATTAAATCCATATTTGTGTATTATACGGGACAAGGAAAATCGTCGATTATCTCGTGCACAAGAATGGTGAAAAAACTATTGTTTTTCATTAGTTTGTTTAACCATTACTCCATGACAACGAAAACGTAATTTCTACTGTTGTCATAGTTTTGCACCTCTAAAATAATTAGGTATGGATGCGTTACCAACTTTTTAAATAGTTTTCTGAGTTGGTAGGTGGCCAAAGATGTTCTTAGCCTTTCTGAGGAACTAAAATAATGTTACTTGGTTAACGAACGACTTTCGGGATTGGACCGTGTCATTGTTGTGTGAAGTTGGCAAGTAGGAAAGCAAAGGAACCTAGTAACACAACGTTTAACTCTTCTGAAGAGTTTCGCATCTGGAGTGATTGACACATTAAGCTACCGTACTTCTTTTCTTTCCATACTTTTGATGAAGCTCATAGCGCAAAGGGCGACCGTTGAGTTCTTATACGTCAACAGTGACACGGTCCAATCCCAGTAGTCGCTATTTAAATAACGGCAATGCTGTTAGAGCCCTCAAAATCGTTTAAAACATGTCAATAGAAACACTTGTTCGGAAGGCATCATCTATAAAACATTTTACCCTTTCATTAGCCACTTGCACCCACTGAAAAGTATATTCAAAACATTATATTATATTTTTTAGAACTAGTGCAGTAGTTCTTGGTATTTCACACAATCACAATCGGCCACCGCTATCCAGACTATTTCGGTAAATGGTAAATCGTTTTTCCATATCTTAGATATTCCACAGCAGTCTATCATTTTTTTATTACTTTATTTTCTTCTTCTTTTTTCTTCTTTCTCACTTTTTCTCGTCTTAGTATCGTTTTTATTTCTTCGATTAAATTGATTTACGTTAATCTTTGAAAACAGCTACAATATGTTTTGAACCGAAGGTAAATTGAACAATTCGAAAAAGCCACATGTAAACGTGTTTTAAAAACTTGGATAAATGATTTTCCTCTAGTCCCGGAACCTAATTGTTTAAGATTTTTATAGTTATCTCTGGAATAACATTCGCGCTATCTTCCCCTACGCATTATGGTTTTTATTTCCTTACAGCTATTAGACTCCTTGTCTGCCTGCAAACCTATATTTCAATTTTGGGCCGAAGTGTTTAGTCAAGCGGGCTTACGATAATGAAAGCGATCGAGGGGGGCGCCGATGCGCCATAAAACGCAAAATCCGCTAAATCCTGACCTGTGCAAGGGAAACTGCTATCTTGCAGGCACAGACAATATCTTTTGGCGGATCGAGTTTCGCTCCACTTCCCAATCCCTAGCTTATCCTCGCGAGTTGGGAATTGCGTTCTAGCTAAAGGCTTAGCCCGCGGATACACCTCGCTCATACACTTCATTTAACACAGATAACAGCGGCCCGGCCCCTGCACGGACGGCAATTGTCACGCAAAATGTTGATCGCAGAGTGCGTGCGAATTTAGTCTGCGATAATGAAGAGCAAAACAACACTACATGCTACTAGAGTCGTTTAGGTTTAGCTTCTGGTTTAATTTTAATGGAAGCCGCGTTTTATTTGGACGGAGAAGGCTTTCTGCAACTTTTATAACCTAGGCTCGCTTATTAAGCCTAAGATTTAGTTACTTACGTGCCTAACGTATCCTCTTGCGTTAGCTTTTACCATACGAGCCTTCAGAGAACAACGAAAGCAGATTTTTTTGAATAATTGAATACTTAAATATCGATTAGATTATATATTTATGGATAAGATTTTTGAATTTGCAAACACAATTAATCGAATATTGTAAACAAAGATAACTTTTCTCATTTATTATTTAAATTTTCCCTTCATTATCACATTTTAAACGCATTTACCTGATCAGTAAAACATCTACCTACATTACTAGTAGCTTAAGTCGTTACCAATATCGATCAAACCAACAAAAATTTATACAAATGGCAATTACTGTTTTATTACATCACTTTTACCTTTTCGAGCAGTTAACTCAAAAATGAAAATACATGATAAAGAAATTCCAGTTCACCTTGGCATACTTTTTCAAAAAAGTTCGCTGGTTAAAAAATTCGAAAAAGAACTTACAGCAGTATGTTGAATTTGAATTGGCTCATTCGTTTCGCTTTTTGACAAAACAGGAATGCGAAAAACCTAAAAAGCAGTTTTCTATTAATTGTACTGTTCTCTATCCAATAAAATCAACAGAATCCATGTTGGTGACGGTGGATTTCTTCTACATCGAGTCGTCTGATATCAAAAAGACACATTAATTCTATCGTAATATGGTATAGTAGGTAGACTATGTTAAAAAATTATTATAGCATTGACGGACGAGAACTTTACATCCAAAGAGGAAAACTATCGAGCAGATAATGACACAATTGTGTCAGAAATTGAAAAGAAAACTTAATATATTGAAATAGAAAACGACATTGGTCAACCATCAACTTCCAAACGAAAAAAAAATACTGTAGAACTTGAGTTCGTCCTGCAATGGATACCATGTAAAAACGTGTCATGTACTCTACCGCGTGGTGGTGTGGGAAAGAGTTCGAAAATATAATATATAATCGAAAATACCGTCCAATTGTAAATTGTAAATAAAAGCACTCGACAATGAATACTATGTTATTTCGGACACGAAATTATCAGTCGCATAATAATATTATAGGGAAGAGTTCTATATTGCGATGGCCCCTTATTTGTTTATTAATTCGCTTTCGCCCCATGTTGGGCGCCATACAATTTGCGATGGATAGCTCTGTTCTTACTTGCGCCTGATGTGTATTGCTCCAGTATTGTTGGGTGAACAACTCCTTAAATTCTTGGTACGTAGTGTACTTGCATTTAATGATGCTATCCCATGTCTCGGCATTGTTTCGCATAGCCATGTTTATGATTTATAGCTTTCTACATTCGGTCGGTATGGTCCTCATTAAGTCATCCAATTTTGATCATTGGCAACTCGCCGTACCTTCCTTCGAATTTAGGTATCATTTCCGTACTTAAACTTGGAGTCGCCGCGCTTGCCGGGTATTCTTGCACTTGTTCGAGCCTTTCATGTACTCCTTGTAGCTCCCTCGTAATTCGATTGTCAACAAGAGCGATATGGTGCGCGTTTCAGCTTTGTCCTTCTTGCACCTTGACCCACTGTTCATCTGTCTTCTTCCCTAGACTGCTTAATTCCAATTCGATCCTTTCTTGGTGTTGTGCCAGCTGTTCTTTTGTTTTATTTTTACCCCCTTAATTCTGTCCTCTATTTCCTCCCCTTTCTTTTCTATCTTTTCATATACCAACTGTGACACTTCTTGTTGCAGTTCCTGCCTCCAATTTTTGCTGTAATCCGCTGATCTCCGCTTGCAACTCTTGTTTGCTATCCAGTTGCATCTTTTCCAACTCTTGTTTTAATCCCTGAATCATAAAATTGGTATGGCTATATCCCCTAGTTTCTCTTTCTCCTGCTTCGATTTTCAACCTGTTGTCATGTTCTTCTGCTTATTTTCTCATTTCTTGTACATTATTTGTGATTGTTTTTTGCAGCCTTTTTTTCACGTTCTTTTGCAACTTTTTTCATTTCTTGCACACTCTGTGCTGTCTCCTTCCGCATTTGTAGTATCGCTTCCATAATTCCACTTAACTCATATCCTTGTTTTGAGGCTTGAGGCTGTTGTTCCTCAGCCTGATCTCCCTGTAGTTGCTCTTCTGCCGCAGGCTGTTCCGGTACTTCTATTACTTCTTCCGCTTGGTGCTCTTCCTCCTTTCCTTCTTCCATTTTCTTCAGTCTTCTCGAACGCTTATCCGCCATTTTACTTTGTTTATTATTAATCGGACAAAAACAGAGCGCTTGCACTTACGGACAATGCTACCCACACAAACAATTGTTCTAATATAAATTTGACAATATTTAAATATCCTGTGGATCAATGTTAAATAATTAAGCAATTTGTCTCTATTTGTGTTGATAGCAATTATTATTTTTAATTAAAATTTGCCGACACGTTGGGATGTCTTAATTTGTTAATTTACTTTTGCCATGACGTTGGACGCCAAATAATTGTGATAGCCCCTTATTTGTTTATTAATTCGCTTTCGCCCCACGTTGCGGAGCCATACAATTTGATGGATAACTCTCTATAATTAAATTAAATATTAAATTGTTAGAACCACCACACAATATTTTGTTTGAACTATAAAATTCTCAGGCTGATTAAAAAGTGAGCTGTATTTATTTACATGCCTAAATAAATGGTTATACGCTCGTTTTTAAATTTTATCTACCTGCAAATAATAATCAATTAATGCTAGCTCTCAAGTAAAGCAATCACTCTAACTCAGTTGGGTTCCTTGTCGATTGTAAATTATAAATAATTTGAGTACGGTTCTGTCTACCGCATTAGTTCCAATACGCAGAAGCAAAATATTAGGTAATTGGTCAAATGTTACATACAATGGATTCCATATGCAAGATTGCATTGTTGACGTTTTAAAATCGTGAAATTATCAAAGTTCGGAAAAGGTATTTATTTGAATTTTCGCGCTTTAGAGGCATGAATTATTTTGTGTTTCAGGCAATTAATTGTTTATGATGTCAGAAAGAACTCGGGCGAAATTAACCATTGTTCTCGAAGGCGTCCTTTGGCTTCCTTCATTCGCATAACCTCAAATAATGAATCCGCTTATTTTGAGAGCTGCACCTCCTCTATAGCCGCGGAAATGCTTGGATCTTCTTAAGTAATGTTTCCTTTATCAGGCACGTAATTTCCACGGGCCTCACGTTTATACTTTTAGGTGAAATCTGTCCTGGAATCTTCCCCTCTAGGCTGCGATGATTTCCTTGGCTACACGCAGTGATCGAAAAGGAAAGGGCCCCCTCGTGAACTTTCTAATTTTTGGTTGCGGAAACACTTACAAAGGATACTATACCAACTGGGATGTGCACTAATTAAAACGGTATACTTTGTACGTTGAAAAATGCTCATTTATTATACAAAAATATGATTTAAAGTGGAGCACAATTTACATTGTCATTTCTTCTAATTTATTCATTTGTTCTCCTTAAAACCGTTATAAACAAAAGCTAATCTAATATTAATATAAACGGAAACTAACCAAGTTCAAATCAATTATATCTTAAAATAAATCTGCTTATAGACTACTATATTTACAAATTTCTTATATCTAAAATATTGTCTACATTTTTAATTATAAAAAAATTTCTCTTTTGCGCCACCACACGTTTTATTAATTGATTTTCTCTGTTCACACGCGTAATTGCACTGATTAATTTATTTAGAGTACACTTCCTGCACAGTTTTTTGTTTCGATGTCCATCTGTTTGCTTTTCACTGGTATTTTCTCCTGTCTTGCTGTTTGCTTTTCCCCTTGCTTTATAATGTCTTGTCTGCTTCTCACGATTGCTATTTTATGCCTTTTTGCTTGCCTTCTAATTGCTCTTTGCGACGTATAATTAGTTTATTCTGGCTTATACCTTTTTTTAAGAACCCTCACAAAATTTCACCGTCTAAATTAATTGAAACATAGCAAACCCTTTTGGAATTAATAATTTCTTTTGGTTCGGCTATTACTTTTGCACAAACCTATTATTTAAACTGATCTGACAGTTAACTTAGATCCCTGTGAGAAATGAGCTTTGCCTTTTGCGTTCCCTATTCAATTACTACTCTATTACTGGCGTCTCTTTACCAATGCATTTATTCTGTGAAATTCAAGTTTTAGCCTTGCAGTTATATAAAACACCTCAACCCTGTGCTTATTGAAATGTCCATTAAATTGTCAACGCTATCAGAGTTGAGTTGTAGAGCCTAAGACCATTCCAATATAAAACGTAATTCTGTGTAATATTTGTAATATGCTATTTTACACTAAAACTAACAGTATGGGGCATATCTCCTACTTTTTTTTTAAATATGGTAACTACCAAAGACGTCGTCCGAGGGGAAAAACTTAGTATGCTAATTGTAATGCAAAACTAAAGTGTTTAAAACAGCTGTTAACACATTATCTCCAAATGCAAGCCTTTTGAGCGCCCCTACACGTGGTCTACTGGTAATACGTCGAAGAATAAGAATTTTATGATGATGAGCATTTAGTAGTACATAAAATTTCTAATCTTATAACAGTAGATTATATTACAGGATTGTTGCAGTGAAAATAATTAATTTTACGTTTTCATTTTCATCTTTATTAGCTAGTTATACTAAGGATATTGTTCATCAGTTTTAATATGTTTTCCTTGCCGAGCTCACCTTAGACTTTATCTAAATATACCTCGTTGTCCAGCTGCTTTTCCTGATTTTATATATTGTGTTGCCTCTTTTAATTATTTTTTTATATTTGTTCGACTTCTGTGTCGTTGATTGCAGCTGTGGCGTTTTGTTCGTTCTCGCTGTTGTTACCCCCTTCTTGTCGTTACTATCCTCTAGACTCTAGTCTCCTTCAAAATATTGTCTTCATACCTCTTTCTATTAGTTTGATACTCTTTTCTCGGGTCCTCTTTTTTCAATCGTTTAATGCTTTTCCTTATTAATCTTTTTCTTTTGATGTATTTCTTTCTATCCTGATGCACATTCTTAACAAGTAGCCATCGCTCCCTATTTATGGTTCTCTTTTCACAATTACGTTATTTTATTTTATTAGTCTCAATGAATCAAAACATAACCAGAATGGGCAAACCGAGCATCTAAACAGAAAGGAATAGAACGGAACGGGGCGTGGCCAAAAGTGCAAATAGAAAAAAATGGTGACAAAAATCTCCAAGAGAAGAAGTACAACAAATCAACTGACATCGAGCTTTACACCTCAACAGTAGAAACTCTCAGGTCAGGAGTATGTATGTATGTCTATATAATACATAATGCTAATATATTTTTATTGGAAAGAAAGCTTAATGTTTTTTATAAAAAATATGTTGTTGAGTGAACTATTGCAAAACGTTATATCAACTTTCGGATGGTTAGATTTTTAAATTTTTAAAGTATTAAAATCTTCATCTGTAGTAACACGCAGTAACTTAAGAGGAAAGTTGCTGTGCTTCAAATTCGACTAGTATTCTTTCAATTATTTTCAAAGTATACTTGGACGTTGACACTAGTATATTATAGAAATCAGTTTCCCAGTTTTTATAAAAATTTAAAAAATTAAGACTACCATACGTACACATATGTATCGATATTAATTGCTAGCTATGTATACATGTCGTAACTTTTTTTCTTCGTATGAATGAATAAAAAATTGATATTTCGAAAAAATATTAAAAAATCATAGTTCCAATTTGAAAAAAAATTGACTATCGTTGCTCAGAGGTATTTTGAATTAAAAGATATTGTTTACTGGCAGGTTCTAGCAAACTTTAAATTATTTAATTTAGTATTTGAATTTTGAAAATTGGATTGAAAATAACGACCCTACAGCTCTAGTCGTTTTACATGCATCTATTTGTATAAGGATTTATTATTATAAATTAACCGAATCACTCATCCTTTTTAAAAACTTATAACATCTTTTGTTTTAATACCTATAACTGTAATAGTAATTTACGATTCAAGTAACGGTATCAAGCTTTTTACATTACGAGAGAATAGTTTGAATGAACGAGCGACGTTAGGAGCGAGTTCTTTAAAATTCTCGCGTAATGTAGAAAGCAGATAACGTTACATATATCGTAACACGGTTTATTTTATCCTAAAAACCTAATCTTTTTAAAAAATAGGAAAAATGGTTATTAATGACACTTACAACAGCCAGTGGTGGTATCACTAGTAAGATAAAAACTCAATACTGTATTGTTGGTAGCATTGTCAGGTTATGTTAAATCTGAGATTTTCAGGTTAAGTTTTGCGTCCGTTCGTGTCAAATAACAAACAAAACGTAACCTACTAACATTGAATTTGACATAGACTGGCAATACAATTCAGTTCTGTCAACATGCGATGAAATGCTAATAAAGTATCGTTATTTTATTTTTATTAACAACACTCGTGTTGTTAAATGCATCTTAACGTAACTCGTTGCTGAGGGGTTATTGTCGTAATAACATAATAGGATAAAATATAATATATTTATCTAGATATTACCGCAGTCAGTGTGCTAACGGATAAATATTACCGCACTCAGTGCTGTAATATAATATTACCGCACTCCTTTTATTAAAAAACAAATACATCAAAGCAGAGTTTATTGATGAAGATAAAATATTGAACAATACACGTTTGCTTATGGCACTTAACGAGACTAGTTTGATTGCCGCAAAACTCGGCTCACCGCCTCATTTTGGCAATCAAACTCGTTTGGTTAACATGCTCATAATCAAACTTGTATCGTTAATATCTATTACACATTACAATAGGTATCTTATTATTGTTTCAATTAGTCCGACATTTCACATAAGTTAGCTTTATATGTACTTTCTATGCAAACAAAACAGGTCATGCAACTGTAACATAAAGCAAACATATTTGTTTTGTAGCATTCTACAAAGAAATTAAGTTATACCATTTCGTTTGTCACACATATGCTCAATATATTTATTATTAAGTTCTGGATCGTTTTTAATGAAGTAATAAACTACTGTACATTTTTTAGCACTACCACAGTTCTTTCTCGTTATTTTTTCCAATAACAATAATTAATTATAATTTACGTTGAGGAACTTAACTCTGCTTTTGTTTTAATCAACATCTATTGGTCGCCTTTTTACTATGAAGTTGTAATAATAAATAATCCTCCATAAAAATTATGCATTTAATATTTTGGGAACTCAGTCTATTACTAATTATATTACATTTAGTGAAAGTTTCTTAAATTGTGTGTTCATGATAATGATAGTTTTAATAATTTGAAAAAATTACCATTATATCGCCAATAGTTTCGTTCATTTCAATTTTCATTGTGTTTCTTTACAATTTCTTTGTGGAGTTATATTATCCATGATGTTTTTTTCTTAATATTTCTTTACACTAATTTAAAAACCTTACGAGGTACAGAAAGTGCATTTCCCTTAACAACGCAACAAAAATATAATACATTAAAGCTAATGAGACTTATCTTTTTTTGCATTTCGCAATTAACAAAACTTTACGGTTACTTGATATAATCTTTGAGAATCGATTATCAACGTTTACCAACGTTTTTGGATTTTGGATTTTTCAATCTAATATTTTGTAAATAAAATTTTTAATGTAGGGAAATATCCACAAAATATCATGAACAACTCTAAATATTTCACCATCACATACAAAGTGTGTCAAAATTCTTTTTGGAACCGCGGAACGTATTTTATGGGAAACATATATATAGAAAGTAAATAGTGTTTCAAAAAAAAATATATAGAAACAAAAAAATTTTAAATCTATAAAACTAATACGAACATATTTTATGGGCAGATTTTATGAGAATATTTGACCGAAAATTAACGAATGTTCAGTTACAGTTTCCGAGACAAATTTATTGGACGTGAGGTGTACATTTGATATAATAGTTTGTTTAAGCGATATTAAGCACAAAGCTTTACAGTGTTCATGATAATGGCCTGAAAACAAAAGATGCGGTGTACATCTTTGTGGATAAACCAATCTTGCTTCAGTGCATATTTTGCTTTCATCACGAGCGCACGATCTGGCAACCAGCTGCGATTTCTGCAGTTCTTTATTTATGGTCCATTCGCAATTTTCTTTTCACTACAACGTTTCTGCGGTAATTTGAGGTCTATTATGTCCTTTACCCCACGAAGGGTGTTCGAGTAAAAGATGATTGGAAACTATTTATTTATTTCAAATCAAATTGTTTTTAACATGAAAATGTGGACGACACAGTCAAGTGTATGTAAGTTATTACAACTCCTAGAGTATATGAATATTAATAGACGAGCGGATATTTGCAGCTAAAAGATATCATGATTATTACGTAAATGCTAAAACCAAACAGACCAGTAGCAAAACTTCACTTAAAGCTGCATACCGTTGTTAACTCGAATTTCATTTGTATTCTTGAATCTATAACATCCCATTTTTATTACTCGGAATAGCTTTTTAGACAAAGGGATCAGATAATGTTCATCACTGGGCTTGGAGGCGGACACGGGTACTAGATGGACCGGCAGTTATGCGAGGGTTGTATTTGTTCGGGCGATAAAGGGTGATGGACGGGTATGTCCTCACATAACCACACATCCAGAGGGCCAGGGTGAGAGATCGACCGGAACCTCGCATATAATCATATATCGCCGAAGATTGGACGTTGGATTACGCGAGGGGAGCATCGCGCACAATTTGAATTTTAATTTAAAGGGTGAGCATGTAGCAACTACATTCGCTACTTACACGTTTTAAAATTGCTGGATATTTATAGCCGCCCGGAGCGCTAATTTAGCACGTTTAAATTGCCTATGTACAAGTGCATACCTTCATCCCTTACCCTGCCCTATCATTTACACTTATTAGTCTCGTTGGAGAAAGAATAAATCTTAAGAAGTGTACGTTGTAGTTTAATTAACTAATGTAAAAGCTTTATACTGTTAATGCAACTGTTGTGTGGTAATCAGATCTACAACATTTTAGAAGAATAAATACAGGTAAAACGTCATTTAAAAATGCTTTTAAAGTGTGTATGTTACAGAATACTGAATATAAATTGCTTTAAAATTTTATTATGACTAAAATTTGATCCTTATTTTCCAATCGATCCGCTTTATGCAAAATACAAATCTCGTTAATAGTTTGAGTTGCTGAGTGTGTCAACTCTTCGATATACTCAATGGTCTTAGAAGTTAAACTTTTCAAACTCTAACTGTTTAAATTGCCAACAACCTATTTCGTATTGTAGTAAACAAACTAACCTCTATATTCTAAAAGTTGAGGAGGATGTATGTACTACAACAAATTTTTGATTGGATAATTCTTAGGGAACTACAAAAATTGAAAATTAATTTTTACAAGATACGAAATTTGCTAAAAAAATTATCCATTACTGACCATGTTAATTGGTTGACATAATTAAAGGAGTTTTCATTCCGAAAGTATAATTTTCTAACATTATATTTATGAAACATCAACCGCTGCATTATAACAAATTCAATTGTGGTAAGAAATTCCTAATTCTTATGAAATTGTAAAAAATAATTAAATTTCGACAAGATATGGAACTGGTTAACTATTATTTATTTCTTTATGATCATGTCAATTTATACATGTAGCCTACTGAACGGTGTTTCTACATTTTAAGAGTTTTAAATCATCAACAACTTATTTTTTTTGTGCCATAACAAGCTCAATTATAATACAAATAAGATCGGAAAGTCCATGCAAAATAGGTATTTATTTTATTGGATTCTAAAAGTCTTTGAGCAGTAGGTATGTCGGTTTTTGAATAATTCAGAATGGTTAACGCAAATTGCATGTTAATAGTAATCTATTACAACACCAACAAGACCAAATTAAAACGCTATCTTTTTTTATCTAAGTGGAACATTCACAGGTATTGTAGATGCCGCTATAAGTCTAATAGCGAGATCAGGCAACCTGTACAGCAATTTTTCTACATTTGCCGTGTTTGCTATTACATAGTTCAAAAGCAAAAACAAGAAATCGTTATCGGGCAAGCAATTAGGGCGCAAATCATAGATGTACACGTTATAATAAACTTCATTTGTTACACAATATTTTGCTAAATATAAAAAAAACAATAACAGTATCACGCATATATTTAAAATTACTTAAACCACTTAGACGTATGCTAATAGCGTAGGTAGCAAAAACTCTAAAAGCGTTTACAAGGTTTTGCTGCTTTTTTAATTCATTACTACATGAGAGTTGGATGGCTACATGGCTTATTTATTATTCACATTTACGAGCTTTCGAAGAAATTTATGACCCCTAAATGTCGAGATGATTGACAGTTCGTGACCGAAATCCCAGGATGAAATAATCCTGATAGGAAAAGATATAATGGATTAGCTCGCATTTTGCAATCAACCTTCGTTAATGAAATCAACATCACAAAAAGCTGCGTCCTTCCGGAAATTTCCAGTGGACCATGTGTTAAACCAATCTAGTAATTACTGAATAAAACATTAATATGGAACATAGCAAAAGAAACAAGTGCAGAATAACTGAAAATTAAAAATGTATGCAGAGTGCATACCAAATTCAATTGCTATCAATATAGAATCATTAACGCACGTATTCAAAATTCAAAATTGGGTCAACAATTATTCAAATTGTATTCAGGGCGGCAGGTGCTAATTCTTATAGCCGAAAGATTGGTAAGTAGATAAATCTTTAAAAAAATAAATTTTATGTTACATCATAAATTCAACAATGTCCATTTATATGCTGTGCAAATTGTGAATGGAAAGTTTCCAGCAATAAAATGAAAAAAGGTATATTACAATAATACGTGACAGTCAAGTGGTGTTCATATTTATGTTTACTACGGCAGTAAACTGATACTACTATAATAAAATCCTCCAGCTACCGAAACCACTTGTATAGTAGTAGTATAGATATTAAAAATTACGACCACTAAAACTAATTTTGCGTAATAAAATGCATGTTACAGCCTGCGGTGTAAAACATCACGCCTTCTGTCTTTTAAAAATGTGTCAACAGCAATCAATTTTACGACAGATAGTTATTAATAGTTACGACTATTTTACGATCAGTAAAAGTCAGGGTTTTGTTGATGATCGTTTATGGCCGCCGCTTTCAGTAGTATTTGCTTTATGTCCCTTACAACTCTCTTGCCTACATTCCTTGATCTGGTACAGATATTGAGCTATACCACCTACCATTTTCCGGCTATAAACTTCTTGTAGAAGGAAAACTGCCCACAGCTTTCATTTTTACTGGTGATTTGTAAATATAAATGATTTCTCATACATTAATATTTTTATGGTATATAGCCATTTATCCTATAAACTATACTCACGTTTATTACTGATAGAACATTTCCATGGTTTATTTTTTTAAAATTGGCATTTTAGTTTTGAATGTACTGATTGTAGGACTATTTTAGTTTTGCCAAATGTAAATCTTTGTCAATATAGCATGATACAAATGAGGCCTTGTTGCCTTATTGTTATTATGATAACACATGTGTTCTAACACTAGCAACATGGGTTTATCAAATGTTATGATCAATTATAAGGGCTTAAATCGTTTCAATTATCTCTAATTTAATCAATATTTTTAACAAAAAGCTTTAAGATATTACAAGAGGCACTTAAATAAATAAATTCGGCAAAATGTGGAAGTCAACTAGTTTGCCGTGACGGTTGTCATAGCTCTAAAACGGCCCATTTGCGGTCGAGAGTCAATAGGCTAAATTTATTCATTTATTTTGATGCCCATAAGTTTGTCGATCTAATTCTAATACACCTTGCATATACAGGGTGTAACAAAAATGTAGTCCGCTACTTCAGGAGCGTATTCTACTCATCAAAATGATGAAAAAGTTGATATAAACATATGTCAAAAAATCTGGTGTGATACACTCACACAACTTCCTTTTACAGTGATCTTATAATTAGTCAAAAATTTCATTTTTAATATTTAACCATTTGTTAAAAATTTTCAAAAATTACAAATTCTACAAAAACGGTACAAAATCGAGTGTTAGTTGAAGAGACAAATTTTCTCTAGAATTTTAAGGTGAATTCAAAAATGTAATAATATACCGGGTGTTTTATTTAAAATAGGAGTTAATATAAAAAATAGAAAAAAAAACAAAAGAAACCCACTTTAGAAGTATTCAACTGGAAAATCACCTATCTCACATCAATACACATTAAAAATGTAAGAAAAATGTAAAGTTTAAAAAAAATCGTTAGAGCCGTTTTTGAAAAAATCGAAAAAAACTGAAAAATCACAAGAGTAAACACCTACTTCCGGTTATGCGATTTTCTTCAAAAGCTTGCTGTCTCATCTACATAGTACACAAAACTTATATATGAAGTTTCAACGCCATACCTCTTTTAGTTTTTTAGATATTCTGTTCACAGACACACAGACAGACACACACACAGACAGACCAATGAAAAAAAATATGTTTTTTGGGATCAGGGGACTCTAAAACGTGAAGATCCGTTGAAAACTTAATTTCGAATTTTTGGGGTGAATCCAATACTTCCTTTATAGTAAAAGGAAGTAAAAATGAGTCGTTTTCCTGTTGTTTCCTATGGATAACACTACAATTGAAAGTACTGTCATTTGTTACGTAATGTTTCAATAATGTTTAATAATTATTCAAACAGATATTTAAGTGTACACACCAGCTAATGTGAATAACATAATGAATGGAAGAGTAAAACAACAATTATCTATATCAAGTGCGGTTTGCATCGATCGCTGCACATTTCTGTCCTTTATGATGTTCAGCCTGTATCGGCTAGGCCTGCTTTCGTCAAGAGTATAAACCTGTGCAATGTGCAAAGTATTACTATTATCTATTTCCGAGTTAAAGCAAAATGAACAATTGATTTTATAAGGTGCTCACCGTGTATATATTTGACTGAGAGCATATTTGGTTTCTAGCAAGTTAGATACCAAATAGGCATACCAAATGTCGTGTTCCTCCAAGAAATATTTCTTTAGCTGAAGAAATCACGGCAGATATTCGTTTCACGGTTACAACACTTCTTCGCCTTAGGCGAGAGAAGTAAAAATAAATGGAAAACTTTCCTCGGATATAGAACATAGAACACAGAACATAGAATTAAGGATTCGGTAGTGGCAGCAGAAAATAAAGAATAAAATAGAAAATTACAGTAAAGCAAATCAAATCCATTTAATAAAGTGTTAAAGAATATCAGGAAAGGAAAAACCTACCTAACATTTACACTCAGGAACAAAGATATGGTAATAATTAGAGAAGAACAGGAGTTTATGGAAAGATGGGAAAAATATTTCCAGAAACTGTTAAAAACTGAAGAATAAAATAGCAATCAAGGGCATCCAGATATCACAGGAAATTCGTAAACTCAAAAGTAGTCCCAAAAGCTCAATACTCTGAAAGAAAGCATACAAAACTATGTAAGTAGCAGTAACATAAACAAGACGATGTAATAATAGCAATGTATAATGGTCACAGATTGTATACAAAGCCAGCACGGTGTACATAGGATTATTCAATCAACATACGTAATCAGGTAGATCTCAAAACACAAACTCGAATAATATTACTAGTAAATATACGTTTCTATTATTTTAAAAAGTATAAAGACAGACAGACTACGTTACTTAGAACAGCCAACAAATTAAAGGTGTTGCGAAGACTAACACTAGGCCTCAAGGATGAATATCATTAACTAAATCAGTTTAACGTTGTGTCCCTGAAGGGTACTCATTAAGATCGTTAAGCAAACTACGATTGACGGCAAGTGTTCGATGTAAAATGTAATACCCACGGGGTTCTGAAGGAGCCCAGACAGACTTGCTAGCAACACAGTGCAGCAAAAGCAACTTACAAAAGTACTAAATAGGCACACATCTTCTCAGAAAAGTCTGACCGACTTCACCACGAGCGCACAGCAGCACTGTATATCAATTCAAAATGCAAATAGTGTTAAAATGGTAATACGATACACAATATAAATTGGCTCTTTTGTAGAGCTCCTGGCACAAATAGCTCCAGGTCGTCGAACGTTACAGCACGGCAGAAGGAAGACCAGGTCAAGATCAAGGTTAATAACTGCAGGAAATCTCGCATTCAAATGAGGGGGCTCGACACTAGAATGCTGCAGAAATGCCACTATTGCAGGTCCGCATCTTTGCAGAAGGGACTCGCTAAAACGACTGCTCTAAATATAGGTCACAACGTCACCTGCAGACGTCATGTGCACGTCGATCTGGGCTGCACACTAACAGTTAAAAGTCAACGCCAAAAGATACTACAAAACGTCTAAACACGCCGTGCAACGGAAGTCTCCGCTAAATTGGCGTAAGAGATATTACTCCTTAAAAAGTCGACCAGAGATGCTTTCTCCGCTAACACAGCGAGGGCTAGCCCAATATTTTACAGCATAACTTCTCCAGAAATCCTGCCGATCCCTGGATGACCAAAATGGAAGCTGAACTGCTTAAAGACGATGCATAAACGAAAGAGACAGCAAAAATTCAGAAAGGTCATTTTGTCGCTTCGCGTACCGATAAAAACTCATCAAAACAAGGAAGGGTAACGCGCAAAGTTCAAGCCATGCGGCATAAATCGAAAATGTAACCTGATCGCGCTGATTGACCTGTAAACCTAAGTAGACGCATCCTACACGTAACAAAGCAAATGATCAGATGGAGCAAATTGCAGATCATGTTGATACAGAACAAACAACACCAGAGGTACTTAAAAAAGCGGTGAGAAAGATTTCCTAAATGGAAATGTACGAGTAACTGGGTATGATAAGAATACTACAGAAATGATTATTAGATATATAAATAAAAGCATGAGAAGAGGAAATAATATCAAAAGACTGGGAAATAAGAGTGATGGCACCGATTTAAAATTGACAATAGTAAGGATTATACTTACAGTGGAATAACGTTACTGAGCACCGTCCTCAAGATATATCAAAGAATTCTAGGGACCGGACTAAGAATAGTAGTAGAACCCATATTTATGGACCTTGAGAAAATCTTCAACCGAGCTTCAAGAAAAAGAGTACGAGATAGTTTACATAACAGAGGTGTTGATGTCATACTGGTAACAACTGTATCAAGCTTTTACTACAATAATGTAAATTACGATTGAAGCAAAAAATATGAATTCGAAGTTATTTATGACAGCTGAAGGACTGGGACAAGAAGAAGTCATGGGTCTTGCACTATTTACGGGTCCATTTATCTATAGATAATATCGTACAAAATAGTAAAAGGTAAATAATAAAAAAAATGCACAGACGAAACCATACGCAAATGTACAGAAAGTAACGATATTAAAAGGTGCGTTATTGTTATCATGTCAGTTATGCTCAGAAGCAAGATTTACAAATGAATCCGTTAAGCAATAGTGATATTTCGGGTTAGTATTAAAAAAAGAAAAACCAGGAACTAATGCGAGGATCGAAAAAACTATAAGGAAAATCAAAGTACACAACGCAGTATACCGGGTAACATTGAGACCACAGCTATGCTTATATCTCCTTTATTTATGAATCGATTTGGATGTTTGACACAGGGATACTAGGTATAATTTTTGATTGACTAATAAATAAATATATTTAAAGTGGTCGACTTCGGATTTCACCGGAAATACCATTAACATAAATATTTTAAATAGGTCTCCTTGTATATTTTATTATTTTTGGAATGTACAGCTCAAATTACATACAATAGTCTAGCCAAATTGTTATTTTTCTAAATAAAATTACTTTTTTCAATTTTATATTTTTTATAGCTGTTCTAATTGAATCTATGAACTCACAATAATAGCTAGTTCATCGTTATATCGATAACAAAACCTTCATGAACGAATAAAATTTGATAAACACATTTTTGAGAAAAAGTCATTTTTTAAATTGCACCTACCGAGAGCCATCATACAATTAAATTCAAAATGTTATTACCGATTTAACGATAAGCATTATGTACTATTTTATTTTTATGCAACTGAAAAATGTTTAAAATATTGTTGTGTAATATCTAAGCAAAAGTTGACAACACTGCCGTATGAAAAACATAAAATATACAAATCGATTCATTTAAAAAATCAAAGTTAATGACATTTCCGGTGAAACCAAAAGTCGACAATTATGATTATATCTGTATGTCAAAGGTAAATTGGGTTTAATATCCTTTTACCAAATTTCATCCAAATCCTTTAATAAGTATTACACCACCCCTCTTCCGGATTTTTTATGTATAATAATTAAATTAAGATATCTACCCTATTTGCTTATTGAACAGAAGTAGTATCAATAATAATATATTTCGAACTTACCTTGTTACTTTCAAATGAATTCTAAATTGACATATCTCATCAATAAATATATGACATTGAAATTATGTCATTTAAATCTTTTTAAATGTACCTCGGCTAGCCAGCTTATTTAGCAAGTAAGAACTCTATTTCCTTCTCAGCTGAATGAGTTATTGTTAATATAAATTATATCTTGAGAATTGTATTTTAAATTATCAAATTATTATCAATTTGACTTGCTTTTTAAATCACACTATCTAGTACTTGAAATTGAACCTTCTAATTCAGTTATAGTGTATTAATATGTTTGGCTTGACATTACATTTAATAATCAAACTAAAGGTTGTCAAAATATTTAATTAAATTACTCGTTCCAAAATGTGAGATTAAACTTTCTTAAATATAACTAGACCAAAAATAATACAATTTCTAAATATAAAAGCCGAAACGTCGAGTACTCAAATCAATTCAAAACAATTGGAAAACTTAATATTCTAAATGTTCTCTAAATCTAAAATACAATGTTTTATTCTAATTTTGCCGTATCAAACTGTTATTAAAATACACTAACCTTCTCAAAGATGAACTCGTACCTGAAGTGTGTTTCTATATCAGCTCCAAACTGATCACAGTCGTCAAGCAGCTCCTTTAAGATGTCGAAGACCCATAAAAACTCGTTGTAGCTGTCGTGACCGTTTAATATTTTGTTAAACGGTAGTGCAGCATGCTACAAACACAAACACTTGCACTAACTGATGACTTAAACACCAATAACCACTTGAAATGGTTTCTATTAATCTCCAAATCGCTATGCGAATAATAATTGTGACTCCTTGGTCAGACTTGTATCGTGCCTCAGGCTATTCTTGCTAACACGTACCAAACTTCAATATTATTCTCACAATTAAAGGGATATTAGACCTTTAACGTGACTAATTAGACTGAGATTACTCAAAATATAGAAACTTTTTCAGTTGCAGTAAACAACCCTCTGGTTGCTAATATTTACTGCCATCAGCTATTCACTTACACTTGTTATCACATGATACCCTTTAGATATCTGGATACTAATTGAAAATAATTAGGCATTCTCACAGCATGCTACATTACATAAGTAAATAAGATGGAGACATCCCCCTGATCTCATTGTCACCCGGTATAGACCAATGGGTGCGAATTATTTGTGTATGGTATGTACCTACATGAAAAACGCTAATTAGTAATTTTGTTACACGGCTGTTAGATAGTATGTCCATATAATTTGTAATCAAAGTGCGGCTCTGAATTTTCAGTTGCATCTCTTAGCATATAATAGAGTGAATTTATTTTAATGGTTAACATAGCAGTTTCGTTTCTATGCCAGCATTTAATCATACAGGTCACTTCATAGTTACCTATGAAATCAATAGGTTAGAGCGTTTATTTTACGAGTTAACATACGAATTTGAATTATGTACTTGCTAATAAGAAACTTTAATTTTATTACCGGAATGTAGGTATGTAACTAAAAAGTAGATAACTTTTAATTGTCTTTTTGACAAGTAATAATTCCTATGTTGACTCGTAAAATACAAGCTCTAATCTATTGGCCTCACTTGTAACTATGGAAATGACCTGTCTGATTAAATGGTGGCATATAAACGAAACGCTTATGTTAACTATTAAAATAAATTCCCCGTATAAAAAATACAATCAAGTGCTTTAATAATAATCAAAACTGATTGTCTCAAATCGTTGATAAACTTGAATGATTCCATTCAGCATGTTCTTGAACCTGATGTCGACAATATGATCAAATTTAAAAAATATCTTATGTTCTTGTAAAAACACAATTTGATAAAACACACCTTGATTTAACTAGCGCCAACTTAACAGATTAATTAATTCTAAGGGCGTGTACTAATCACAGCTGTTGTTTTCCATAGCTTATTTGTCCAAAAATTGTCGCACGTTATTTTACATAATTAAGTAAGATGATCATATACAAAAAGTTCAGCAGTTGGAAACGTAATCACAAAGTATCGCAATAATTGTCTGCATTTAAATCTATATAAATTTGCTAATAATAATCGATCAGAAGGAGGTGAGTTATTAAATTGTGTAAAATAGAAAACATAAAATAGTGAAATATTTCCAAGTCTAGCGTATTTGAAAAAAAAACAGACTTCTTCTGGTAAAACTTTACCAAATATGGTTCAAATTACGAAATCGGTGACGCGCGTATCATTCATTAACCTTCTAAAGTTCTAAACATTCTTTTTATACTTGTGACATTTTATTCGCTTGCAGGAAAATGAAATCAGGTCATCTAACAGCAGATATTTTAGAACCTGTTTTGGAATTTTAATAATCGCCTTCTTGAAATCGGTCATGAGTTTCTTTTTTATAGAGCAAGTGGCGCTGCCGCAGTCAAACCTGATTAAAATTGCCTATTGGCTACTGGAAAATGGCTTCATAGTCAGATTTTATCGTTTGAATGAGAGGGTATTAATACAGACATAACTATTAGATTTAAGTATGTATGAATCATCAGGCAGCTCATAAAATCCCAAAATTACATTCTTGATTACATTAAGAAGTTTTCTTTGCCATTTTAACACATAAAACCAGAATTTAATATTCTATAATCAAAACATTATAACTGCTTTTAATAGTTGATCATCATTTTATCAATTGATAATTTAAAAAAGCACAATTATAAAAGCTAGATGGCACTGAATTGCTACAGTTTTATTTTAATTATATTAAATAAGGTAACTGCTGGAAATTAATAATGTGTATTTATTACTACTTTTGTAAAATTAGCTAAAGAATTGGGCAATGGCTTTGACAATAAGGTGAATGTTGATCCTGTCAATTCCAATTTGCTGCGTAAATGATTATTAGTTTGTTTTACTGAAAATTGCTGATTTGCACATCCTTTATTACAGTAATACCGATACTGTGCCTATTCAGACAGATGTCAAATTTGCTGCTGCATAACTATAAAGGACATGGGAAACCGTATTTCAGTAAAATAGATAACTGTATTTTATATTTCTATAAGTATAAGAAGAGCTAAAATTGACATTTATCTATAAAACACAACTTGTGAAATAAAAATGGTGATCTAGTCCTAATAAATAATAATTAGCGGCTATCCATTTATCATGTAGCCTTTATAGACAAATGGCTTTCAACAAAGGATTTCATTCTGTCTTCAGAATTATTAAATGGAAACATTTACAAAAACAATGAAATATATGCAAACTAAATCGGCAACGGACACCTTAAAAGGAAAAATTTAAAAAAAGAATACCTTTTTATAAATCCAAAGCTGTAAACTGTAAGGACCTTGAGACACCCAGGCATTTGGCCACCCAGCTACTGCCTCTGGCTGTCTTGTTTTTCGATTTTATTAAGTTAGAATTATTACGCTAAGAATAAATATTCAAGCTCTGCAGTCAGTTTAGGATATGCAATAAATAACGCGATAACCGAAAAGGATTTCGTTAATTAAATGGCTAAATTTATCAAACTATCTTGTAGTCGAAAAAGTGTTTACGCCCAACGTCTTGCCGAAAGTTTAAAACGTACTTTAAGTTGCCGCGCAGAGAGTTGAAAAATTTACTTTACTTTTTTAACTTCTCACGTTAAAAGTTTATAAAATAAACAAATGATGTACTAGGGAATAAAACCTTTCTGGGTGAGCAAGATAGAGGCGTGTGTTGAAGTGATTGTCATTTTGATTTTATAATTTCCATTTCATGGCTATTTAGTTTACTAGCTAATTATTATAGAAACAGTATAGTTACCTTGTTTTTTATAATTGTGAACAAATATTATATACAAAGAGAGATCTGATTTAGAATATATACGTGTATTTACTTGCTAGTCACAGCTACCATCTTTGGAAGCTCAGTCTTACTTTTAGAATTTAAAACCAGATAAGTATACCTAACAGTTCATTAATATTTTTCTCCTTCAATGTATTTTCTATATTCGACCAATACTCGAGTCAACTATGTTAAATTTGGTTTTTTAAATCGGCACACACTTTGTAGATATGTCTGATATGTGTAGTATCCTTAATATGCTATTAAAACTGAAATTTCTATGTAATTCTTAGTAATTTTGTAATTAATGCAAATAAAACACATACTATTTTGCAGCCACTAATTTTCAGATTTTTGCATTAAAGAACAGTAACTGAAAATTCTCTTAAATAAATTTTCGCATTTAATACTGTTGCTTAAAGCTTAAACAATATAAATCCGAGCAATCGTAAACTATCATTCTTTTTCTTCTTCTTTATGTTCTCGAACCTATATCCTGGCATATCGGAATTCAGTATTTTCTTCTACTCGTTTCAGTTCATCCAGACGCCTTATTGTATTCGTACATCACACGTTTACTTTAGATTTTGTACTTTCTCATCCTTTTCGTACATTTACATCATTAGTTTTGTTATCATCGTTTATAATTTCCATGTTTCGTTTTTTATCAATGCACTGAAAATTCCTTCTGGACCGAGTGCTTTTTGTTTTTCATTTCATTAATATACTGTTAATCACTTGTCCTAGCATTTCTAGGAAGTTAATATCTGCCGGTGTTTCTTCTCGTAGTATTCTGAGAATACTAGAATAGAGTTTTCACATTCTTGATATTTTTTTATAATTTCTATTTTACAGTTCTTGTTATCAAAGATTTTCTTTACTTTGAGTTGTGCACTAAATTACCCTTGTCAGATATGTGTTATTATTATTATTACTTCTTTTATTGTATATTTATATAATCCGTAGATAGTACAATTTCGATGTTTATATCATTTTATATTAGAAGTAATTGGAAGGTACCTGCTTGGAGCATTCCGGTCACAAACTATTTAAGTTATTTAGAATAATTATTATAGAAATAGTAATGGATTTTATACGGTGTGTTAAAAAAGAAATTACATAAGGGTTGGCTATGGAAAATGAAAGTAATGTCAACCACAAGCTTTAGAATTCATTAACTGTCATAGGTGATATCGTGATCGAAAACTCCAAAGAATGCTGTCTCTAAAGCTTGCTGTTGACATTAGTTTTATTTTGCATGGCCAACCCTTATATACTTTCTTTTTGAACACATGGTATATTTATTCACATATAACGGCTTCATCTTTTGTACCAAATCGAAATTCACTAGAAACCCACATTTAAATAACTTATTTAGTAAAAATAAGAAGTTTTCTAAAGACTCCAGCTTTTTCAGAAGTTTTCTAAAGACTCCAGTCTTTAGAAAACTTCTGAAGAAGCATGAGCAGTGAAACGCCAAGTTCAAATCGACTACCACGGCATAACCCGGAAGAACCTACCGTTATGGACAACGGCCGTGAAAGCCTGCATTCGAATGTGTGTTCTGTCCTGTTTAATGCAAAACTTCAGTGTATAAAGTTATTAGTTTCTTTGGTAAAACCAAAAGGACTTCGATAGAAATCCGAAATAAAATAGTTTTGTTATCTGATAATGTTCTAACTTATCAAGTAGATCTTTGAGAACTTTTCAAATTCGTTCATTGATTCTAACTTAACTTTTATGCAACACGTAATACAATGAATGTTCTCCTGTAGGAATCTCATATAGAAAGAACAGATTGCCATTAAAAAACTTACAACGGGGTTAAGACGTATTTTATAAAATCTTAAAATATTTAGTTTAATGTTTATTACATGTATTTAATGCTTTCAAGTTCACCACTGTTTGATTAAATTTACCTACAAATAACGCGTGTGTATACCGCACCGCAAGCTCTCCTTTACAATAATCTGTTTTTCATATTTGTAGCCAATCCAATGCAAATTCCAGTGTGCTTTCACTGCGATAATATTCAATGGGCTTTGGAAACAGCTTTAGCGCCTAACTGTATAAGTACATGTTTATCAAGCCATTATAAATGCCGAACGGATAGTGGGAATAGAAGTGGAAAGGAGATAAGAGCAGTAAATACTCGCATTATGAACGGTTTCGAAACAGGCAATGCACAAAGTTTGAAGAATTTAATCCCGCTCAGTAAATATTGGAGTTCTTTCGCTTCCAGGAGAACTCATATTTTACGTGCGAATAATAACTATGGACGATTTGTTTGTCAAGTCGCAAATAAAACCTCAGACTATGAACTGGAAACTGTACAGGGAATGCTTTATCGTTTTGTTTTCGTTTCTCATTGCAGTTTGCGCAAGTCGTCGGGCGCCTGGAAAAACTGAGAAAAGCGTCATATAATACCCGAGTTACGAATATTTTCCGTAAACGAGCAAGTAAGCTCATTTCGTCAGACAGTTATATGTGTGAGTTAAGGCGTTTCTTTTCGTTTTATCCTGCCGCTTATCTTGCCACTAAATTTCTGATTTTAATGGAATTTCTCTGCAGTTCAGCGAGCGGTACCGCTATGTGTACGCGCCAAAAGCTATACTTAAGTTTTATGCGGCCTTTTTAAATTAGGTCTATTGTTATAGGCCGTTTAAAGCAATCTTGGGCGTCTGGAGAATATTACGCATTTGCGATGGATTATACTTTAAATGAGCTGAGGGGAAAATTTAATATTACTTTTTCGGAGACTAACGACTCCGATAAATTTTCGTCTAAACCTTCGTAGACAAAACGTGTATATTGAACGAACTCGTTTATTCCGGGCTTCAGAATTTGAATTAAATTAAAGCCGAATGCTCCATTCGCAGCGAGAAATGTCCCGATTATTTATGTCGCTAGCTTTACCTTCTCAATTATCTTTTTATCGTTTTTACCCGCAGGTGAAATGAGAAATTTGCATACACTTATTTCCCTGTAGAATCACGAAGCCTCCGCAGCGCCTACTGAAATGCATACTATAATTAAAAAATAAACTTTGAAAGTGCGTCGTAATTCAAATAGATTCTCTGTTGTGTTCAATAGTTTAATAGAAATAATAGAACATGGAATAAACTACGAATCATGTCCTATTTGCTTTCAGAAAACTAGTTACGTATGTTCCACAAAACCATTTAGTGAAGCAATAAATTATGCTCTAGAGAAATAATATATTCAACATAATCATTTTACCATTCCGCCTAATCCCAAAATATAATATAATAAAGCACACAGATTCTGAAAAATCATAACCACCAATACTTAATTTTTATTTAAAAATGTGGATCAAGTTTTATACCTTTTAACTCAGTTTTGTAATTCCAACTATTTATAAAATAAATACATCTCTTTCAATTAATTTGTGTAGAAGAATGTCATTCCGGCGGAATCAGATCGACGAACATATTAAATATCAGCAATTCATCTCTACGTGTTTTTCAGTAGTTTACCAAACGATAATATAGTGTTATTTCAAAACTAAACATGTCTGAACTAGGCTCTTCTGTTAAGGGTTGACAATTGGAATAATTTGGCCCTTTAGAAGCTTAAATATTTTCCATTTCATGTGGGACTTAAAGAACTGGAAATATAACTAAAATAATATTTATACTTGATTATATTTGGAGAGTTTGCTAGACATTTCTATACCTCTTGAAAGTAGCAAAAGGCTGGTCTATTTATATCATGTTTTAAGCAGTACAATTGTAATAACTTTTCGTTGCTTCGTGGACACAATTTTAAGTTAATTATAAAAAATTCAATAAACTACTTAAATGTTGTCTTTAAGAGCACAATGGCGGTAGCAGTTTATCAAGTAAAATCGTTAAAGTATTATTTTTTAAATCAGCTATCTCTCTTCTGTGATTCGGTGAAAATAATAATGTTTAAATGATATGTCTCTGCTATTTAAATAAACAAAAAAGTTCAATGTTTCGCAAACAAATTAGACACGCTTTCAAAGTTACAAAGGGACTTCGGTAAACCTGCTGTATCAAGATCGACTTGACTGATCTTACATTATGTTCATATGGAGACACAACAAACTAAATTTAAAATTTATTTCACCAACAAATATATCTCCCATACTCTGTAAAATGTACATAAAATGAGACCCACAGCAATAGGAAAGTAGTGAAATAGGATACAATTAAACAACACGTGCATCTACACACTACAATTCGCATTAGCAGATGATAAAGATGATATATGTAGAATATATGACTAGAATACTAAAAGAAACATATGAAGAGTAGGGCCTTGCCATACATTTAGATAAGATGAGATATGTAAGCGTAGGAGCAGAAGTAGACAAACTAAGATTAGATAGAAGTGATCTTATTTTTTCTCCTCTTAGCATAGCCTGACAGCCACCATGCTTTATAGAGGTGAAAAGGCGAATTACAGAGAATAATAAAAAGACAACAAAAATGGACACCCTTCCAAGGTCCGCAAGAATAACGTAAAAAGATAGCATACAAAATGTGATAATAAAACAACTAATGGGCGCAGAAAGTAAAATAAGGAAAAACATAGAAGGAAAGCAAGTTTCTTGGAATGGCCACGTTCAAATAATGGCAGATGAAAGGCTCCATACCACAGCAAAGAAGACCAAGAAGAATACCTTCTTCCGCCCAATCCCTTGCTTTCTCTATGCTATCTGTCCAGCTCAGCCTGGGTCTTCCTCTTTTCATTCGCTCTGACGGTATCCATATTAATACTTGCTTTGGCCATATATTCTTTGGCAGTCGATTTACGTGACCAAACCATACCAATTGTTTTCTTTCCACATCTTCTACTATATCTGTCTTTACGTCCATCCTTATTCTGATTTCGTCATTAGTAATTCTATCCAGTCTTGACACTCGGCAACTCCTTCTCCAATAATCCATTTCCAGAGCTAAGATTCTTTACTTAATTCTTTTACTTATGTCCAAGATTTACATCCATATCTTGCTGTACTTTGTACTATGGTATAATATATTCTTTTTTGGGTTATTTGGTCGCATAATCCCATACTAGTTATAGACCTTATTACACCTTTTGCTTTATTAATCCATTCGTGAATCTCTTCCTGACTGTTTCCCGTTTTATTAAAGATTACCCCCAAATATTTATATTTTTCCATTTAAATGTTCTACTTCAATTTCAAGACTATTCCTGCTTTTCCTACTCCCAAGCTCTCCGGTGTTTTCATATTGATGTTCAATCCTGCCAGTCTATATTGCTCTTTCAGTTTACAAAGCATATTATAATCGTCTTTATCTTCTGCAACTAAGACTTGGTCATCCGCAAAGTAAATTGTAAATAAGATGTTAATATTTATGTTCAGTCCTAAAGCTTTACACTGCTTTTGCCATTTTTGCAGTGACTGGTCTAGGCAAATATTAAATAGTGTTGGAGGCAAACTATAACCTTGTCTTAATTCCTTACTAATTCCAAAACTTTAAAAACATTATTGAAACAGTAATATTTTATATTAGATAGGTAGTGTATACTATTTAGGTAAATCAAATATTTATCATTGTAGTTTTGTTTGGTACATCATCTCTAATACGATTATCAAAAGGATTTAAGTTTAGTGATTTGGGTGACCATTACCGTTGCCAATGCAACGGTGATACGTGATTATGCGTAAAACTTCTCACTTCATTGCTATGTTGGTGAAGGACACCATCATGCTGATAGCGCATACATCCAAAGAAGTATAATCTGCAATCAATATATTGTGTAGTAGATTTAGGTATTTATTAATACTATTAATAATCAGTTCCATTATTTATATTACAATCCTAACAGAAATATAGAAAATGCACTATTAGCTTGATATTGCAATCCATTTATACAAAAAATACATTATCTATCGAATAATCAACGATCGACCTTTGTTCATATTTTTTATTTATATTAATGTCTTGAATATACTCCGTTCACATCTTTTTCGCATAAAGGTTGGGCATGACAGTTTTCCCAATTTAGCTATGCAAAATTACTTTGTTGTGTTTACACGAGGTTTACATTTGAGGTTATGGTTACCAAATGCTTTTAGGTTAGAAAACATGACAAAACACCTTCAAATGCAAAGTTGCCATATTTAAGCAGAATAGAAAATGGAACTTAGTAATTTTTATGTATATATCCAGTTTCAGTAATTGTGTAATTAGAGACATTTTTAAGTACGTGGAAGGTCCTGCAATACTTCAGATTTTAAACATTTCTCCACATGTACTATCAAAGTAAGCAGTCCATCTGGCAATATTATGTTCTGTCAAGTATTGGAGGTTATGCAGATTATACAACAAAATTAAAATTATGGTTCTGTTCATGGGCAACTTAACAACAAAAATACAAGGCCAACCTTCATGCTAAAAAGATGTGAACGGAGTTTACTTTTAAATATTATTGATCTTTGCAGCTTTTACTCTGATGATGCAAGCTGCAATGTCTTGCGAAACGTTAGTCTACATAGATGCACAAGCAGTAAAAATATGCCTAGGTATCCTTGTTACTTGCTACTGTAATAACACGGATCAAATCATGGGTGGCTTGTAAAATTTCACGAGCCACCAGAGAACATAACCGTTACAAAAACCCTTGTTTGAGTTCACAACGTGTTAGGCACATTAAGCCAACAAATACCTTGGGTTTATCTACACAGACGATGCGGTCTAAGCTGAAATTTAATTCTAATATTGACAATAATACTATAGTAAATCGAAGTATCTAAAAGGTTTTATAAATGTATGAACATTTTATTTTCTAATGCTAAAATAATAGCCATCTTATCTTTAACTTATGTTTGCTTTAGCCTTTAATTTATTACTATACAATATAACAATAAATATTTTTTTTCCAAGATTCATTTCATTTCGTTTATGTTTACGCGAATGATACATGAATATAAATATAACACCCTAGCTTTTAATTTTTTTAGGCTGCACTATCAAGGAGTTGTTAAATTGTATTAGCTACTAAACAGATTTTTCAAACTGCACATTTATTTTAGCTCTAATAGTCAGTAAATACGTGTGTAAATATAATAATTTTTTTTTTAAATAAGTATAAACAAATTTACTTTTTATATGGATGTTATAATCCTTGAAATAACAAAATCCTTTATTATTTTGTGGGTGCAACATGTTATTAGTGATTTTTATATAAAAAATTGTCATTAATTTAACTGGTTTCTAGACAGCACACTGATAATTCTACAATTACACTCTAAATCTGCACGCTCTGATTATAGCGAAGAAAATATTATACTACAAGTAATCAATAATGAACAAAAATAAAAAGTAACATATCGGTGGAACAATACCAATAACAGTTAATTTTAAATTATACACGATTTTTAGATAGTGTCGCATATTTATAGCAGATTTATCAGTTGCGAATTGTGATCATACAAAAGTCGTTTAATATTTTCAGAATATTGACATTAAACTTCAACAAAATAATATTTACAAAACTCAAAATTGCTACTTCACAATGCTGGTCGTCTTGCCTAGTCGCCGAAGATAATTCAAATGGAGGTTTCAGGTAAATTTCTGGTTGCGCTTTTTTGCTAGTTTCTACAAAATGCACGCCGTAAACATATAATTTTCTCCAGTCGGCCATGTAATACCAAATCAGACGACTAAATAAAAGACGTTCGAGAAATGATGGACGGTAGTTTCAGGTTTGGAATTTTTGTTTGCCGTCGTGTTCGACCCCCTCACATGACGAATGACCTGGTCGGATGCCTAACAAAGCTCGAGATGAAGATATCCACGACTGGAATTAAGCACCGTGCCGCCGAGAGGAGGTCCTTACATTGTTTACAACGAACTGGTTTGATAGATTAATGTTTCTATTAACAAATTTTTTAGATGGCCTCTTCTATGGCTCCATGGGAATAAAATCTGACCTGGTTTAAGGAGTTCGGCGGACTTTGCCTGGGGAGCTGTAGCGGATTTACCAGGCTACTTTTGTAGGGTTTTATAAAAATATTAAATTGCGCATGCCGCTTTGTAGCATACCTAAGAGTCTTCACCAGTTTGACAATAGTTTAAAATATTGCAGTTGGACAATGGTGCATCGCATTGAATTCTCACGCAGAGTTATTATTCAAATTGTTCGGCTTATGCGACCAAGCAAAGCTTTGTCTGAAATGTAACGACCTATTTATTACCTTTGCATATATGTATTGTAAATTACATCATACCTGCATCTTCATCCCTTGCGAAAACATGAGTGGTTAAGGCATTTATCATTCTGAGGTAACATAACCGTAACCGTGACAAATTTTATGTGTACTTGATGTGTGCATACTGCAGTTTATAACACAGCGCATGCATGTGTGAGTTATGTATTACTGAGAAGCTAATTTGAATAAAGGCATAGGTTTACTCGGCAGAGGTAGATACGTACGCATAAGGTGAATGAATACATAAATGCATTTTTATTGTTAGTGCGGTAGCAACTGAAAGCAACTTATGCTATTATACAATATAAAGCTCAACAGCTTTTTTTTTATTTTTATATAGTGTAAAAGTGTTTTAATTTCAAGCAGGTAGTGCTTAAACTGTCAACAAATGTCAATAAAAACGTTTAAGCTCTTGTAAATGCAATTAATTTGTAACTAAAAAAGTAAATAACCATATTAGCTTTTAAAAAACTCATTATTTTTAAGACAATAACCTATCAAATCGAAAGTTGAAGCATGAATAAATGTATTTTCTCGTATAAATATATTCCAAATTTTAAAGAAATAATGTTACGGTTTCAAATTGATTGACTCTGACATAATAAATCAATTATTTTCTAAATATTTATCTACTATTATGTATTTACTCATTCTTTGATTGTATAATTTTAAATTACACTTCTGTTATTTTTTTTCTTAACTTGATTACCTAGTGTGCTTTTGATATCTTTCTATGAAGTTTTAAAATCCAGTTTTATATAAAATATAATTTGATGGAGTTGTCTTAAAAGCAAAATTATAATTATTTTAATTCATTTAAGCTGTACCAAATTTTGCATTTTAACATATATCTAGAAATTTCGACGTTAGAAAATCATAACCAAGTAGTAGTTGTACAAACAGGATTTAAATAATATCGGACACACTGCAAAATAAAAAAAAAAGAAAGTGTTCCAACTACATTACTTTCATTTAATCTACAAGTAGTTGAGAATTTCTAATTGGTGTGTTGCCTTATCACCAGATTTAATAACCTATTAAGATACCTATTTATAGTAACTACAGAAATAAATACATTAGGCATCAGATATATCAATACTAGTTGAAGGAAGAGTAATTCAATATTGTAAAAAATCATTCTTGTGGAAATTGCCACTAGTACTTGATTTTACTTTAATATACTCCGAATAATTCTTAATAATTATGGCTTGGATTAAACAAACTGCAATAATTTGATATAACCTTACATTGTTTATATAGACACGAAATAATTTAGCAATACATAAGAATTTGTCATTCTTAAACATATTTTTCCAAATCAATGAAATTATCTATATTTAATGTATAGAAACACTAAAAAGTAGTCACAGTTGGTATCTTCAAAATCTACGCACTGCAGATACAAAATGGCATATATTATAATGCAAATCAACCACAAATACAAGAGTTATCGATAAAATCATGTAATCTCTACGTGTTATTTATCCGGGTAGCGATGATCTGTCTAATGTTGAAAAAGGGTGATCACTCAACCTAATAAGAAAACTATATGACATGTAACTAGTTTATAAATTCAGTATAACTTTTTTCATGATATTTAGTGATCAGTGAGAATAAATTGGAAGTAGACATACTAACAACATATCATCAGATTCACAAAATCACTATTTCGTTGTTAGAAGGCCAGTCATAGCCACTTGAGAGCCGATGTTATGTAAGTATAGTTACTTACGTATTGAAATATGATTATGTCAGTTGGCTTAGATATAAGTATTGTATTAGCCTTGTTATTAAAATTAAGTTGACACGTAACAGCAATAATTACTAGAACATATTAAAAAAATTTAATACGTTAAATAATAACCTCCAAATATTAAATAATGTGAAAGGATTCATCCTGACGCGCTGCCAGAAGTTTTATCCTTGGTATAATGTGTTTCCTCGCCGTAGGCAACGCATGGCATATGGCCCATCAAGTCATAATAAAAACTGCTCTATTATTTCAATATTATTATAATATTTTAAAACTGTTATAACCTGCAAGAATCAAAAAAACTGTTCTTAGCATAATGACATTTGTCATCTGAAAACAAATTTTGCGAGAAAAACAAGAATTCCCTGTATTTAATTTTGAATGTTGTCAACCCAATATTTTATAAAATATTTCATTAAGTTCTAAAAGTTTTAAAAGAAAATACAAGGTTAGGCAATTTTAGTTTTTATTGGTGTTGCCAAACAAAAAACAATTTAATAAAAGAATCTCAATTGCAGTGACATTAGTCAGCTGATTTTCAACGTTGAAGATAGCATGTCTTGGGTATCACTTTTACGATGAGCTTCGCTAGTTTTACTACCAATTTAAGTTCCAAATTATATGGGTTTTAAAATAACTGCATAACATCACCATTAAACGAATTCAGTTGGAACCAAAAATTGTGTTACGCCGCTCATACACGTGTAGTGACAGAACATAAATTACAAGAACACGATAATTAACAAGTTTTTGGAGCACCCAAATTTGTTTAATAGTTCCATTTGATGAGACTGCAATGCAATAGCAGATACTTACTAACAGATCCTGACTCGCTCGTAACTGTTACAGCATTAAAATTGAGTGGCATCACATTATTAAAAGTGGGTTTTATTAAATAAAATAAAATAAAAAAATATTTAACAGTACACAATTAAGTACTTTAAAGCTAATCCAAAGCAAGTTACGTGCAATCTAACGCTAGGAGTAGTTTGTTTTGTTAAACTTTATTAAATGACAGTTTGATAGAATATTTTATTAATTTTTTGTCTAACAATTTAAATTTTTGATATTAAAAATTATTTTTGTCATAATAAATAAAATATTTCTTGAATTTTTGTTGTTTAGAATTTTTAAGGACCAACAGAAAGTGTTCACGGCAGCATTGCCATAACAACGGTTATTACATATTTTTAAGTAAATGTAACATTTTCTGAACATAAAAATAATATAAATGCAAGTCAAACAACATTTTTCACACCGAATTATGTACAAGATTTTTTCTAACTTTGATCTTAAACAAGTTTATTTAAACTTGAAACTGACGCTTATTTCCGTTTTTCGTATGTCATTTTGATATGAAAATTATCTTTTAGGACTACTTATAAAACATTTCCATTTCATAATTCATTACGTAAAGTATGACGTTTCAAATTTCCACTCAATTTTAAAAAGTTGTATTTTACATATTAGAATTAGAACAAAATACTTCAGGGTACGGTATAATATTATTTTAAATAGTATCATGCAGTTAATATAAAACATTTCCTCCTGATCTTGAAAATTATTATACCCTACAGGTAAGTAAAGTGTCTTTACTAAAGTCGCAAGATTTAATCGCTCGTCTAGTGGCTCTCGTTCTGTTTGGTTATTCAGTAAAGTATTGTTCTTTAAATGAATAAACTGCTATGAAGTTGTCATGTGGCAATGTCCTCATTTCTAAATTAATTGCTACACTACTTGTACTGTCTGATTGCGACTCGCTTAGGCAGTTGCCATAAATTTTATCTGCAGCATGCTATCTAACATCACCTACTGCAGCTCTTAAAATAACTCGAAGTTGCCTGTGTGTAATAATTAATACTTAGTGCATAAATAATTTAATATTTATTCTTCTCTCCTGTGAAACCCTTATTGATAATAAAACCAAACTCGAACGCCTCTAATTATTATCTTAGTTTAAAAAAATCGGCATAACTACTTGTGGTACTGTCAATCAAGTATGGCATAGTTGCTCTAATACTATACAATGATTTTATAAATTTATAAAACTGTTGTAAGTTTACATATATTTAATACTTTTTAATTCAAAGTTTGGTTTGGACAACCATTGCAGTTTTGTGAATTTATTGTGTTATCATTAAATATGTCCGGAATCACAGGGCAAGGTTCAACAAACGTTGCTCTACCTTCTAACCTTCGAGGAAGTAATTTTTACAAAATACAGTCTAATACATTAGGAGTATGTTATCTTAGTAGGAGAAGGAATTCAATTAAATTTGTAGAGAAATGAGAAGTTCCTCATATTCGCTCTTGATATTGCTGGCGTTTTAACAAAAAGTATTCAGATTTAAGGTAGTCAACTACTAGATAAATTTGATAAGTGGAACAAGATCTATATTACTTAGTCCTACGACAAAGCATGTGGAACGAAAGTTCACATTAACGAATTCAGACATAATTTTTTTAATATTTTGGTCAATAACCTATATTTAGGTTATGACGCAGTATTTTTTGTGTGGAAATAACCAGCCCGTATCACTGTACAAAATCACTGTACATATTGTAATATACTTTTTAACCATAGCGCTTCAACAAGACCACATCACAGTAATTAATATGGGAAAATACGAGTGACTAATACAGCACAGTTTTAGTTGGTAAAAAGCGTCTTTTAAATTTTTAACGTGCCTATATTGCACAAATAAAATTACAATCAGACTGTCCCAGAATTTTGAAATGATTCTAAATTCCTCATAGCATTTGAAATGTGAAAGTTTGAATTGGTTTGTATAAGGGGTTTCATTTCGCTGGTCATACGAATTACATGTCTAAATCACTTTAAATTTGTAATCTCTATTCTTTCAAGAACTGTTTGTTCCTTATATATTATTTGTCTAATGTCTTCATTTCCCATTATCTCATATTGTGTTCACCTTTCTCTTTTCTTCTACGTCTATTGATTTGTTTTCTATCGATTCAACAGTTGTACATCTTATTACTTTCTTTAAATTTTGGTCCCACCATAGTGCATTTTCTACTGTGTATTGTATTTCCTCTTTTGAATTTTAAAAATATTATTAAGATAAAAATCGTTGGGGGAAACCGATTTCGGATTATTTGAGAAAAATTATTTTTTAGTATGGGAAAAAGGTGTATCCGATTATAACATTTCAAAATATTAATGCATTTTAAGATACATATATAGTTAAAAATATCAAAAATTTATATAAAAATGCTGGACATATCGTCGTTACAAGGAAAATCAGAAGACTGTTACTATCGCTCCTGTCGACAGAAAAGTATTACGCCGCATGGTTTGTAAGCAATGATAGACGCTCTACTTCTAAGAAATAGCTGATCAATGGTCGAGACTTCTAGAGATATTGGTAAAAATATTTCCAATTACACTTGTCTTAGACAGCTAAAAAATTGGGATCTAAGTCTTACAGAATAAAATGTTCTTTAGTCTTGATCTCTAGTTTTAATTGTAAGCGCTTTACACTAAAGAGCTAATTAAGAAAAACAAAGCAAAAAGTACTGTGGGCAAAATAGCATACAAAATGGTTGATAAAGCAATGACGTTCTTTAATTTACAGTGAAGAATTAAAGTTTGATCTTGACGTTGGAGAACACAAAGTTGAAAAATCATGAAAAAGCATGAGGATTTTCATCCAAGATGAATAAAAAGAATATATAACTATACAGCCTCTGTAGTGGTTTAGGGGTACATGCCAGCACAATGTGTTGGTTTATTGATAGTAGTTACTGTAAACGCAGTAAAATATCCGTCTATGATACCGTCTATTGATAAACTCAAATAAGTATTGTTATTTTTGTCAACAAGGCAATGTTGCTTCCTACAGGAACAATAACTTAGTTTACTGAAAACAATATACCATTTTTAAAATACTATATAGGGAAGAATAAAACAAAATGAGAGACTCCAGATAGAGACGCTCCACGCTTAAGAGAATAACTACGATAAATTGTAACATAACAGTAGAAGATTGTCAAAAGCTTGTAGATACTGTTTCAAGACGGATACAGTGCGTTTTAAAGAAAAAAAGAAATGCAACTCAGTATGAAACTCATTAGCTCAACTATTTCGCTACGAATTTTGTATGAGCCGATTCGCTTGCAACATTAAATTTAAAACATTTTGAATTACAATATCGTAGATGTTTAGCAAAAATATTGTTTTTTAATTCACAAGTTATATTACATGTTTCATATTGTAGCGCAGGTTATAAACATTACGATTCTTAACAGAACACTTTAGAATACGCTTTTTAAATTATGCAACTAGTCTCATATATGTAGTCACTTTATCATTAACAGCTTTAATATTTATTTTACTGTTCAATTAGTACTTCACCTATTTCCATTTCTTGTAAAGCTTACCATATTTCAGTTCTTAGAACTGAGTGTACACTTCTTGTAGATCGACGGAAGCAACATGGATTTCTTCTCCTGAGCTACTACTGTTTTCACGTTGTTCTTAATTTATTTTTTACTATACTTTTTCTCTTAACTTCTATCAATGTCATCTAACTAGTGCATTGTCTATGCTTAGCCGTTTGCAATTTTTTGGGTCTGCTTCCTTTTTTACACATTCATAGAGTTTGGGATTCTTTAAAGTATTGGAGTATTTTCCAGTCTTGAGGCAGTTATTGAACAATGCTATAAGTTTTTCAGCTCCAATGTTACCTTCATAATTCATTAGCTCGGCTACAATTTCTGCTGGTGGCCTGTCTTACCATTCTTCACGGTTTTTATGGATATTTTAATCAGAATAACGGAGTTTCTGTCATTATTAAAGACTCTTTAAATTATTAAAATAAAATAATTAATTAAGTTTGATTAAGTGCTTAAGAATTACTATAAATATGAACGCAATAAAAATCACTTTGTAACTATTATATATACGAGTACAGACCACATTCTATAAACGTAGATGTTTAATGAAAACTTGTAGAATTATATGAAGTACCTAGATATTACTATACTCATGAAGAAGAAATAATTATAGTATACTAACATCAATATCAATTTCATTCATGAACTGCCCTACATTCAAGATTATTTAAATAACTTATGTAAATAAGATGTTTTGTCTTACATTAATAGTTACACCCGCGTCTACGATGAATCGAAATGCGGATGGAATCATATATTCTTAAAATTTAACATCAATGCCGCAAATATCACTCCACTTATTTTAGAGTGTACAATCTTTGATCATTTTTCAGTTATCTTCAAAATTATCCTTTCGTTACAAATTTTACAGAAAACAAAAGCCATTAAAATTAAGAAAATAAATTAGAACAATAGATTAGTTTTTACCATGTGCTTCGTACAACAGTCACCTATTTCATGTTAATCAAACAAATATTTATAAATTTAACTGCCAAGATTCCAATGTAGTTTGATTTGTTCAAAGAAAAAGCAGAAACGATTAAACATTTAGAAATAACTGAATTCCAATCTAAAGTGAGAAAAAGGTTCATTTAAAAACTAAGCTTTAACTACGTGTTTAGGCAATTGGTTAACTTTCTACAAGCGCCAGTGTTTCTTGTCATATTGCATAATAGAATGGGGAAGTGTATAAAAACGACTCTCAAGTAGTCTTTGCAAATTATGCAAAAATTAATCTTAAAGATTATTTTTAAAAAAATGGTACAGTTTGTATGACTTGTATTATAAAACAAAAAAGTTTGATTATCATCAGTTGTTTTACAAATATCTTTTTCAAAAAGTGTTTAAACATTAAAATATTGTTTGTACAAAATATCCAAAAGCACACATACAGCACTCGAAGTGAAGACCATAATATTTTCATTAGCAAAAAAAGTTACAGGTCAAAGAAGCTATGAATTGTTGTTGAATTCAAATTTATACTGTGCCAAACATATAAAAAGGAGGAAAGGTAAAAGATTTGTTGCTATCGTTTCCTAGACCATATCAATCGATTATTTGATTGACTGATGTTTTAACATATACTGCGATTATTTTTTGGTGTCCTTGAGCCCTGCTTTTTGCTTTTTGATTATTTTACGTTTCTTTGCATTTTAGTATATTTAATTTTTATGTACACATGTTCCTTCTGTTTTTTATTCTTCTTTATATTTTGTTTTGTACAGGTGAAGTATTGTATAGTTTTGTGGGTTCCCATACAAGTTTCCCTGGAGACTTACTTGTTACTTTTTTAAAATATTTATTGTAATGGAATGGCAGCATCACGTTGGGCGGCCATAAATATGGAATGGTTGCTTGACTTATTGTATTTTTACAAGCCCCACAGTTAGTTGCTTCATAATTATGTAAAAGTTTATAACGTTGAGACGCCTTTTATTTAATTAGGAATATTACCTCTACTATTTTATCAAACTGATTGATTTAGTTTGAAATTTATATTTTATTCTGTTTAATAAATGTATTGCATTTAAGGCTCTTAACAGGGGTGGTTCGTTAATCTAGTTGTCTGTTCTTTGATATTCTAATTTTATAATGACTTTTAATTATTGTCTGATACTAAATGTCAGCTTGACTCTAAACAACTATCAAACAATAATCAAACCAAAAATGACAAATATTCTTTCTACTCACAAATCAATCACTCAATTCACTAAAGTAAGTACTGTGTTATATTTATTCCACTCATTTAATTGTTTTTTTATTCAATATTCTTCTATAGAACTAATTAAGACCAACCTGAATTCCTCTTATTTCCACTTATAGTCACCTCAAAACACTACTGCTCCCTACGTTTACAGCTCAGCTTATTAACAGACCAACCTCGACGCTCCTCTAACCGTCCAACAAACTCCAACCTGTTAAAACCCTGACTGGTTGCAAATATGGTCCCGTTCCTCACACTCTTGTATGCTACTGTCAACCTAACAGCTTCCTGGTAAGTTCCCACTAACAGATGGTACCCAAACTAATCTTCTATTTTCCCCAGCTCCTACTTTGTAAGAATCGACCAACTCAGCAACTCCCGTCAAATGATCGACTCGTCCTCCATACCATCACCAAATCCAGTAATTAATATTAATTATTCTGTATATGTTAAATAATCCAAATCCATTTAACTATTATTATATTCTCCTTACTTGTATCTAATTAAACCATATTCTATAATCTCTTCAATGACTGTATACTTGTATTTGTTTTATACCCAATTATTCATATAAATACAGGCTGAACTTCAAGTTCAAGTTATTAATTTAAAAGAAGTTTTCCAAACTATGTCTACATAATTTTTGTTTGTTATTTTTACTACCATTAAAACAAACTTACTTTATGCTAGTTACAATTATTACTACACTCTTTTAAAATTAAATGATCTGATTTATACCTACTACATTTCTATATTCTAATAGTAAGCATATTTGTCACATGTAACATTAGCTTATCTTTCATATTAATTTCCACCATCATGATTGAACACTCAATTGCTATAATTTTCAGCATAAATTCTAAATGGTCTCAAATTTAACTTCCATAACTCAATTTCAACTTAACATACAATCTTATTCAAAACTTTTCTAAATTTGATTGTATTAATCTACCAAATGTATTTATTTTAATTTTTTTTTAATAACTGACCTTTGTGTATCATAATATTATATACATAAATTGCGGTTAGTTAAATAAACCACTTGTTATTATTGTTATTACTTTAGTGCTGTCCCAAGATCACCTTTTGTGATGCTCATTTGAGCCTTTTCAGTTGAAGTCTTTAACAAGGTTTTATATTCCTATTTACTTATTTATACTAACAGTTCTTTGTAATGTTATTCTTTATCATTGATTTTTATGTTATTGCATCTGTTATTATTTATATTTTTCTGTCATTGTTCGCAAAAATCCAAATTTCTGTTGATCTTGTTCTACTAATTTGTGAGTTTATCTATATGCATTTACCCTCCCAAGATTCATTTGTTGCTTTTCTGACTTCTATTTTGGATCTAATTGATAAGGCATCCAGGTGAGAAAACATAAAAAGGTCAACCTCAGCGTAACACTTAATATAATAAAAAGGAATCTTCAGCTCGACGTTTCTGAACTAGCACTAGAAATGTCAAAGGCTGTATTGGTCTTTTATAAGTAAATATTTTGAAAATGGGATCGTAATTTCGGCTGAACGATGATTTTTGTTTGTTTCAGCTGACAGCGGAATCTTGGGTTTGGAGATGCGAGATAACCGAAGGAAAATAAGACTAGCAAGTGGACCGAGACGGCGCTCGCTCCAGAAGAGGACATACGTCACTGTCCGAAAAGCCGTTAAGGAAACAAGAACAATATCTCGAGCCAGAGCGATGCATCGCAGGGGATTCCGCGGTAATGGGAATGCTGGAAATAAGAAGAATGCGTATCTGGGTCTTAAAGCATCCGCGGCCGCCTCCTGCAGCTCGCGGATTGGCGGAGGCCCTCCGGTTTCCACGGCAACAAGGAGGAACACGCGGAATCCTTCAGCTGCACCAAACTGATTCATTGCCACCTTGAGATGTTTTAATGTTGCTTTTATTCAAATTAACGGTTTCAAGTAGTTGCCTATCTTCGGAGACATTCGAATCGGTTTTTTGGAGCGGCAGCGCCGAATGTGGAATTTATTTGGCTGAGCGCGTCGGGCCTCCCGATAATTAGCTCAAAGCTGACACATGTGCTCTATGCCTTATCGATTTCGCATATAAGTTTGATGCTCTTGTCAAATTTGTAGCCGCCTCGCCGTAGTGTTTCACGCAGCGGTTTCCACTTTTAAGTTTTCCACTTTTCCTCTAAGCGGAAACGCCGCCAAGTTTCTTGCTGCCGTTATAGGTGTTCGACCTGCAACATAAGTAGAGAAAAATGTTCCAGAATAAAAATCTATAAACTGTTTCGTTACTGAAGTAAATCATACCAACGCCGATGAAATCATAGAGGCTCATCCCTCCAATGCAAACGTTCTAATGCTAACCTTACTATTATATAGGGTGTCTCAAAAATGTATCAGGAATGTTTTAGAAACCAATTGGGTAACTCATTTCGAACCAAAAAGTCTAGATAAACATACATCCTAAACTCAACCGTTAACGAGTTATTTTAATTTTATACTTTTTCGTGCCAACATCCGCTATGCCATGAAACTATTTGTTTTCCAAAACAATTGAACGCCATTGTTGACAAACAATAATATTGCTTTCAGTGTTAACTGTCAAATTAGTAAAGTGTTAAATAGTTACAATTGCTGTATTAAAAACTTTCTTAACATCCCCGATTACAACGCCGAGATTATTTTCGAACGCGGAATACGTAAGGTTTGTGTGATAGCGATGCTTTAGCGGCACAAGAAAAATACAAAAGAAAGTATTCCAACAGAAGATTACCTACACGTAAATTTTTCACTAATTTATATCGGCAGTTACGAGAACATTCCAACCAAGGCATGCGGCTGGCCAAGGTATTGTCCGTATACCCGGAAACACTGAAGAGCAAATTCTTAATTTATTAGAAAAAGATCCGACATTAAGTGTGGGGAGAATGTATATGCGTACTGGAGTATCTACAAATCAGGTTTATTATGCACAGATATGAACACCATTATTTTACCATAACCCAGTGTTGTGTCACTCATTAGGTTTGGAGAACAATAAGCAGGAATTTTTCCATCCATACCATTATCAAAGAGTTCAAGCTCCGAGCAATGATGCAGAAGTTTGTTTAAGATGTAACTGGATTCAGACGCATGAAAATACTCTGCCAAATATTTTGTCGAGAGACGGAATTGCTAATTTTCATAATTTCCATGAATGGGCGAGAGAAAACTCTCATATAAGGGGACAATCACATTTCCAACAAATATTTAGTATGAATATGATGGCTGGTATCCTAAATGATCGCTTAATTGGACCATTTGAATTACTACAACGTTTGAATGCTGAAAATTACGAAGACTTTGTAGAGAATTCGTTGCCAATATTATTGGCAGATGTCTTGTTAAATATTAGACATGCACGTTTACATGTAAAAAATTGGCTTAACACACATTTCCCAGGGAGATGGATTGTAACAGGTGGTCCAGTGACATGGGCACCGCGTTCGCCAGACCTAACTCCCATGGACTTTTACCTCTGGGGTTACATGAAAAAGTTAGTTTATACTAATATATAAAAATCTAAATATAATAATATTATAATATAAAAATATTGACAGTAGATTTATTTAGTTGTACCCGATTTTATTGGCGACAACTGTACATTGTAACAGTCTTGACCATTGTCTTGACATCTATATCGTCAATCCTCCTTTTTTGAGAAAAACTTAATGGTGAAAATCAAAATTCGCTATCGTCTTTTGTTTTCGAAGTATGAACAAAAGTTCAATTTCGGACTTTTGTATTTTATTGCTATATCTCCTTCATTTATGAAAATAGAGAAAAGTAATTTCTTCGTTCTTCCGGCACATTTATGATAAGAATGTATAGAAATAACCAATTTTTCATAAGAAATTCTAAATTCCAGTTATACCATAGGTACACTTTTTTCTCTCTTCAAACATATATAAAACAAACAAAAATTGTTCATTTTCATTCCAATTTTATAAAAAATTCCTATTTCTCAAAGTAAAATGTTGCTTTTCACGCTTTTCGCGTTGTAGGCGAATTTCATCTTGAGAAATGACAATCTATCAGAATTAATTAACAAAAAAACTAAATAATTATGGGCCATTTAACAATCTAAGGAGAAAGATATACAATATTTTATATATTATGTGCTGCAAATAATAGACGGCAATTGGAAAATGCAATGTAAATAGTTTTATATTCTTTTTAAATTATCTTCTAGATTGTATGTTTGTTATGTCTGATTTGTTGAGAATGGTCGATGATTATTCATGGTAACATCTTCATTATCTTTAATATTACGTCTTTTAAAAGTTTATGATATAACTCGTATTTCAATCATTTTTTTAAATGAGTACACCACTGCATTCTTATGAAAAAAGTGCCTGAAGAACATAGAAATTACTTTTCTATTTTTCCATAAATAATAACTTGACTGTGTTATGCGGAAGTCTTGTTACATCCATAGTTAATCTAACTGTGTACTCAAAAATGCTGATAACGTTTTGCAAACTCAAAAAATAACTTAATTGAGGCCGACATCGCAAATAAGTCAGTTGCAGCAAAAATGTATAGTTTACCAAAAATACGTAGACCTCTTTTGTTTGCGTCTCCTCATCTCTAGCATTAATTCACTCACATTATAAATTATCCAGATTCACTGCAGACATTCTTGGAAAAGCCTTCAATAATCATACAATACAATATAACGTCAATAATCCATACATTTTAGTTTGCAAATAAATTTAATAACTATGAGTTCCCTGGCAATAATATTATCTTTTCACCTGATTCAGTGCAGTTGTTCACTATATTTCATTAAGCTTAATTACCTATAATTAATCAATATTGGAATTTAGTACAAAAGTATACAAATATTTCAAGCCAAGAAACTTTGATATTCATTAGATATATTTTTAACACTAGTTACTTTATTGTAAACAAACAGAATTATCAACAAATTTTGGAGCCGCTATGGATTCACTATAAATCCTAATTTTAGCACTTCTTGTTATCGATTGATTACATCTTACATAAATATTTAGATACTATATTTAACGTACCATTTTTTATAAATTTGTTGATGATGTTCTGTATGCCATACCCAAGGATAGTTCTCAAGAATTACTAACAAAATATCACCTATTCAATCATCACATACAATTTGAATTTACCATAGAACATGAAACCACTCATTCGGTACCGTTACTGAGCAATGAAACTATACTTGACTGGTATAAAACCAACGCATTGACACAAAAATTAAAAATATCTGCAAAACGAAAATCTTATAATTGCAAGTTATAACGATATAACAACAGTATGCCCCTAGATTCAATTGACACCAGGGAGTTTTCTTATGTTTTTCATTTTGGTAAAAAAGTCATTCTTTATAAAAAAATTGCGTCTTACAAAAACCACAGTGCCGTGAAGACATTTGAAATTAAGAAAAAAGCTAGAAAAGTAACTGTAATTTTGACTTTAGAAGAAAATATAGAAGAAAAAGCTATTGGTAATCAGAACCTAAATTTAAATGCAACATTTGAGTCTCATATTAGCAATTACATTTTTAAGTAACTAATATTCCAAAATCGAAAAAAAATTATACTATTAACTTTCGTGGAAAAGTCATCCTTTTTATGAAAACTGCAGTGCCATAGAGACATTTGAAATTTAACATACGCATACGGGGTGCGCAGAAATTCTGAAATATGAAGCTGGTTAAAGAGAGAAGTATCTTTAATTTTGAGCCTATAGAAAATAATATAAGAAAAAGTTATTTGTAAAGAATAACGTAATGTAAATACAAAACGTTCGTTTCGTATTAACAACTTGTGCTCTTTTAGTTTTAATCAATTCAAAATCAAAAAACAGTCAGATAGTAATATCTCGGTGGAGATATAGTTAAATGTCGATAGAATGCTGTTTGAATAGCAATTTCATTTTTTTTATTGTTAAGTATTCATGCTTTCATTATCGTCAGCGTCTTTAACGTTTCGGTTTCAACCATTCTTACTTGAAAATATAGTGTTAATATGAAACTGTATTTAGACTTACATTTTCATTGCAAATAACTTTTTCTTATAACATTTTCCTCTACAGCCAAAATTAAAGGTACTCTACTCTTTAGCTAGTTTCTTATCTTCATCATTTGTAAACACCCCGTATATAAATTTGAAATTTCTCCATGGCTCTGTCATTTTTAGAAGAAGCAAAAATTTTTATAAAGAATTACTTTTTTACAAAAAATAAAAAAGAAACTAGTTTTTCCTATTGTAAACTCATTCCGGGGACATACTGTATTGTATATACAGGCTGCTAATGTTATCATGTAACAACTAGGTAGGCAACACATTTAACAAGTTCGTTATTAATTTACCGTTAGGTATTAAAGTATAAAATACAAATAACATGTAATACATTAAATTCCAATCAAATACAAATAATATTACATTGCCACATATTAAAGTAGAGTTATTAGTTGTAGATTAACTTTGGCCCATTACTTTTTGTTCTTGCTTCATTGCTCCATGCCAGTCCCTTTTCTTTTAAATTTTCTAATGTTTTCCTATCCCATGTTTTCGTTGGTTTACCTCTTGTTCTTCTCTGTTATGATTGTGCTTGCCATATTCTTTTCATTGCTCTTTCTTCCTCCATCTTTACAAGATGGCTGAACCATTTTAGTTGTTGACGTTTAATATCCTTCAAGATGGTTCCACTTCTAGCTCTTCTCTTACTGAGTCGTTTCTCATTCCGTCTCTTCTCGTAATCCCTTTTAGTTCAAGTAAGTATCTCATTTCCATGGCTTGTAGTTTGCTTTCTATTTGCTTCGATAATACCCAGCTTTCCCTTCCGTATATTAATATAGGTTTAAAGATGCTTTTGACCAGTGTGGTCTTTGTTTTTTATAATTCCCTTTTCCCTTACAAATATGTTGCTTAGCGAATGGTGCACTTTCTAATCTATCCCTTAATGTAGCCTGGGTTTTTCCATTACTCTGTGTCTTCATTACTAAATACTTAAATGTCTGCACTTGTTCGACATCTCTCCCGTTTAATTTTAATTTTACTGATATGTCCGTGTCTTTTTCCCTATCACCATCACTTTAGTTTTCTCTGCATTTCTTCTTAGGTTTCTTGTCAATAAAGTATTCTTCAGTATT
>OW679194.1:130904979-130989570 GCA_940337035.1 Agriotes lineatus | reverse complement strand
AATTTATTTGCGTATTCAAAGTGAAAAATGAGACGTTGAATTCACCACGAGTATTAAGTGATTTTTATATCTCTCGGGAATAAATATCTTCAATGCCCTTGCTACATAAATGACTATTATATACATTTTTCAGGAACTAAGGTAGTGCACATTAGTAAATTATAATTTTAATATAGTTCCATTGATCTAAAGCTGAGATTTTGTAGAAATTACCGACTTTATACAAAAAAATCTGAATTTCAGGTGACTGATATACAGTCGCGTCCAAAAAAAACCGGGACACTTTTTTGACCTAATTCTCAAAATGTGTTGCAATGAGCAATTATTCTCGCTTTATCCATATTTCCAATATGTGCCGGCATTTTTCTGGATTGAATAATGACTTTTGATGACATTTATTAATTAGAATTGCAAGTGTCAGCAATTTTTTCGCATTCCTTTTTTTTGCCGCGACTGTAAGTAGTAGAGGGCAATAGTATACAACATTTTATAAAGGTTATTATTTTGTGAACTACATTTCGAATGTGAAATTATGCCTTTAGGTAAATATTAATGTCACACAGGTGTTTAAAATTTGCAAGTTTAATCAACTGAATTTAAAAAACTATTTTAAGAAGCTTTCTTCTGATGTTATACTTTATACTCCTAAATTCAACAATTATAACGTGCACCACGTTAGTACCTAAATTTATTATATAAACAAATTTCATGTAGCCGTCATATTTTTAGAAATAATATTCCACCCCGGTATCGTTGCCGGAGCCGGTATGGATAGAGATAAACGTATTTAAAAGATCAGCTTGAATTCAACTGATTTGATATGGGCATTATCAAAAATAAGAAAAAGAAGACTTTTAAAAGAAGTTATACAACGTACGCGTGCATAGAGACTGAGGAAGGCAGAAGATAACATGAAGACAAGGGATACACATGATTGAACATAACAAACAAGGACAAGGAAAACATAAAAGTGAAGGAAAGTCAAGCATTGAACTACGTCGAAGAATGTTGTAAAGACATTATGCAAACAGGTGTAATTTTTACGTTCTTCTTCATATTTATCGTAAAATGTATAAAATATTGAAGGTTTAGAACTAAAATCCCTTTCTTCAACATTTTATTCTGCAAGTTTCCAACATGGTCCCTTTTCATTGTCTTCCACGAACGCCCATGTAAATAATTTAAAACACCAGAAAATACAATAGGTTTAAATAGTTGGTACTGCGACAGTACAATTAATTCTATAAAAATTGAAGCATACATTTAGAGAATTTTTCATATTTTTTTAATACAGGGTTGCAACAGATTGATTAATTTAAATGTAAACCAGCGTTTTCATTAGCATTTAAACGCAAAAAAACTTCTGCACAAATAACAACCTATAATTAATGGACGACAGTACAAAATAAACCATATATAATTAGTAAATGCTTAAGTTGAAACATAACTTCGAGATTAATGGCACCTTTTTAGGCTCTCATAAACTAAAATAATGATTTAATTAACAAGTAGCCGGTGCGGTACACTACAATTAACAAAGTCGGATTAGAAAATATTTAAATAAACCCATCACGTTTGGCTACAGAGCTCGCAGGGGGGCTCCGATATTAATTTTGAACTAGCAGGTAACGCTTTTCCTTTCACCTGCAGCTTTAAGCTGCACATTAAAAAACAGCCCAACATGAAGTAGTAGGCAGGATATGAATGGTTTACTCGCATGCTCAACTAAAAGTTATATCGTGACTTTGCAACGTTCGCTGCGGGGAGCCTTCCCTTCTCTTGGGAGGCATGGCGAGTGCATCTGCATTCTGCAATTTTTGCAAATAGTACAAATTATGATAAACTGCAGGCCAGCCTTTAGGTATTTAAAAACACCGAAAGGCGCAATTATGCAAAATATTTATGCCTCGTCTTCGCCTAAATTTATGTAGCGCCCGTGTGAAGGTAGGTTGGGTTAACATCCTTTAAACACTTTTTAGAAACTACTACATCAGCTCTTCTTAAGGCAGCTTTTAGATTTGAGGTAGCAGCTTTTGGACTGATGTTGGTTTTATAATGGGGATAACAACTAGCTTTTTAATATGCTAATAATTTTAAATTTATGTTGTTTGCAAATTTGAATAATTTCTTTGTAACCTCCTGTTGCTACCGTCCGAAATGTATTTATACGTTATTAAAAATAAAATTTATATGTTGGCGTTAGTAACAGCATTTTACAATGACGTAACACGTTATTGTTCACATATTGGTTTCTTCTATGCAGCTTTATTTAAAAAAATATAATGCGAGTCTTTTGTTGTTAGTTTAATAACTATCACATTTTAAAGTGTAGATAGATTTTTGTAAATAATTATCCTTCTACAACAGTTACCGCATAAAAATAAGGTGTAATTGGTATGGCAATCCGTTACACATTAGTTGGTTATTTACAAACTAGTTGTGAATTTAACTAAAATTGTTTAGTAAACAGTAGAATTAAATCAGTGTTTCTGTTGCACTTCCACTAGAAAAACTGCATAATTCATTCAAGCATAAAAACCGCATATTCTATTTAAGCTTTAGATCATATTAACTCTGACAAGTAAAATATTGTACTTTTTTGAACTATATATACAGTGTGGAAATTATGTAACACATTAATTCGGTAACTCCATCAATGTTCGTTTTCAGGAATCTAAGAGGGTGTAGCGATTGAAATTGCAGCGCGTATATTAAAGTCATTTTCAGATTTCTACATCATTTGTTTGACAACCCATTTTTTTTTTCATTTATATCAGTAGCAGGTTTTAATCTGTTTTCAACGGTATAAAATTTTCAATAGGTTACATAACAGTTTTTAAATGACCTTGTAGTTCAAATATTAAGGATATTTACCTGGACTTAAAACCAAAACCGTTGACGTTCAATTTTTGTGTTGGAATTATTGTCAAAAGTCGAAAGTAAGTTTTGTGTTTTAAACCTAGCTAACTATAATCACTCTGTTAATTTTATTCGTCTTTACTATATGTACTCTAAGATTTTTTATAATGTAAACTAATTAAAATTTTATACCGTTAAAAACTGATTAAAACTTGCTCCCTAAATAAATGACAAAATATTGCCAAAAAATATTGATAACGTCCTAACATTTAAAACAAATTACGTAGATATCTGAAAATGCTTTTAATATACGCACTGCAATGTGTTTTTTTTCCAAAAATCGAAAATTAACGGAGCTACGGAATTTATGTGTTACTTAATTTTTATACTGTATAAATAATGATATGTACTTGATACGAATGTAGTCATGAAAAACGATTTGTGGGAATCATTTTTGTGGTAGACCAACGATATAGACTGTAAATGCCTAAAACGCTAGATTTAATGTCAAAATTAATTATTTCATCAACTTGTTCTTCTTTTTCTTCTTCTTTGGCCCTCTGTCTTCCATCTTTGGACAAAAGCCTCTCCCAATTCGTTTTAATCCATCCTAAGCTAGCTACTTTTTTCAGATCGTCACCCCATTTCGTTTGAGGCCCTTCACGAGTTCTCTTTCCCAGATATGGCTTCCATTACCTTGTCTTGCGTTATGCTTGCAAAACTCCATTTAGTCTTGCTTAATCAATTATCAAAGATATTTCGAATCGCTTTATTTACAGTTATTATAAAAATTATTGTAAAATACAACGTTTTATATAATCTATCCCAAAACTAAACGTAGGATAATTTTATACAGAGTGAGTCAAAGTTTACTTTCTAGCGATTGAAAATGCATGATATGAAAGTGCGAGTAAAACAAAAAGCAAGTAAAAAATCGGTATCAAATGTTTAATTGAGCTATCACTAAAATGTGGAAGCTAAAGAACGAACTGTAGCAAAAGTTAAATAAGGTAATTATTATTCAAACAAGTACGTATGTATAAATAATACACAAAGTAATTATCTAACAAATATTTAAAAACTCACCATTTTGTTCCATGGATAGTTGTCGATATCAGATAATGTTGTATAGTTAGCAGTATTACACACTGTAAATACAGTTAAATCCATAACGCGGATACTGCTGGAAATAACTTGATATTTTCAAATTGTCTTTTCTGTTTTGGCTAGTTAGAAAGGTTCTACTAAAATCAGAAAGTCTTGACGAAAAACATTTTTGAGAAAGAGAGAAAGAAATACAAGGCCATGCTACCAGCACTACCACCAAGAACTTCTTTAAAACGTTAAAAAATTACGAAACCATTCTCACTCCGAGTATGGGCTGTCAAGAATAAGAGAAAAGAAAAATTACCAACATACAGGAGGTCCTAGAAGTGTGGAGACACTATTGAGAAAAGTTTTTTGAGAATCATGTGCTATCCACGGATGTTTAAGTCGGAAGTAGCAAATTCCATGAGAAGATTTAAACTAGATAAGTCCTCAAGGCTACACTGCAGAGATTGTAAAGGCTGGGAGAGATACGGGAATGATTATATTTCACAATATCTGTCAAAAATATGGAAATCTGTGCTCTGCGCTGGTCAGAAGCATGGACAAACTCAACTTTCATATCACTGAACAAAAACAGATCTAATTGTCTTTTTTCTCTCCTTTCTTAAATATTGGCACAATGATCCCTATCTCCCAATCTTGTCCTCGCAGGCCATATTACATATTTTTGTTAACATCTGGACTCTTCTTTCGCCCATGTTTTTCATCATTTTTTCTGTTCTGTTGTTATGCTCGTTTATGGCTCCTTGACCTCTACTAGTTGTTGTATGTAGTTTTTGTTGTTCAGTTTCTTCTATGCTATACATTCTTTCGTTATTGTCCACATTGTTTTCCTTGTTCAGTAGATTGTCAAAATATATTCTCCATCTTTCTATTATGTTTTCACCCACTGTTGGTATTGTTTCATTTGCTTGATTGTTTCAATCTTGTTCCTCGATCTTATCTGTTTAAATGTTTTGTAAAATAATTTCTGGTTTGTATGAAAATCATTTTCCATTTTTCTCCTCCCAGGATTTCCTTTTTGGCTCTAGTACTATCTCTTTGTCTTTTGTAGTTTTCTATTTTTCTTTCTTTAGTTTAACTTCTTTTAACCTTATCGTTCCACTATAGCGTTTGTTTACTGTTTCTCTTTATTTTCGATGTTCCACATATTTCTCTTCCTACACTAAAATTAGGATGTTTCCCATGCTTCCTCTACATTGCAATATTTGTTAGTTCGTGTCTCGTCTATCATTTTCTCAACTTTCTTGGTATATTTAATCGTTACTTCTCTTGTCATTAGTCTATAATTTTTATTGCCTCCTTACTATTGTTATTTCGCAGTTCTACTTTATTATTATTATTATTGCCCGCTTTCTGGCAAGTTACTGTAGTTTTCGCTTTTAACAGGTAATGATCGCTGTAACACATTCTCAGTTTACCACAAGTAATCGACAAGACCAGATAATTTAACAAGCCTGTATACCTCTGCTTTATAGATTACCGGAAGGCTTTCGACAGCTTGATAAGCTACGACTAAACCTTTAAAAAATAGGCATGCCGCAATACCTAGTAGCATTAGTGAGAGGATTGTATAAACAAGGCAGTGCAGACGTAAAAGTAGATGGATTACTATCGAATTACATGTGAATAAAATGGGCACTAGACAAGGCGGTACATTATCGCCAATACTTTTTTACAGCTACGACGAATATGTAATAAGGAAAACTGAGAATTGGACCGGTGGAATCAGCGTTGGAATAAAAACAACCACCAACTTACGCTATCCTGACGACATCACACTCCTTCTGAAGACAGGTGAAGACCTGAAGAAACTTTTTAGATGCTTGGAAGAAGAATCTTCTGTATGGTCTAGAGTTAATCGAAGGGAAAACAAAAGTTATGATCATCGATTACAAAAACACCAACTCTCCGGACATAAGATAAATGGGATAATTAAAATGGTCAGTTAATTCTTCTATCTCGGAAGCACTCATATTCAATGCAGGTGAAAGATAACCAAAAATCAGAACACGGTGTGAAAGTGCTAGAAGAACCAGAAATAACCTATATAAAATTTGGAAAGACCACGCATAACACTCAACACAAAGAACGTACAAATAAACACCCTGTTATGCTATACGCGGCCAAGTCTTACACTATCAAAAACCAGGACCAAAGTCACATTAACTCTTTTGAAGTTTGATGTTGGAGGAGAGTTCTTCGTGTCCCGTGGGTAGCTGAGCACAACTATATTCGTACTCGTGGAAATAAATGAGTCAAAGAGATTGTCACAAATTGTACAAGAATGAATTTGCAAGTATTTTCGCCATATAGAACGCAAGGATGACTTCATTACAGAGATCAGCAGTAGAAGGGTTGGTCGGGGGTACTAGAGCCACAGGGAGATCACCGAAACGATAGGCAGACCAGGTCAAGGAACTGACTAGCAGTACGCTGCGACGTTACCAGAGAAGCCAGGTATAGAGCTAGAAACAACTAAATTGACACCAGCGGTAACGACTCCTCTGTAAAGCGGAAACCTACGAAGAAGAAGAAGAAGAAGGCGAAACTTATTCATGACGCTCTGCAAACGGTCAATATTTATCGTTCTGATTTCTTCTTTTATGTTGCTTTTTAGATTCTCAGTGTGAAAGGCTTGTTGACACTGAATTTCAAAAAATTCTATAACACTATAGACGTCTTACAGGTTGATTGTATTCAAAATATTTAATATAGTTGAAATAGTATAATAAGAAGTGAAATGGTTAGGTAGCTATTTATCATTAAAAAATGGTTAAGTACTGGTTTCTTCGGCACGTTGTCGCTCATATTAGTTCAGCCTTTTATTTTACTGTAGACCCGCAGAATAACACTGTATCTAACAACTATATAAGTATGTGTAAAAAGTTTTACTAAACCATGCTGTTTGGAAATCGAAAACCAAAAAAGTCAATGCTAGAGCTGGCGTTTATTAATTTTATCCTTTATATAAAGAGCATTCACCAGTTGCCAACTCCAGTGCTCTAAAAAGTAAATACACTATCGGCTTTAAAAATTCTACAATCATGTTAGAATATTCTTGAATATAATGGTAGACTTGCCTTATTTAAAATATATTTCCCAGAACAGAGCTCACTTAAATATTTTTATAAAATTCTCTTTAGATAGCATTAATATAACATTCTACCAAAATTCTGGGTTTGGAGTTTCAGGTTTATTAACAAGTTCTCCTGTGATATGCTAAAGGTTAAGTGACCTCTGGACAGTCGGTTTATGTTGACGTTCTGGGAAATTAATCATCCTGGAATCTTTCTTAAAAGCCGCTTCGTACACGCACGTCAAGCCATATAATGTGTTTAGCTACTATTTTGTGGCTTTCATGAATTCATATTTTTCTCTATCGTAAAAATTTTTATATTTTAAATCGTAAGTTTAGAGATGCAATGCAGAAAGTGTTTGAAGCAATAACCTATTACTTATTTTTCATAAGTTATATATAAGCATTTATCTCTATAATAACGAATTATATCAGGTCTGATTAGCTGTATATTTATTGCTACAGTATCCTGTAAGTGCAATTAGAAATGCATTCAGAAATTAAAGTAATAACACTAGCGCATACGTACAAACGTTATTGAAAGGGAACTTATTCACTTTTGCAATTACGACGAAGCGTAACTAACATGAAATTATAAGTCATACCTCCACTCCTACTACGATTCCAGGTTTTAAATATTGTATGAATTCTAATTGCTGAATGGCATGCGAAAAATATTGCAGTAAATATTCAGGCGCACGGAGACGAGTTATGTCCTTTTGTTAATAGAGCATTTTGTAAATACAGATCTTCATATTTTTCGTTCAAATGAACTCTTTGTTAGAGCATTTGTAAGCGTTCTTAAACGAGTCTCCCGATCCTACATCGACTTTCTTGAACTTACTTTTAACGCTTAACAATGCTTAATATGGAGTCACATACACGCACTTTATTTTGATTTGTAGCGAGTATGTGAAGTGCTTAAGCAAAGATAAGTGGATGAAATTTACGAGTATAGACTTTCTGGAGCATTGTCAAGTCACACCTCGTTATGCATTAAAAATGTAGTACTCCCACTTGGAAAATATAAACTTATGAAATATTTAGAGGGAAGGTTCTCGAGTTATAGCCGAGCAAGTTTCGCCCGTTTCGCTTTTGCTAACGTAAATGCTGTTTCCAGATTGAGGTAAAGCTACGGTTTCATGTAAAGTTACGTTACGACAGGTCAGGTGTATACATATATTGTTACTTAAGTCACATATGTTCTAAACCTGAAACAGTAATATACAACCATCTCCTCGCAAGCGATGTCGTGCGTTATGTTCGCGTTTTTATCATCGATAATACATAATCGCATGGGTAAGCATTCAGTCTTTGCATGTAAAAATAATAACGTATATAATGTAGGTATAAGATTCTATATCAGTCATAAACGTTAAAACTTTCATGTTTAATACTAAAAGGTTGTTAAAAATGTAAACCACAAAATACAATTCTATCGTGGCTTATTTAAGTCATAAAATATCTACATTATAGCCCCTTAACTTAAATGCATGCAAAACGATTACGATTAAAACCAAGCTACTGTATTTTCCACTCTTTAAATTCCCTGCAGATGTAAAAATGAAAAGTGAAAGAGGAATTTTTACGGTGCCATAAAACTGTTAGCTCTCGGATTATACGATTGCTATTCAAACACAAAAATTAGAGCTCATACGGTTAATGCGGCTTTCTGATTGTTAACTTCTTTGGTGGATGTCAATATTTTGTTATCAAAAATAACACTTCTAATTGTATTTTGAAGCTTTATGTATAAATATCATTGTGTGTTTTATATTATATCATACACGCCATCCATATAAAATTAGAGCGACTTTCTTAAGTAATGAAAATTAAAATGAATGTTTAATAATTGTAATTAAAAGCAATTAATTATATTTTTTATTTTTACCAAATAAGGTCGGCATGGTACTCGTACTCGCACATAGTTGATGTTACAAAGAAAGTGAATCCGAATAATACATACTAATTTTCCGCAACTTAGTAAAGTATAAAATAATCAAAATTTGAGACGATTGATTACATTTGACGTTTCTCATTTAATAGTAATTTACGATACAAGTGCGTAAAGCTACTATTTAGTCACGAGTGGGGTAGAGTTAAAACGCGAGTGAGCCAGCGTTTTAAGCCCCGCGAGTGACTAAAGATGATTTACACATGTTTATCGTACAATATTTTATGTACGATAAAAACACGGTAAATATAAAAAAATATTTTAAATGTAAATTAGGATTACTAGCAAGCGTTCGTAATTTTGCGTAGTTAAAATTTTTAAAACACTTTGCTGCTGACAACGTGACTAATAATAGCTATTTGTGCAACAAGTGCTAAAAGTGAATGTTCAGCACGAGTTTGCATTGAATATCTTTTCTACGACCTTAAATTTACTGTTATTAAACCATAAATGGCGATTTGACAATGGTTTGCATTTATGACAGTTATAATTTATGTCATAGTAAAGAGATGATCCCGCCAGAGCAGGTGACTGATTCTGCAGCCGGTAGTTGTCAAAGTTAGTTATCAAAGGTAATTATAATAGTACACATTTTACTGTATGCATTGCATAATGACTCAATTATTTAAAAAACACTTTACCTCTAACGAAAGAAGTAACTAGAATGACTTTATAACCTCACTTCCAGTTTAAAATACTAAATTAAAAACCAGCTGTTTACTTTTAGCACATGTGCTAAAAATAAACAGTTAATTTCACTTTTACCACTCTGATGTATAAAACGTCATTTTTAGTTCAATAAGCTAGTGCTAAAAGGCCTACTTTTCGTAGTGGTCGTAGAAAAAATCATTTTAAAAACGTTGTTACTGACGACGAGAACTAATGAAAACATGTCGTTTTACAAACTTAAAACTGTCAGCTAAAAGTCAACGTACGTTGCAATGAATAAATTAAAATATGTACTATTATAATTACCTTTGATAACTAACTTTGACAAATACCGGCTGCAGAAACAGTCACCTGCTCTGGCACGACCATCTCTTTACTGTGACATAAAGTATAACCGTCATAAATGCAAACCTTTGTCAAATCGCCATTTATGGATTAATAACAGTAAATTTAAGGTCGTAGAAAAGATATTGAATGCAAACTCGTGCTGAACATTCACTTTTAGCACTTGTTGCACAAATAGCTATTATTAGTCACGTTGTCAGTAGCAAAGTGTTTTTTTAACTACGCAAAATTACGAACGCTTGCTAGTAATCCTAATTTACATTTAAAATATTTTTTATATTTACCGTGTTTCTATCGTAGAGAAAATATTGTACGATAAACATGTGTAAAGCATCTTTAGTCACTCGCGGGGCTTAAAACGCTCGTTCATTCGCGTTTAGCTCTGCCCCACTGGTGATTAAATACTAGCTTTACGCACTTGTATGTTAAATTACTATTAATCCTAGGAACTAAGAGTGTTGCATAGCAACATACACTTTTTGTGTTAGTAAGCAAAACGTCCACTTCAATGACAGATTTTGGTATTAAAAGTAATTACTTTTAAGACGGTTGCGGAAAACTAATAGTTTAAAGATTTTTTATGCAACATATCTTTATATTTTCTCGTAATTGCTTTTCGAAAGTGTATTCTGCTACACTTTGAAGAAAAATCGTACAGAAGAACATGTAGGTATATGTATATAACCAACAAGAATTCTACTACTAAATCCTCTTGCAGTTTTTTAATAGTTATACAAGTGGGATAAGAACACAAGTTACAAACGAGTACTATTAAAACACACAAGTATATTAATGATCCATTATCACACATGTATTGTACAAAATTTTATCAACAACTGCACAAAATTGAGAAAATTGTATTAAGACAAATGTCAGATCTGTCATTCATTTGACACTATTTCAATTTGGTAATGAAGCTATTACACCACTAGTGGTGTAATAGAGGTTCATTACACCTTTAGTGGTGTAATGAACTTCATTACCTAACGAAAATGGTGTCAAATGAGTGACGTAATAAGTTCTTATCCAAGCAGTTATAGATAAAATCCTATACAGTGTCATAAAATCCTCCTTTTTACTATTTTATCTCCAGATTTAATTATAAATAATTTAGTATTATGACATAATTTTATTGACAGGTTTCTTTCATAATTTTAAAATGAAAAAGTAAGAACTAAAATGTCCAGCTGTAATAGATAGTATAAATTGTATTACAGCAATTAACATGGGGAGTGGGGGGCTTTGTCTAGCAGTAGACGCAATGAGGCTGATTGATAGAAGAATATGTTCAGCAACAGGGTAACTGTGAAGAAGTGAATAGAGGTTCCTAATTATTACTCTACAGTCTTTAAAACTACAAAAAGCATAGAAATAAAGATCAGTTATTAAGTTTGCTTTACTCTACAATTTTATGAATATTATGTCACATTTTACGCAAGAACATTTAGAGCGAAGCGGATGATAAAAATTGCAAATGAATTGTATTTGTACCTTTAAAATGAAGTACGTAGACTGTTTTCAGATCAACCATATAATTAAGTGTGGTATTTCATAACAAATGAATACTTTATCGCACGCAAACGTAAAAACAGAAAAAATAACTTTGAATAATCCAACTTTTTTGCTTTTAACCATCGGAAGTGTAATAAATTGAATTTCAATTAGAGATAATACAGTTTTGATGTTATCAGTAAAAAACCGGTTATTAATCAACATGAGCACTTTCATAACGCCAATTGGAGGTAATACAGTTCTACAAGATACTAAACCATATATTTCTGATATTTGTATTTACGTTTCCCTGGGAACTTGATAAAAATGATTCCAGTACTATTGTTAACATATTACATATACTATTATTTCTTATACAGCAGTATTGTATAATTCTGAATGTACAATACAGTATGACAAACAAGCTAATCTATAAAAATTGAAATCAGGTGACAGATTTTTCAAATTAATATTATTAAGAATATCTATGCCTAATCTCGGGCAGATTTAGCTAGAACAAATTCAGTTCACGTGCAATAAAATTTGCTGGAATAGCTTGGACTATACTTCCTTCAAACTTCCTTGGCGTAAGAAAATTCAATCGAAAGATAAGATTTATAGGAGATTAGTATGGAAATTAGTCTTGCGCAGGGAAATTGCATGAATTCCAATTGCTGCGAACGCCGTGCCAGAAATGAAATTGAATTCTGTTACTGAAACACTTTCCTTGTCTGAGTTATATTGGTCTTCGCATTGGTTGGAACATTATACTCCATTGACACGCAGTTGCTTCGATTACTAGCATGCATTTACGATACAAAAATTCGATTACTTAGATTTTTATGTCGGGTGCTCGGTGTCTCCGAAATACCGCATAATTGAATACATTTTCGTTTCGGGAATTTAGGGGCTACCATGTGCCTTATATAAATTAGTCTATTCTATAACTTTACTACTTTACTTACTTGACATTAATTACATATTCATTGTCAACTAATGACAAATAATATATTCTTATATTGAAAAATATAGTAACTTGATATTTAAGTACCAAACCAAAGCGACTATTAGCTATTTAATCATCTCAAAATTTTAATATACATGATGAACAGGCTTCAGTTGCAGCACTTTCTGTGTTAACTTTGTTGTTGGACAAATGTTTTCATATCGAATTTAGAATAGGATCATCCCATATAAACTGAATTATATCTTTCCCGAGATACATATTTTGTTTTTTTAATAATGATCTTTCTGTTTGAATTTGAGATTCTAGTACTACTCACGCATTCATGCATCTACAGTCAGTATAACTATTTTATTACGAGCATTGTATTTCATATATTTCGTATATTTATTTATTTATTTATTTTGCACTCAGGCAACAGCCGTTAGGCCAATTATGGGTGTCGCTGTACATTTATGGGGACTTCCAACCCCACTAACGACTATCATGATGTTGTTATGAGAGCCGGGACCAACTATTTCCGTGACAGCCGTATCACGAGGCGCCGAGAGATGCAACCGTGGAACTCCCATCCAAGTTCTGACCAGAAAGAGCGTTGCTTAACTCTACTGATCGAACGTGGACGCTACACCACCCGGGACCCAGCTATATGATTTTCATTTTCAATAATTGACATACTTGGTTTAAAAAAATTGATAATTCGACGACCGAGCGTAATCAGTCTATATTAGAACTCACATTTATACATATTGCGTATAAGGCAATTTCAAAAACACTTTAAGTAAATGTTTTAACGACTCGAACTTATACTACCTATGAACACAAAACTTTATAATAATATATTTTGCTATGGCTTGCCGAACTGCAAATTTTTCAAATGATTCTCATTTTTAAACTATATATACATGGTTGTTAGAGATGGCACATTCCTGTTACCAAGTTTAACAGAAAATAAATGTTTAGTTTTCTTTGATTTTTTGGCACCACACACTTAAACTATATAATAATTCGAATGGTTTCACTATATTTAAAAACTGCACTACACATTTTTAAATTGTAATTCAGAAAGTATAACATGTAATTCAGATTAATAAATAATAATTCAGAATGCTTAAATTGTAATTTAGATTAGTAAATTGTAATTCAGCAAGTGTAAATAATAATTAAGAAAGCGGCAGTTGATACTCAGACAGTGTCAACTAGAGGTCGGAAATCATCAATTGTAATTGGGACGACCTTTATATAGAATAACTATGTAGGTCCATACATCTGGTAGTGTGTAAAGTTTGCTATAAATTTAATATTTATTGTTAAAATCGTTGGATATAAAAGGCCCTTAGTAATATCGTATAACAATGACGTCAATTCTACATTGTTTACAAATCAACTGTACAATCTATAATAAACTTGTTCCAAACTTTACACACATCCAGTATGTATCTATGGTTACATTAGTAATTGCCGATAGTAAATCGGAACATGCACTCGCACTAGCTCAGGGGAAGGGCGTGGATGACTTACCTTCAAAACTAAACGGTTGAAATTATAGGGGAGCCAAATGGTTTTTTCAGGCCCATGTTTCTTGGTATATTTGAGACGACAAACAATAAATCGCTCAAGGTAACAATACAAAATAATCAATGAAAACCATCAGTTCGATAAATCGTATAATGTTTCAAATAGATAAAGGATCATTAACAGGGGGCATAACTCGATTTGTAATTACTGGCATTAAACGTTCAATCACAAGGTTATCACAATTATAAATATATCACATAGGTAAATATCACAATTTATCAATCACAATTTGAACAGGGTGCCTTCGAAAACGCAACAAATTAGCAATTTTAGCAAGAGAGGATAAATAGCTTACCAGAAAATAATTTGCCTAACGTACACGAAAAATGTGCTAACAACTTGTTTTCCCATGGATGTGGGTGGAAAAAGTGGCCAAATCGCCTATGCTACATACGCCAGTTAATTTCGGCAATCTATTAATCTAATTCTGCCATGTCCACAGGGCCCGATGATTCGAGATTTTTCCTACCGGAAAATCGAAGTGTTTCACCTTTGTGACATATTTTCGAAAGTGGAAGCGACGCTAAACTGTATCGCCATCTAGCGACAGTTAATGCCCCTCCGCGGAAAGAATTGCAGATGATATTGAAAACTGTATTTTAGCAGAACTCTGCCGCTCGACTAAATTCGACATGTGTGTTGGCTACACGCTAGGCGCTTTCGCCCGTGAAATTACTAAATAAATTACAAAATGACAATAAATTGGTCTCAGTATCTACATAGTAATTTTACGTAAAGGTCGTCTCTTCGTTCCCGAATTACAATTGGGAAGGGTGTAGTTATTTGTTGTTCAGAAGTCGTAAAATGTCAATTTTCTGATATTAGTGGAGTCTTTCTTCTTGTTTTCTCACAAAAAGGAAGCAATATTGAAATATCTGTAGATGTCCTCATTCTAAATCTACCACAGGACATCCATTTAGGGTTTTCCGATTTCTTTTCACCAGGTATCAATTGTGTTTCACTGTTTGCCAAATGTAACTGTCACTATTAAAAAGTGTTGATAAGAGCGAAAAGCATTTGAGATGAAGTGAAACACAACTTATACATGATGAAAAGCAACCGGAGAACCCTGTAATACTTGTTAAGACTTTATTTTAAAATACTTGAGTCAATGATGTATTAGTTCCTTGTGTGCATCCCCATAGTTGTGGTTTCTAAGTCCAGACTGACTTTATAGTACTTGCTTGCACATATCAACAGCTTATGTACTAAGCTGGGTTTCAGTGACTTATTGGCCAAGTAGTGGTTTGGAAAGCGATCTTCGGTGTTGAAGAGGTGAGGGTTACGCCGGTACTTCAACTTCCGAGACCGAGTTTAAGGCTTGGAAGGCATACTCTTTGATGTTGAGTAAGCAAACTCGTCAATATTACTTTTGGTTTCATTAATTAAAATCTATTAATTATATATACACATTTAGCGCTACCAACTGAACAATGAACCTGCTAATCTAGTAAATATGTCATGACTTCATAATTAAAGTACACAAATGAATATTTAGCAAAACAGGTTGCAGTTAGTTCATACGTTTTATAAATATATCCTGTTGAAGGTGTTGTGAAACTACAACGATGGCGCAGAGCGTGCCAAATAAAATGCGATTACAGCACATTCTTGCTAATAGTAGGGAGGTCAAGAGAATTAATAATTATTTTCGTGTGACCATCGTGTGATACCATCGTAATCAGCGGTGTTTTCTCAGTGGAAAAACTCCTGTTGTCGCTTTCTCAGCCTGTGGAGTAAGGAAGCATGATGTCACAAAGATGGCGATACCCAGCGGAAAACTGTTTAGTACCCTTCTCTTAGTAAGTGGTAAAAAGTTGCACAAAGTTATGCGTCGGATTTAGGCGGGAAGGGGTTGCAAAGGTGATAAAATGGTAGATTTCAACAGTTTTTCGCAAATATCTCGTTAACTGTGAGATTTAGCGCAAACTTTGCCTTATACAAAATTAATCTACATTTAATTTACAATAAAAATTGTCTTATACATTTTTGCACTTCTGTAAAGGATTACGGAGATATGGTGGAGGTAAGAATGTAACTTTTTCTGGAAAAAAAAAGCAAAAATGACGCCTATGAACTCGCTCCAAGTGTATTACATAAAGTGTTCAAGGAAGTGGGGAGGCCAGATGGTTATGGTGAAGCACCCAGCACAAAAGACAAACAACATTTGCGCAGATCATCCACTACTACATATGTTGAAGTGAAAGTGGAGGATGGAGTTAATGTCACTCTTGGACATGCAAAATTTCTAGCTAATACTAAGAACAAGATACAACTGATTGCTCCCATTACTGTACACTTACAGCAAGCTGGCTGCAAAGTGATTCAGGCAGAAGGTGATGCTGATACCAAGATCGTTTTTACTGCAATTGACGAATCAAAGGAGGAAACAGAGGCTATCGTGATTGGCAATGACACCGATTTAGTGGTCCTGTTGGTTGTTCATGCTCCAGCCAACAAACAGTTGAAGATGGTTGTACCGAAGAAAGGTAACCAAGTAGAAAAAGGTTACTGCATTGAAGACATTCAGCGTGGTATCGCGAAAATAAAGGATGTTCTCTTGACAGTTTACACTTTTGCCGGATGTGATACCGTTTCTTTAATTTATAGAAAGGAAAAAATAACGCCTTCTGAAAGCGTTCAACGTGACAAGGAGCTTTACACAAAGCTGTTGACTTTTAACAACCCAAATGCAGATCCAGATGCAGTAGCCAATGCTGGAAACCATTTCTTTCTTTTGATATTTGCATCAACAAATGCAGATAATTTGGATACTCTACGCCATCAATGTTACTTGTAGACCATCCCAAGGGAGCCTGTACACACAAATTTCAGGTTGGCTGTACTTTTCTTCACTTCAGCAGCTGCACAACAACACTCTTATAGAGTTTACCATCAAGTGCAGCAATGGCTCAATGTCAATAAAAATTCACTAAAATGGGGTTGGAAAAGGATTGGTGGTTATTTGTGTCCACTTGCAACCACAAAGACAGCTGATCCTGAAAAATTGTTCTCCCTCATTGTTTGCACTTGTAATGCGGGGTGTGTCAATAACTGTGAGCGTCGACAGTGGCTTGAAATGCTCAAACATGTGCAAGAATTGCTCCGAAGTGCACCAACAGAGATGCACTAATTATTGACGACGGCATCGATGCAGAAATCTTCAACTTGAAAAAGAGCTTGAAGATTTTTAGGTTACTGATTGCTGTTATTTATTATTATGTAACTACCTTGTACGTTGTACATACCACTTTTCATTGAAGAACATTGAATTTACTGAAAAGCATGTATTGTGAAGAAAAACAATTTCCATTATTTTTTGTATTAAAGCTTATTAGATAAAGTTTGTAGTTAACCTTGTTTTAATGCTATTCACATGATTTTATCTTTTTAGGAAAATAACACAAAAGATAGAGGTAATTTAAGTAGCTATAATTATAAAAGAATAAATGGAAAAAAAAATAACGATATGATGAATTATTCAAAAGGAAAAATAGGCAAAATGAAGATAAAAGGGACAAAGGAGGGGAGCAATGTAAATATATTATCAGATACATACACAGCCCTACATACATACCTACATACACACATACAAATTTTCCTATGTTATTGATGCATCACTAAGAACTTTTTATAACGAAACATACTCATTTTCAAGTGAGTACGTGAATCCCAAGCTAACTGGAAAATAATGACATCATTACCCCCTCCATATCTCGGTAACCCTCGTCTGGAAGTCAAAAATGCATAAGACCATTTTTATTGTAAATTAAATATAGATTAATTTTGTATAAGATAAAGTTTACGCTAACCCTCATAGTTAACGAGATATTTGCGAAAAACTGTTGAAACCTTCCATTTTACCATCTTTCCACCCCCCTCCGCCTAAACCCGACGCGCAATGTTGTGCAACTTTTTACCACTTTTACTAAGAGGAGGGTACTAAACAGTTTGCTACTGGGTAGAACTTTTTTTTAATGTTTGGGTTAAACCCTAGTGTTACTGTACTAAAACCTGGAACCAAGAATTGCCATATTTGTGAAAAAGCGACAACATGATTTTTCATACTCAGGAAACACCACCGAATAAGAAGGTACCACTTGTCAGTATAAATCTACTCAGTCCCACGAAAATCGTTATTTGATGAGTTAATTTAGTTTGGCCTCTCTACCCCATAAATGTTTCAAAAATTTGACGCCATCATCAGCATATTTAAAATTTATGAGCAATAAAGCACCAGAAGAATACGCCAAATACACTCAAATGCGAAACACTGTAAATGCTATAGAATGTATTTCTGTCCATCTCTTTCAGCGTTTGGTTTAGAGTTCTTTTTGGGTAGCTATTAGCTTGCAGCATTTCTGTGATTATTTCAATTTCCCGTTTAAGGTCTTCTTCCTCCGAGCATATCATAATGGATAGAAACATTGTTAGTGTAAAAACAGTGGACGGCGGATATAAGATCGAGAACAGTAAAATAAAAGTAGTGTGTTATGCAGGTGATGCGATGCTCTTAAGCAGTAAATAAAAATGACTTACATCGACTACTGTTTGGGTTTAAAACAACAGCAGAAGAATTCAGTATAACAATATCAACAGAAAAGACAAAAACATTGACCATTTTGAAAAAACCACTCCGAAGTATATTAGCTGTTATGACCTTCAACTACCTAGATGTAAATACATCTAGTACGAAAAATCTAAACGAGAGAGTCCGCTCACAAGCAATGAAAGCGACAGCGATATAGGCTATCTACGAAATGTGATATGAAGAAATAAATATATATCGATTGAAAATAAAGTACGGATCTGTAAAACCTACCCCAAGCCCATTTTAACTTATGCCGTCGAAACTAGAGCTGAGGAATTCAAAACAAAACGCATTCTGCGTGTAAAGCACAGAAATGAGGTACATAGCAGGCGTTATCCTACAAGATGGAGTAAGGAGCGAAAATATCAGGAAAACCTGCGGCGTTCAAAATGTTGTGAGATGGGCAAGAACACTACGGCGCAACTGGAACAACCTTGTAAATAAAATGGAGGACCACAGACTGACAAAAATTCTAATAATGAAAAATTCGACCACAATGAGACACCAAGAACGACCCCCAAAGCAATGGCACGAAAGCTGGACCTCAGAATCCCAAGATTAAAAGGTAGAATTGGAAATAACAGGACCAAGTCCTAAATTATGAAGAAGATGATTTTAGCCAAGATTTTTAAATACTTTACTTTGTAATTTTGACTAATTTGACTAAGGGTTAAACATCTTGGCGTCTCTATGGGTGAAGGGTGGTGACCATTATGTGGAATCCCTGGTTTTGCTGCGGCTTGAAAGTGAGTGGTGCTATAATTTTACCATCTTGGATTTATAGGGTGTCGTATAGTCATCTTCTGATGGCTTCAGGGGCTGCATTTCGATTATCTTGCTGGTAGGGTTAGCTTGTTATAGTAGGGTGTAGTTTGCTGCTATTTGGTGGGAATTTAAAACGTGTATCTACCTTTCGTTTCTCGTTTTGATTTATTCTTAAGGCTTTAACAATATTAACATTAGTATGATGTTCCACATTATAGATTTGAGCATTTTCACATTGGTGTGATGATTAGTATCAGTGGTCTATAATCACTTAATCACCCAAAATGTGGAGCTGACAAAGGAGTGGATTTTGTGCCCTTTAACATCATTGTTGATTGTTCGAGATTTTTCTCAATGATATTCTTGGCACCCACAAAATTAGTGCTATTGCTTGTATCGATTTCTAGGGTTAGTTTATCCTTAATTGCTTCAGGTATTCTTTGTTATATGTTGATGCTGTTGCTCGATAATCTTTTAAGAACGTGACCTCCACTTTGTCCGAAGTGCTTGTCATGGGATTTGTCGTTTCCCGTGTGTCTTGGTACAGTTTTTGGGCTTCATGCTTCACTAGGTGCTGGTTTTCATAGCTTTGGAAGACTTCCAACTATTTGTTCAATCCTGAAATTTGTTTTTCCTTGTGTTCTCCGCCTTCGTAAATGGGAACGTTGGTGAAATTCTGCTCTTAATTGTTGTTCTGGCAGCGCAAACCGCCTTCAGTTTTAATTGGAAATATAATGCTGGGTAAGGTGTAGCTTAATTTTGGAAAGATTAAATGATCGATGTTCGATGGAAAGTTACTAGAGAACCGTGTGATAAGTTGGACCTTTATTTCGAAGTTGGATATTTTGGGTTCTCCATTGCCAAGTCCGATAACCCTAGCTCGAATTACTGTTTTCTGATTTGTAGTTAAGCAGCATTTTCCGTTATGAACAATGCTTGAGATTCTGAATCGGCTCCAAGGACCATATATACTGATCTGGGTTTCCAAGTATCAGTGACTTCTAATGGTAAATGTTAATTATACTAGACCGCCGGCCTCCAGCGTCAGAGACAAAGTAGTTATGGCCTGAAAAGCGATCTCCTGTGGAGAAGGGTTGAGGGTTATGCCGGTCATCGACCTCAGAGACCAAGTTTATTGATTGGAAAGCATACCCTTTGGTGTAGATATTTGTACATAGTTAGCGCAAACAAATGAAAAATAAATGTGCTAATCTAGTAATATGGGATGACTTCATAGTTAAAAGTACACAAATGATTATTTAGCAAAGAATGTTGAATTTAATTCATGAGTTTTGTAAAAAAATTGCTGAAGGTATTGTGAAACGGTTGGTGGCCTAGACCGTGCTGACTAAAATGCTGAGTTGCGATTATAGCACATTCGAGCTAATGACCCCATGAATACGTTATAAACATGACGTGAGTTTTAAGTAATGTTTTTAAATGCTTTACTTTAGAATTTTAAAAGGAAAATTTTGCTAATGTTTTAAGAGGGTTAAACAGCTTGTTATATATTGATAAGTGAGAATATCTCCGATTCTCGAATACATTTTTTTTTCTGAATTTTAGGTAAGGTTCTTTTCTTTTCTCTAAGACATGATATTTCCACCCAATTTTAAATTCTGTGTCATACCTATATACTTTACACTTTTTTCGTGTAGTATAACTTGGTAGTTGAAGATTAACTAGTCGATTTGTAAAGTTAACGTGCGATGTTTTTCTTTGTCCATTTTAACGTGCCACCTGTTGGTTCAATTCTTGCTCTTTCTCTGTACAAACTGTAATTTAGTTGTTGCTTCTTCAATACCGATTCATTCTGCTATGACGGCATTGACATCAGCAAAGGTTGCAATACTATCTTCTTTGGTAATCGGAATATAATTCGAGTAAGCGTCTTTGTGTTTTACTGTAGAAAGCCTTTTAGAATGTGGGTTAATAGGAGTTGCCTGTGTTGTTTAGTCAAGTTAAGTTCAACCTTACATTCCATTTAGGCAACATTTAGGAATACTATAGAACAGATTTACTATTCTTCTGTGTTCTTTCATTTAGAATTGTGAATATATTATGTATCTGGTTTATTGTGAAGTACTTGATCATTTGAGATAATTCTTGTTGTCGTTAATGGATTTGAGTTGCTTCAAGGGAAATTTCTCAAAAAGCTTCAATATTGTGGACATTATCCCAAAGTATGATGTTTTTGCATTTGGTGCTTTATACCAGCTCCCTTCTATCCCACGGGTCCGTAACGTAATCGAAATGCTACATTGTTCAAATAGGTTAGTCGAAGCTTACCAATTCCTTTTACAGGAAGTTCTTGTAGGATTTGTCTAGTTATGGGGTCATATATATGTAGTGGCTTTATTGAGCCTGATATGATGGTTATCCCTTAGAAACTTCTGTTGGAGTTTAGTGGTATATCTTCTTTGACTGTTTGTCTGAGAAAGGTGTTGGGCTAGCCAAAGTGTCGTATTTTTTCAACTGGGTGGTGCTTGTGGTTCTCTCTGTCATCCTCAGCACTTTTGGAGCGTTTCATAAGGAATATTCTGCTGCCTTGTTGTAGAACAGCTTTCTAAGAGTGTCGAACATTTTTTAAAAAGTTTTAAAATGGCTCCATTAAGCTGATGTCTTATCTCCACAAGCGTTATTTCTTACCACCACGGCGTGTGAGATTTTTTCAGCTACCATATTTTTGACTTCTTATCCATAAATTTACTTTTTCAACACGAGGCTGCATGTAGCGTGCTAGATAGGTATCGACGTAATTATTCAGCTGTTCAGTTGTCCTAAGTATTGTAGTATATTTAGCTTGATACTTTGCTCAAGCTCTTACGTATATCCATGGCAATCAGTTCTTTTATTGCTTATCAGCAATGACCTGATGACACTTTTTCTTTATAACAGTTACAGTTATATTGAGAATGATAGGTGAATGGTCTGATGAGTCACGAAGTGATCTTCAGTAATGATGTAATTTAGTTAGCAGCAATTCCGTCAGCCCTCAGCAAGAAGTTGTCTATTAGAACTAGTATCGTATTATGATCCATAGGTCAACATTTTGTCAATTACACACATAACTAGTTTGATAATTTCATACAATAATTGTTTATTTTTGTGGTGGTAAGTCAAGGTGCTAAGGTATTACCTACGGATCTATAGTTTGCTTCCCCATATGGTTCGATGTTTTCTTTAAATCTCACAGGTGATCCTTCTTGGCTGGCCACGGTGAGTCGTATGATATGTCTCATATCCTTTTTGGTTTTAGAGTTTTATTGTACAAACCCTTTTTTATCGAATATGTACTAACATTATGCTTTTGAATTAACGTCTATGCACTATTTCTTGGAAGGGGATTAAAGTAGTTGAAGTGGCAAATTGAAAATCTACTATAAGCTCACATATTTTTGGTATAGTGTTATGCGGAAAAAAATCACTTTCTTGATCCGAACGTTGCGCTAAATGAAATTAGATTAGACAATTGCACAGTTAAAATAGGCAAATCTTCTATTAAACGTCAATATAAATTAGTCAAAATATCAACGAATAACAATAGTAATAAAAGTTCCTTTAAAAACACAAAAATAGAATGAGTAACACCATAAAATAAATAGAAATTAATATGTGCCACATTATTAGTTATGTATTCAATTATTTACGCTTAACAGTAATAGTAGTAAAAAAAGTTCTAGGTGTCCTCGGAAGCTGTGGGCCGAGTGTTACAAAGATTTCTGGCCGAAATCGCTGTTATTCAAGTATGAGAGTACTTTCGGAATATAACCATACTTAAGATGGCCATATACGGTTATTCTCGGCTTTGTAGCAGGCATATCAAGTCAGAACCGCCAAAAGATGTAAATTCTTACCACGAACTTTTATTTTGTAAGCAACTACATTACTGCATGTTCGACTTTATTATTTTCGTTTTTAACAAATTTACATTTGCTGCTACAGCTAATTATCTTAATAAAGTATAACAGTGTCATTTCCTTAGTAATTCTAAATTATAATACCGGCAAACAGATAAAAAATAAATCTATAAAATATAGAAAGTACAGTCGTGTTCAAATAAAACCGGGACAGTTTCTTTTCAAATATAGGTTGGGTTAAAAATGTAACAATATATTCATGGATTTCTTTGAAAAATTACTTACCTTTAACTTTGACAAGTAAATGAAATCTGTGCCTTATCATAATAGCATGAAATCCATTAGAAATTTTCAAATTTTATCCCAAACTACATTCAAAAAAATTTCCCAGACTTGTTTGAACACGACTGTACATACATAGTGTCAGTTAGAACTAAATTATACCATATTATAGCCCAAATTATAACCTCAGTAATAAAATAATACATTTTGAAATACAGTTTACGATCTTAAACATCACTTCTGAAAGTTGCTCGTTGCTAAAATTAATACTTTAAAATATAATAGTACTACACAACCACTCTTTTGTCATTTAGTACAAACAGGAAGTATTGCTGTTAATACATTAAATCATTTTATTTTATAATTGAACCATACTAATTCTTTTGTATAGCTTTGTCCCTACATTTTATATGGTTATTTGCAAAAAAAACAGGTAAGTGCTATAAGATATATCATCTTAATAAATTTATCCCTGTCAACCCCTCTCTCTCTCTCTCCTTATTCTTAATTCCCCTGAGCGAATGTATTTCTGTGTAGTCTGCTTGGCGTACCAGTTTATGAGAAGATTATGCCATTCAAGATATTCTCAGCCTTCGTTGTCAACAATACATTTCAGTCTCATTGATCTTGTTCCTCTCACTTTGTCTTAGTATCCATGCCTCACAGCCATACATTAGGATAGGGAACACTCATTGTCTGGAGAGATGTTTATCTTGCCATATTTTCGACAAATTTATCATTGCAACTTTCGCTAGCCCATGTTTTTTCTAACTTCTTGGTCGACTACTTCAAAAAGATCTATCTTCTAATCTCATGTCTATTATTATTCTGTCTATCGACGATCTGAGAATCGCACTTCTACTAATCTTCTACTAATTTCTAAAGCTGGAGTTGCTCGCTGTCAATTCCTGCCAATAAGGCTGTATCATCTGCAAATCTCAAGTTAGTGATTTTTCGTCCGGCTAGACCTTCTTGTCAGTCTTCTAAATCCATCCGCGGTACATGTTCTCCATTACAGTTGGGGTGAAAGTATGCATACTTGTCTGACACCACAGCGGGGTTAGAAGTCTTTGGGGTTGATTTTGTTGATTCGGATGTGACTTTTCGTGTTAACATAAAAATTAGTTATTATGGATATTAGGTGGTTGAGTATTACCATTTTAGTCACAATTATTCACAGTGTTGACCATTTAATTTGGTATAAGACTTCACGGTAATCAGTAAAGCGTTATGTACAGCGTACAGCGAATTACTGAGTTCTGGAGTCTTTTTAGTTATTTGACCGCTGTTCAGAATCTGCTCTCGTGTACCTCTTTCCTTCGAAAATCCTGCTGATACTGGCATATGAGATTAGAGTAATGTTGCAACTTTTTGAGAGATCCCTTCTTGTGGAACGTTGTCATTGAGCATCTTGTCCAATCATCTGGCCCTTGTCGAGTATGACATATTTTGTTGCAGAGCCGATACATTATGTAAATGTCTAGTTCTTCTGCCGGTTGAAGAATTTCTGATGTTTTTGAATTTGACCAGGACCGGGAGCTTTATACTGCCTTTTAATATATCAAGTTCTTTGTTTAGGCCACCATAGAGTCTATGATTCAGTTGATCGTCTTTATTCTGTAAGAAGTTTCTACAGTACGATCTCTATGTTTCGGCGATTTCTTCGATGTCTGTCTTAAGAGAGCCCACGACCTTGGTTTGAAGTCACTATTTAGAAATGTTATCTTCGTGAACTGCTCTCTATATTGAGTGTAATCGGAAATTCAGTGTTTATGCTTCTATTTTTGAGAGTTTGCCGATTTTGAGTTGTATCTGTGTGGCATTGCTGTATGTACTCCAATACCAAAGTTGTTAAAACTGACACTGAAAATTCGCAGAGAAGGTTACCTCTTTTTCATTAGTAATAGTGCATGCTAAATTAGTGTCAATTTGGTATGCAAGAGGGGTATTTTTCAGACTATTTCCCGAACAAAAGTTAACGGGGTCTTCTTTCCCCACTAATTTTCCCAAGCCCGTTCCCTTGGCAGTGGTTTCGCTTGATAGTAAGTAGGGAAAGTAGAAATTCGTTAATCAATTCACGCGCGTCCCTAATTAGATGACGAGGCAATTTTCACTAGTGCAAATTATCGCATAATTGGGATCTGATTGGATGAATCTCAGAAATTTAAAAGATTGTATTGGCTTAAAGTGTGTGAGGGAAATAGTCAAGGGTAATACCACAAGCAGTGGATATATTTTTGACAAATATTTTGTCGTTTCCATGTAAATTATTGCGTTTAAATTTCACGATACAAAATCACATAAAAAATGTCACGAGCAGAAGGCGAGTGACATTTAAATGTGATTTTGTTGAGTGAAATTTGCAATAATTTCTATGGAAATGGCAAAATATTTAAAAAAAATATATCCACTTCGAGTGGTATTTGGGACGACTATTTAACAATATTAATACATAACGATTAACTTTATTAAAAAATAATCCAACAATTAATATAATTATTCATTCTCAATTAAATTCAGCGGAATACTTCCAAAACACAGCATTTTAAAATTTTTAAAACAAGCCACACAGTTTGTTGGGGTTTAGTGTTACGTAACCTAGCGATATAACTAAGGACAGAACATCGTTGCTAAGCGATACTTCGCAACAAGGCTATTTATTTTTTGAGTACGTAAATTGTTTTGTGAATATTTTGCATGGTGCCCAATATTCAGTGATATACTGCTGTTATTGGTTGAAAAAAGCAAATGTCTGCAATGTGATTGGTTTATTTGTTATAGTGTTGAATAGTCATTTAAATACTTAGTTTAAAAATTTACCCCGCAAAAGTTACTCGTGACGTCATATGATACAGCTGTCAAAGTCAAAAATTTTCAAAACTGTAGAAAAATGCATCCAATTTATGTAGTGGCCAATTGTAAAAATGCCTATCATTGTGGTAATACAAGCAGAAGTGAAATAAGTTTTCATTTATTCCTTCGATATTAAAACTAAAAATGGATTGAGTTCTGTGGTTATCATTCATTCAACGAAAAAACTTAGCGTACCTATATGTACGTTACACTTCAAAAAAGAAGACTGGGAAATGAACCTTCAGACGGAATTACTAAATTTACACCGAAGGTTAAAAACCTAAAACTAGGGAGTATTCCAGTTTCTCTTTCTGATCAAGAAACGACTTTTGAAACTAATAGCAATTTTTTGCGGAATTTGAAACCACAGGAGTCCATAGAGGTAAAAACTTCATTTTCATTTTGTAATAAGCAAGAAAATATTATTACAGAAAAAAAAATCACCTCATACCACGGACCACTCTTTATTCAATCAATTATGATATTTTCGACAGAAAAAACGTTTTCGGCAGGCAACAAGCCGCGGATTCGCCTTGGCTTGTACTTGCCTGCCTCAAATGTTAATAGGTCCTTACATTCCTTGTTACTTAAATAGCTATTAATTGTCTCATTTTATCTGTTCTGTTCATTAAGTTATTAATAAGTTTGTTCGGATGCCCTTGAACCCATTTACTGTAATTATCACTATAACGTTGGGTTTCATCTTTGATAGAGGACACCCACAAATCACTTTGTATCACCTTGTTGGGTACGTACCAGGGCCGGTTAACTATGGCTCGTAGCATTTTGTTTTGATACCATTGTAGGATTTCAATGTTGCTGATACTGGCAGTTCCTCATAGTTGAAGCCCATATTATGTCCATATCGGCTTGATAATTGTTTTATACAACAGCAGTTTGTTCTCTATTGTTAATTGTGAGTGTTTGCCAATCATCCAGTACATAGTTCTGAATTTCAAGCCAAGTTTTCATGATTATTACACACAACTGTCACATGACTGATGTCAGCCAATGAAAACCATGTATTTTTTGAAAATCGACCAATCCCGAACTGATTAGCTGATAAGCGCCCGTGGGTTGCTTACCAGGCGATAAGCTTCCTAGGGATGATTATCGACTCCGTGGATGGTGTCATAGTTAGAAATAAAAATGCAAGAAACAAGCAATTTGAGTTTATTGGCATTATAAGATCAATTTTAAATCATAATTCGTATACGGGTTTTTGTAATAATCTTCAAAATATAAACGCGGGCAACACACATATAATTTTGTCTGTGCCAAGATTCATCGTGCTGGTTGCCCTTAGAAAACAGCCCTCGGGCAACCCTCGGGACAGTTTTCATTGCAACCAGCACTCGACCCTTAGAGTGTGCTAAATTATCGGTAAGTATGTCTGGCCCTTGTTATATTGCTATTGAAAATATGATGCTGCCATGTTAATCTTCTATCTAAGTACATGCCTAAATATTTCGCTTGTTCCGATTATTTAACCTGTTTTTCATTTAGTGTTACTGGGGGACACTTGTCTCTTCTCATAGTGAATGTTACCTGTACTGATTTGTTTTCGCCTGCTTTCAGTCTCCATGTTTCTAACCACTTCTGTAACTTATTTATATGAGTTTGTAGGTTCCTTGATGCATTTACTGGTTTTGGATGGGATGACAGTGTCGCCGTGTCATTGGCAAACAGAACGATTGTGGTTAACCTGCTTTTTGGTAGATCTGCTGTAAATAACAGGTATAGTACTGGCCTCAACACACTTCCTTGTGGTACTCCAGATAAGACTGGTTTTAATTCTGTTAATACATCTTGCTGTTTGATTAGAAAACGTCGTTCAGTGAGATAGGATTTCAGGAGCTTGTACAGATTATATGGCAGATATTTCTTGAGTTGGTAGTACAACCCTTCATACCATACCTTATCAAAAGCTTGGGATATATCAATAAAGATGGCAGATCAGTGCCATTTTCTTTCCAGATCATTGTTAATTTTCTTTACAACTCGATGGAGCTGTTCTATTGTTCTATGATATTGGCGAAAGCCAAATTGAAGGTCTAGAATGATGATGATGGTGATGATTATATTAGCGCTACATTTTCACATTTGCACAATACAGTGTTCTGAAACGGTATTATCACTTATAATACCATGCGTAGCCAAAGTTATGTCGAATATTTTTGATGTGGTATCACGAATGTCCATTGCGCTTAGGTTTGTGTGCGCTAGCACATTTAATGATTTAGAGAAAATAAGACAACACCCTTTGGTATTTATTGTATTGGATGCAAGACAAGGATTTGATATTATATTAAAGAAATTGATTCAAATATTTCACTATTAGATTTACAAAGATGAATTTGGGTATAATAAAAGGATATCAGAATTATTTTGTACAATAATGGAATAATTTGAACTCAGTTGAACAAGGAAAAATAAGAAACAGAACGTTCTAACATGATTTAAAGTTACCTAAAATATAGTGGAAGATTAATAGCAAATACTTACTCGAGAAATGCTATTCAATAAAACGGGTGTTACTAAATGTGATAATAAAATATAGAGTGTTGTACTGTAAAAAATATTCAAAATCGATCACTAAGGAGATAATAGAAATTTTTGAGAGGAAAACGTAATAATTTTGTAAAAAACTGAAATTTTGAAAATAAACCCTTTTAAGTGATCTCTTGATCTATTTTGGTGTGAGAAAGGGTTTACTTATAATAATATTTATGAGAAGAGAATAAGTACAAATTTTAAAACTTCAAGAACGTAAAGAAGATATGGAGAAGACGTGTATGGCAGGAAGAACATAATTTAAAATACTACAGGCTATTGAAATAATTTCTGGAATTGGATGTTGAACTTAGTTTATTGTCGAATAATTACATCTTGTGAATTGGATAGCGTCAGCTGTATTTACTGGGAATAGGACACGGCAGAATATTTTTGGAGTGCGAGTCTTAGGAATTGGAAGTGGTTTTTCATCTGGTAGAGTTGAACTTGGCTGCACTTTTGTTCGAGTGACGTTTTGAGATTGGCACTAGTTGAAGTGACGTCCTGTAACTTCTGACAGATCGGGATTCGTGTGATTTGGATTGTCAACATCTTGTTTTGGAAGGGATAGAGTCTTCACTGCTGGGGGATTTTGTCGAGGTTCGTGTTGCTGAGTTGTATGCTGATTGAGAGTTGGAAGGGGGAATTTAAACTAAAATAAACAGTAAATGAGTGAAGTGTGGTAATTAATAAAAGGACAACTTACTATTTCAAGTTTATTGAATGACAGGTATTGTAACAAGGAGGTATTTGCAATTGATATTCCATGTACATGATTTGAAGTGACACATTGGGATTGTCACAAAAATTTGACATAAGTTTTCATTAAACAAATTATATTTGAGAAATAATAAACAGTCTTGATATTACGTGAACCGACTTGTTTTGGGAGTAATCATGTTCTACTAAGCAATCAAGATTTAATAACTAAATATTAACGATTCATAAATAATGGGCATAAGAAGTACTTGAATTCATCTTAATTGAGAATTTATTTAAAACTAAAAATAGAATTCGTACAGTCAATTGTGACATATGAATAACATCAAATAATTGTCGTAATGTAAAATAATTACATATCCAACTCATACTGTAGTGTAGTCAATCAGTGTATAATTAAACGCCGTAACGTAAGGCTTTAATAACTTCATTAGGAGGTGTGACTATAGCAGTACCTATATATTGACTTCAAAATATTTATTGTTGGTGAATATGAATGTTACAACAGACCGTGTAATTTTAAAATAGAAAAATAGTATTCTGAAAATTTTTTCAGTGTAGTATAAAATCGATACTTGCATTTTTGATTCAACTCATCTAATATTTAACAACATTCATTTTAATTCATCAAGCAATTGTTTTTCTCTCAAAATGGAGAGTTTATAATCGTGCTGGTACAAGGGCAAGTTCAGGAGCAGCCCAAAATCAAAGGAAACTTGAAATGTAGATGCATAAAATCCAAATATCATCCGCGTCAGTATCTCTGCACGGACGATGGGTTTTGAATTACCATGATAAAATGTCGCAAATGTCCATAACAGCGACCATTGCAGGTGGAAACGGCCTGGAAGATAATACAAAAGAGAAATATGAAAGCAGTTGAATAAAAAGGACGCGATGTGTAGAAGAAACTCGAAATACAAATAAATCAGCTCGCGAACATACAAAGTTATGTTCCGGAATAAATCTAAATTTAACTTCAAAATTGTACTTAACACCGGCGTTTAATATCGGCTACTGCCGCAAACTTTTGTATTTCGTTTTATGATCCAGGCACGCGTGTGATTCATGGGATTGTTTTAAAGAGAAATAGACTGAAGGTAAAGAGCGATAATTTCCAGGTGGTTTTATGGTTTTTCAGTGCTTTCTACTAGTCACCTGGGTATTCTTCTTTAGGTTGCGTGTTTTCCGATTATAAAGGCGAACATTCTACTGCAGTTTATTTAAAAAATTTCTCTAAAGCTACATTAACATCGCGGAGCTAACTTTATCTTTTAATGACCTTTGAACGTTAAATCGGAAATAAAAACTGTAACGCTAGCAATTTATAAGGAATTTAATACGGCTGATTCTTCATTACACTAAATCTCGGAAATTTCCTCATCCTTCAACGATAATCCGATTATCACACAGGCCATTTGTTAAATTGCGATAATGAACCATCCAAATTTGATAACGCAAACGAGATATCGTATTTACGGATTATATAAAGTAGTAATGTCTAACTTTACCCTCGTTGCACTGGTGCCCCTAGGTTTTAGTTAATTGGGATCTGAATTTATTCAGCCTTAAAGCAGTGGATTTAGACTGTACGGGGAAAATTATAAGCCCACATTCAGTAACTGCAAGGGAGTTGGAGCGTCACAGTCTGAGCTATTTTTGAAACACACTTTGGTTGGTGTCTCTCAAACCACGAATATCGTAGCACGTGACGCGTATTCTGAATAGGATGGCATTAAAAATAACACAACATCCAAGAAACTGAGGATATAAATAAAACATGCTGCATGCACACACTGCTCTTCTTTGGATTTACCGACAACTGTGAATTGTACATGCTTGGCTCTACTTAAGCTAAGTTAAATGCAATAAATTGTCTTCTCTTATAAAGCCTTGGATTCAAATAAAAGCGGCACAAACCGGTGTACATATATATTTTTAGAAAAAAGTGAGAAGGTCTATAAAAATCATTAGATTTCAGAATGCAGTCTAGTAATTTTCAACAACACAGTAATGCCGCAATGCCATTTTCAGTGAACCAATAACCAACAAAGCAGTCAAAATGAAAAGACAAAACAAGAAAAGAAACATTTATTAGTTACGAATAAAATATTTAGTATTTAATGGTAGATATATGTATAATTAAATAAATTTATTAAGATAACTCAAGTGCTTCATACAAACTTCAATTAACTTTAGTTAGACTTAGATTTTTATTAGTTTTCTAATACTTATCCATATTACTGACTCGTTGTTTTAATTAGTAGTTATAATTTAAATACATAACAGGATGTCCATGATTTAAAACTGACATTTACATGACAATAATAGTACCGACACTTCAAAAGTAAGCAGAACAATCAATATAAAAATTGATTCTGAAAGATGTGCAAAACTTCCTGTAGAAAATTTACCAAGATAAATTCAGCCATACATATACACTTGTAAATTATGCATAATTTCTTCCCTAAAGAGACGTAACACCTTAATGGGAATAGAAAAACACCTTTTTTCTGTTAAGAATGAATTTTATAAGTATAATATTTAAATTTAGTGTGTATGCTTTGTTAGTTGTGTGTATTATCCCACCACAAAACAATTCAGCCAAATCAATTTCACTAGAGCGCTACTGTAATGTAACTTAGGTTTTTGTATTAAATACGTCATATTAGTCTTGGTTTATTTTTTGACTTTAATACTTTGAATGTATTATTTTAGTCTTTTATATATCTTTGAAGCCAGTGAACGTTTTCAAGAAAATGATGACTAAGTACATTCGTATGTAGCCTACATTATACTCTTGATATATATTTATATCAATCATATTTTACTATCCGCTCTACAAAATAGCAACCAAACTTAAGTCTACTAAAACGTCATCTCCGAATTTTAGATCTTTTGCGGATGATACTACCATAATTAACACGGCAAAGGACACAACTGCTCTAAACTCAGTTGCTGACAGAAATGTTATTGTCACCCAAGAATGGTTCACTTCAAATGGACTGAAGCTCAATACAGCAAAAACTCAGAGCGTAGTGTTCGACGTGAGGTGTGATGGAAGACACAAAAAGGTGCTAAAATGTCTTGGTTTTCATATAGACAACAATCTCCAGTGGCAATCGCATGTGCAACTGATTACAACAAAATTAGCTACTACACTCTACCAGATAAGAAAATTAGTGCAGCTCACAACTTACTCAGCGGCAAGAAACTTTTATTTTTCAAGTTTCCACAGTGTTCTGCAATATGGAATAATCTTGTGGGGTGCCAGTGCCCACGTTGAACGTGTGTTTGTGTTGCAAAAAGCTGCAGTACGATTAATGGCTCGTGAAAACTATAGAGAACACTGTAGACCGTTATTTATAAAACTGCAAATTTTAACTCTACCTTGTGTTTTAATATTGGAATGTTTGTTATATGTGAAAAACAATGAAAATATGTTTTGTAAGCAATCGGACTGCCATAATTATACTACTAGATATAATAACGATCTAACTATACCAACACACAGGCTGGCCAGAACGCAATGGCAGCCGTTGTTTTACCTAGCTTTAAAACTTTATAACAAAACTCCCACCTCTATTAGACAAATGCCTTTACAAAAATATAAGACTGTAATAAAAAAACATTTATTGAATGCTGCATACTACAATGTTGATGATTTTTTAACTTGTGCAAAATTTTAATATGTATCTGGCATGTATATTTATAATGTGCTGTTTAATGTTACGATTTGTTTGACCTATGTAAATGCATGTAATGCGTATTAACATGAATAAATATTATTATTTGGTTAGCCAGAAAAGTAATAACAATAACGACCTCAGCCATGTCAAGCTCTATATATGAAAGATTCAATATTATTAGGTGGTTCTTATTATTTGCAATTTGGCTTAAAATATTCAAAAATGAAAAAGTATATTGATTACATATAGGATATCAAAATATTAACGAAAAAAATTATAAAATTAAATTTACTAGAAAATATAATATACGTTACAGTTAAAGTCTATAATCGTCTAGTTAAAGTGTAAAATATGACATTATTCCACCATTTAGCTAGATATTGTATAGAATAACTGTTGAAGAACAGGTGAAGAAGTGTGTAACAATGGTCTTGATTCCATTATCTATATAAGTAATCTACAGAATAGCATTATTATTATTATTATTTAGCGGCCAAGGTTTTGTGTCAAACAAAATGCAGTTAAAAAAAGTGTGCATTGTTAAAACGTACAGTAATCCGTGCTGTAACAAATGAATGAATGGTGGCTTCAGCAGGTTACATCCCATTTTAACATATTATATTTTGAAATATACAGGGCGTCCTCGTAATATGTGTCAGCCACAGATTCTTGGGCACAAAACAAGATGATTTATTGACCCATCAGCATTCTGCTGCAAAGTTCTTAAAAAAATGTTTTGCTTATAACAATAGAACGTTTGGATCAATTTGAATCTCTTATGAGTTGGCATTGGTTAGTATCGATTTGCTACTAGCGGCTGAAACATGGGTGTCATGACACAAATCAAAAAGTACTAACTCTTAAATGGCAAGGCATATGATTTTTTATTTCAAAAAGACACATTGATCAGTGATTTTTTTATCTTTATAATTTTTAGTACTTGTCGCAACTTTAACAGCGCCATGTGTCTTTTAAACAGATGAAATCGAGTTGCTTGTATGCTGAGAAACAAATTACGAAAAGACAGTTGCATAACAATGAAGTATTATTATTTACATCAATACATTTACATTAAATGCTCAATATTGCCACAATTTTCCTGGTTGCAAAAGTTGATTTTACAGAAAAATAAAACCACACTCTGCAACATTTCTGCATAATTCCTAATTGAGAAGTTTGATAATTCAGGAAGAATTACTATTATTAACTAGTTTCAGTCATTTGTTTCTCGGACTGCTGAACACAGATTTCATCGGTTTAAAAAAACGTCGAGTTCTTCGACCTCAATAATGACACGGTCCAATCCCGGAAGTCGTTTGTTACGTATACAACTCTATAATTTCTTATATTAATTATTTAATACTGTGAATATCGCGATTTTCTCGAAACTATTCAAATTCGTGGTTATACTCTTTGACATAAATATCTGGCCTCGGAATACTTTATCTGAATACGTGATAAATAATATGCATTCTCCTCATAAAATATCGAACAACTTATTCAAAGAGTTTACACGATTACTTATTATCTACAGCTATGTACACTATGCAGGATGTCACGAAATCTGTGACCAAGATTTTAAATTTCTCCTATAGTGCAAAGTACTATACGAAATGTTCATTTTTATCCTATATATTGGTAACGTTCTTGCTAGAAGCATGCAGGATTGGTTAAATTAAGCATAATTTCAGGCAGAATATGATACCGTGCTCAAATTTAACCTAAGCACTCACCGTTTTGAAATGTCCTGAAACAACTGAAAATGGGAGAATTCCAAATAATTGCATAACCATAAGAGGTAAAACAAAAATAAAAATGAGTACTTGCGGAACTTTTTTCCCCGAAATAAATAATCAAGGATTTCATAGAACACTTATTTTTCGAGATATTTACAGCGTTGTATGGCGATTTTTTTAAGTATATTTACCAATGACCCATATTCATTGGAAAATATGCAGATACGTATTTGTATGGAACTTTTCGAGCAAACTGTAAAACTACTACTTTACTACTCGAATGTAGAGGTGTACTGGAATTATAGTATAAGCCACATATCCTAATGGAATTACATTGGCACAGCAACTAATTGTGTTACCAGAACAATAGAACTGTCAAAATTAAGAAACGTCATTATATTTCCAATAATAGGCTTGCAGACTACATGTGTTACAAGCATACTTTAGTTGCAGTAGCACGTGATTATAAAAGCTCATTCTTTTACACCGATAACGATCTTGATCCAATTAGTAGATATTGTTAACAGTATTATGGTACCCATATTACTTTCAATGCTGATATAATTTACCTAACTTATGAAGGTTAAAAGTATCTACTGTATATTCAATGTATTTTTTGGACAAACAAATATTTTGGTTTTTGAGATATTAGTATAATATATATATATATATATATATATATTATATCTTGACTGGGACAGGGGTTTGGAATAACTCCAATCTCAGTGCTACGCACAGGTACCAAGCTTTAATGGTTAGATTGAAATAAAACCACTTGTATGTAACGCCTGACGTTTCGTATATTTATTTTTATACTTTTTCAAAGGCTAACAACTTGTGGAAACCAAAACACATGTTTTTTCAATGACATGTTGACAAATTTGAACAAATTCATAAAAAGGGCAGTAGGCCACCAGGAATACAAAGCTAAAATTTGATTTACAATGTGCTAGTATATATTTTATTACCACAAATATGCACATAACTGCACGATGCGTGTGAAGGTTATTAATGGATGAAGCAAAACCATGCTAACTCAGTACGATTTCAATTGCATATAATTATATGTTGCCGACAGTATTGGATTTCAAGTGCGCCTTATTTAATAACGAATGTCTTCCTTGTAACTATAAGAAACTACATTTACTACTTTTTCAAGAGCAAAATATTTTTTTATATATTATTTTAAATTTGTAACACCTAGCGCGTGCAGGCAGCACGGATCTACACCACTCAACAGTCCCAGCCGACGCCAAGAGAGGGCGCCAAGCGCACCGCTCGCTAATCAAATTCTAACGGCGCTCGCATAAAGTCTCGCGCCACCAAATCTTCAAACAAGCTTACAGTGATAGCGTCTTTTTAAGAACAACACTGCCAAAGTTAATTGTATTGTATGTGCTAGGCTTTTATCGAACCTGAATTAATACAAAATAAAGTATCTTAAAGGAAGCTTGGGGGATTTTATTTTCTCTCGACCCTCCGACAAGTGGCGCCCAACTAGTGGAGCCATAGCACAAAACAATTCATATCGGTTCCTCCCTTCGCGGCAAGACGATCACCAGGTCACAGACGCGGAAGTTAGCGATGCCTGAAGAAGAACAACCAAGGGCGGCAGCAATTACGATGGAGGACATCAGTATGCTACTGCAGGGGCTGCAGCAAGTTCGAGCTCCGACGTCTGGTTCCTTTTCGCAATGCACAGCCCGGTTCAACGGTAGCACGGATGTACACCCATTTATCGAATCGATCGCCATCTACAAAGACTGCGAGGGCATCAGCGAGGCGAACGCACTCCGAGGACTTCCAATGCTCCTGGAGGGGCCTGCAGCTACTTGGTGGATGGGAGTCAAGGATCTAACAAGAACATGGGAGGAAGCACTCGCTTCACTACGTCACACGTATGCACAGACGCAGCCGCCGCACAAAATTCTCCGAGAAATCTTCAGCACCGAGCAGGAGGAGACCACACCCACAGAACTCTTTGTATGTACAAAGCGGGCACTAATTGCTAAATTACCGCCCAGTTGCCGGCCTAACGAAGAACTCCAGCTGCATATGATCTATGGACTTCTGAACCAGCGAGTGAGGAAGAGCATCCCTAGGAACTCGTTTAATACATTCGACCAGCTCCAAGACGAACTCCGAAAGGTCGAAGATTACGAGACCCCAGAAATAAAACGAGACACGTCTTCCAGCACAGCCGGACCAAGAAACAGGTGCACGTACTGCAGGTACTTCGGCCACACGAAGGAGGAGTGCCGAAAGCGGAAGAAAGACGGGGCGAACAATTCAAAACCACTTGAACGTCCTTCAGCTCCAACACACAGACCACCGGCAGCAGAAATAAAATGTTTTGGATGTGGACAGCCAGGGACGATCCGCAGCAACTGCTCACGCTGCAATCCACGAACCGAGGACACCGCTGATATGGGATTTTATCTTGCCTCCGCCAGCTTGGTGCGACCTGAGAGAATCCGACCGATAGTCCCGATCGTGGTCTGCGAAACACAGGGAGGCGCATATTTGGACACCGGCGCCAAACAAAGCGTCGCCGGCTCCACGCTATACAGTGTGTTAAGGAAGCACAATTGCCATTTCATAAAAAAAGAAGCCAACGTAGTCCTAGCGGATGGTGTTAGTAGAAGACAGCGCGTTCTCAGTACAATCATCCCTGTGCGACTTCAGAATAAAACAATCACGACCGAGTTCATCATCCTTCCGGATGCCCCAAATAGGACTCTTCTCGGAATGGACTTCCTGGAAGAAGCCGGGATGATCCTAAACTTATCCAGGAAATGCTATCAGTTTTCCGAGGACATGAACACGGCCTATCCATTCTTGCCGGAGGCACCACCTTCATTTTTCACGAAGTACCGTCTACAAGAATGCCAGCAGTCAGTGCCTTACGCGACAGCATCGACACCTCCTCGGAGTGACCCTCGATGGTTGGCCGTCAAAAACAAGAAGCTCTTTGGACCGGACTCTTCTCCCATCGCACCCAAGTTAAACCACGAGATCAATCCCGATGTATACGCTATATTCGCGGATAGCATCTCCGAATTTTACCCGCAAATGGACGAAGGAGCAACTTTACCCAGCCCAACCATTTTCCCACACTCACCACGGAGGATTATGGACGACAAAGCCATGGAATTCTTAATGATCCAGGTGGAAGACCTTGTGCTACGTCCCGAAGAAGGACAAGCCCTGGAGCTACACCACCGGAGAATGATCAACAAGATAATTGAAGCCCACTCAATCGTCTTCCAGCCAGGGGGAGAGGCCACATCATTCGCGGAATACAGAATAGAGACCCTGGACTATCGTCCAGTAGCCGTTCCTTCGTACCGCATGCCGCCCCACAAGCAGGAAATACTGAAAGCGGAACTGCAGGACATGATAGCCCAGGACGTCATAGAAGAGTGCGAGTCTGCATGGGCCGCCCCAGTAGTTCTGGTTCCCAAACCCAAGGGTGGAGTAAGAGTGTGCATCGACTACCGAAATTTAAATAAGGTAACCATCAGTGACAACTATCCACTACCAAGAATGGGCGACCATAGCAGCTGGCCTACCAAATTGGCACCCATACGGTTCGCCATGAACACCGCTGGCTGCCAATCAACTGGCCACACCGCTGCATACCTCACGTTCGGAAGAGAACTGCGCACAACAGACGATGTCACCAGGGATCAGCGTGCCATCATCCAGTCTGAAAATTTTATACCTGAAATCACGCCACATCTGGTTCTACTAACGGATACCCTCCGCCAGGCGAAACTCATCCAAGAACAACACCAGGACAAGAATAAGACCTACGCCGACGCAACCCGGAGAGAAGCACCGCAGTACAAACCAGGAGATCTAGTACTGATTACGTCACATCCGCTTAGCAACGCTGCCAAAGGGGTAGCTGCTAAATTCATGCCAAGAAGAGATGGTCCTTACGTAATACTCCAACAAGTATCGCCAACGTCATACGAGGTTGCCACCAGGGATCATCCAAACACTCGTCTCGGAAAATATCACACCTCGGCGCTACGGCCATTCCAGGGACCCAGCAACCAGGATCCGGTGCAGCCGATAAGAAGGAGGGGGAGACCAAGGAAAAACTAGTCTTTCCTGCCACCTACGTCGGGACGCCTTGGAGGCAGAGGGGGAGTTTGTAACACCTAGCGCGTGCAGGCAGCACGGATCTACACCACTCAACAGTCCCAGCCGACGCCAAGAGAGGGCGCCAAGCGCACCGCTCGCTAATCAAATTCTAACGGCGCTCGCATAAAGTCTCGCGCCACCAAATCTTCAAACAAGCTTACAGTGATAGCGTCTTTTTAAGAACAACACTGCCAAAGTTAATTGTATTGTATGTGCTAGGCTTTTATCGAACCTGAATTAATACAAAATAAAGTATCTTAAAGGAAGCTTGGGGGATTTTATTTTCTCTCGACCCTCCGACAAATTTAATTTTGCAATAAATGAAATAGGGTTGCCAGAGCTTTTTGTTTGTAATAAATTAAACATTCAAAAAATCCAATTGTCTTAATAAAATTTACAATTAAGTTTCTAAAGTTATTAAAAAGCAAGTGAAGTGGTTCTATCAAAATTACTTGTTATTTATGCCAATAGTTGCAAGTTTCTTGGAATATTCTACGAATATAAATATCTACGATAATGTACGATAAAATATATACTTTTTACCGATGAACATAAAAGAATTAGTTAATTGAAATGAAAAGAAGTTATAAGGCACAGTAAATAATTATTTTATAATCAATAGTGCTAGAAGGGCTTACTAAAATATTGAATTTTAAAAAGAAATTATGTATTACAATAATACAGTAGTAACACATCCTTGGCTATGGCCATGAAAAAGTATTATTTATCATTCAACAATGCGAACAATGGTTATTTCGATATTTGTTTTATGCAATTTAGAAATAATAAAAATATGTGTGCAAAAGTAGCTATTAGTGTTTGCTATTACTTCTAGTTTTATGTGACCATTACAGCAAAAATACTATAAATACAACGATCAGTAAATAGTCATATATTCCACTCCCAATAAATCACATACTGCATGGTTTAGCTGAGTATGGAAATGTGAAATAAAAGTAAAGCTCAAATTATTACTGTTGAACAACTATAACTTTACTGCCCTGCAATGCGACATTCAAGATATTATAAGACGAAGCGAGAATATATGTAGAACGAGCTTCTTACCAATAATTAGAAAAGACTTAAGGATATGGGAAATTACTGAAATGTGGTCACTAGAGCAGAGTTACCCGATAAAATAGAAAAATAAGTAGCTATTACTTTCTCAAGAACATAAAACCAGTGAAACGCAAGCTGAAAGACCTAATATATCAAGAAAAAGAAGAACAAATTTAATATATCCGAAGAGCATATTTAAAATTTTAGATAAGTTAGTCAGTAAACTGCTTCAAAAACTTTTCATGAATATCATAGCTGAAAATCAGCATGCTGAGTTTTACCCGGGAAGAAGTACCTTAACTAATTTATTTCGGTATGTAAGTTTTATTAGCGACTCTATTGAGGCAGGACATGATGTGGACGCTGTTTATACAGATTTTAACAAAGCATTTCATAGAGTCAACCAAAGATTACTACTTGTGAAACTGAAAGGTTATGGTATTCATGAAACGCTATTATTTTCGATAAACTCTTTTGTTAAAGGTAGAACACAGTTGATAAAAGTTAATAATTTTAAATCATCAGAATTTGAAGTGTTATCTGGAGTTCCACGAGGCTTACATCTAGGACCTATTTTGTTTTCAATATTTACTAATGATATTGCTGCTTGTTTAAGTTCAAACTTTCTTTTATTTGCTGATGATTTAAGTCTTTAAAAAATAGAAACAGAAGATGACTGTTTAGCGTTACAAAGTGATCTAGGTAGTTTACACAATTGGTGTGTTGTCAATGATATGCAATTAAATATTAGCAAATGTAACTCCATTAGATTTAGTAGAAAAAGAATAAATACTCACCTGCCTTTAAAGTGCATTGTAGTCGCATAGAAAATGTACAGAGAGAGATTGTTAAAGCACTTTGCTATAAACGTAGAATTTCCTTTGCAGACGGCATATATCTTCAAATATTACAGTATTTTGGTTTTCATATGATGCATATCAGAAGAAACTATTTTGAACTATGGTCTTCATATAAATGCCCAAATTGTTTTACATCTTGTCCAGAAATATTGTCACTCTTTAACCTGTATGTTCCTCAAGTTAATACTAGAAATAGTTGCAAGTGAAGTATCATAGAACAATGTATGGTATTGACAGTCCAGAAATAGTATATCTAAAGTTGTAAACATGTTGAACCCTAATATTGACTTATTCAATGCATCTAGTACCCATTTATTCATAATTTTAAAAAGCACCTTAAAATGTAAAATGTAATAAGCATTTAAATTTTGTATCTTTTTTCTTTTTATTCTATTTTTATTTTATTCTATTTTTATATAGCACATCATATGTAGCGACTGTTCGCTTGTATTTTCTTTTCTTTTTATTATATAAAATGGTATTATAGAGGATACGTACTGGTAGGTACTAAAATTAAGGAAGAATAACAAGTAAGATTCTATTATATCAATTGAATGTAAAAATTGGTATGGACGTAATATTATCAGAAACGATCAATTATTGAAAATAGAAGGAAAACATAGAATTAAGATAAAAAAGTTGTTCAGTTATCCAGAAGTTATTATATTCTCCAGATAATAAATGATAGCTAAATTGTCATATCTAGTAGAATTTTGGAACTCGTTCTGGTATTCTGCTTAGAATGAAGAACAATAGTATTACGTATAATTTTAATGAGACTCGGTGGCAGTATGGTAAGCACGTCGGACTCTTATTAGAGAGGTCTGAATTTCGGCGATAGAATAGTAGTTTATTTATCTAGAACGAAAAGTAGCATTTTAAAGACGAGAAAGTTACTTGCGAGGACCTTTAAAAACACTTTTCGTTCGTGGTTAATACAACTGTTTATTTCATACTGCAAGTTTAGTGAATTTTAAATAAAAAGTAAATCATTTCAAATTTCATGTCAACAACTGACGTATAATTTTAAAGTACTTGAACTTTAAAATTTTACTTTAAAGTACTAGGAATTTAATGTTCCATTTTTTGTACCATAAATAATCCGAAAAATGTCATTTTTGAGGTCAGTATGAAATAAAAAATTTTTGAAAGCAATTTAGTGAAGCCATTACGTGTCGCAAATTCTACGGAAGGCAACAGGAAATCACCTCAGGGAACATATTTTCCAAAATACGAGTCAAGCGCGATTAAAAATGTCACTTTGACCCTGATACCGACGTACGATATTGGATATGACACTAATTATATGATTTTCATGTGGAGTTATATAAAAATGTAAATTTTATACCGTAATATTCAGTATTTTCCGTTAAAAAGTAAAAAAACAATTTATTTGCTGGAATATATTAATAAATTCCCGATCCTTAAATTAGAAAAATGTCGATTAACTTCTGTAAATAAAGCGAGTATTCGTACATACATTCATATATCTATTTGTAAATAAAACGATAAGTGGTTGGCTGGCCATTTACATGCACACTCCTGCAATATTAATTCGATCGTGACGGAAAGCTCAGATTTGAAATGCAAAATCATAAGTTCAAGTTGAAGCTTATAAAATGCGTGCTTGATTTAAAGCATCTGGCTTCGGCTCGAATTTATTTGCTTAAAAGAACACGAAATTGGCCCGTAGTCTTTTTGTTATAGCAGCAACTTCACGCAAATATGTGTGCACCGCATTTAATCCTAATCGCGGTTACGTGGCGGTTATGCGTCTCTGTTCCTCGTGCATTTAAGGTTTTCGAAAACGATTCGAATGCAAATGTGCGGCTGCAATAATTGGGGGCTGCAATTTATTCATGATCCCATATACATGTCAGAAGTGCAAAACTGCCTGCATTAATGCAGGGTTCAAAGGATAAAACGCTTTTCTTATGAACAAAAAATGTAGATCCTCTATTTTGTTCTTTACGGAAACTTATCCTTTAAATTACATTTCAAAGCTGTCTTCAGCAGTGCAAGATATAAATTTGGATTTTCCAAATCATTAGTTTTCTATCAACTTGGTTGTTAGTAGAGCGCAATAGAGCTGTCGCTACCACTCGCCTTTTGCAATTAACAATAAACTACGTCATCCATAAAGCACATTGCAATAAAATGCATTAAGCCAGCCAGTTTTACTTCCGCGAAGAAAAGTAAAGCTTAGTATTTCTGGAATATGCTTTTATATTTAATTTAGCATGTATATACGTACTCTTGTTCTGCATGCCGTAGTTTGTTATAATCTATATTAATTAATAAAATATATTGTCAACAATATATTTGCTTTGATGTAATGGGCACTGAAAAGAATTCATACCTAGCGATACGTTATCATACTAAGTTTCTTTAAGGCGCGAATATTTCTCATCGACATAACTGTATTTATTAATTCTGGTGAAAGGAAGATCGGTGGCTTATGATTAATTTTTAGTTTAGTTAAGGAGACGAAATAGTGGCGTAACTTCATATTTCGGCTCCCCCTCCCCGCGAAAATTTGCTGCGGGCTTCTTATAGGTCCTCAATAAAATAAAGTGGCAAAAATATCTATAATAATAATAATACATTTAATAAATAATAATAATAAGATTATGCACTACAAAACAATGTTAAACTAAGACGGTTTTCCAATCTTTCCTAGTACATGCTGTTTCTGACATAACTTTTAATTCATAGAAGCTTCTTTCAGCTGAAGCAACCGAAACAAGTAATATTAAAAATGATAACAGCGCGGTAGCAATATCAGGAAAAATTGATGGTAAATTCCGATTATCAACTATTAAAAGCTTAGCAAATTATTTCACGCTTTTAAACTCTTTTAGTTTATCTAGATTATAAGAGTTTTTTGCAAATCCAAATTTCTATAGGAAACCATGTTGTTAAATTATAGAATTCTTACAATTAAGTCAACTCAAATCAGCTTTAGGAATGTAGGAAATTCGCCACTTTCATTAATCTATGCCCGATGTTACCTAACAATCTATGTCAGGCCGGCAATTCAAAACTAGTTTTGCCTTTTGGGTGGACATCCCATTATTATACAAATATAAATAGGAGGATTTTTTCCTGCTTGCGTCTATTGAATGAAAAAAAAAAGAAAATAATCGGGCCCTTCGGGCTCCCTCGTACTCAAGCCCCCCGCAGCAACGGCGTCTGCGGGTACCAAGTTACGCCACTGAGAAGAAACACAACCTGGCATTAAAATTATAAAAATTGCTGAAGCTTGTATTTGCTGTTTAGAATGTCTTACTTCTTCGAACAAAAATTTGTAGTTATAAGCACATCGATCATCATCATCTTTACCTACATCCTGGACAAGGAATTAACATTTGCAATTTTTATTTTTAACAATAGAACTCTATAAATGAATAGATAGTTTACTAGTTTTTATATTCAAAATTATTAAGTTTGAAACGTCATTAATTATAAAACCGCATTTGTTCTAATTAAAAATAACAGTAAAATGTGCAAATTTATTGGGTATAAAAAACGAACTGTATTAGTACAGTTTAAAAACTAAAGATTTAGTCTTTATCTACATTCTAAAAGTTGAGAGTACCTATATCTAAAGTTTTTTCATTGCAATGGTGCAGTTTACTATGAAAAGGTGTGTTCTACATAAAAAAATATTACAATTTATAGTTCTATGAAGCAACCGCTTTCAATAGTTGGCTTGTTATTTTTAAACAAATTATAACTAATTTTAATAACAAGCCTTAGATGTAACTACTACAAACTATGTTGTAGGTACAAACTAAAAAATATTAGAAAATAAAATTAAAGGAAAACAAAAAGTAACATTTGTTTTGATTGCCTAGCTACATATTTATCAATGGCTTCTAGTGTTTTAGAAGTTTCGTTCTCATAATACCCGTTGCTGATTTTTTTTTCGTATCATAAGCAAACGCTAGGTTTTAGTAAAATCATAGAAGTAGAATAAATATGGAATACAGTCTGAACGACAGGTTCAAAACATCTCGGTATGTTTGGGGGAGATAAATTGACAACTTTATACGAAATGAGAAAACGTATTTTTTTACTGTAAGAATGAATCAGCGATATCTCTGTCACAAACACTTGCCAAATTAATTTTCGCAGTGTTTAAATATTTTCGAACTGGATTAAAATTCTCATCAGAGATGGGCGTCATTTTACTATTTTTTATTTTATGTGAAGCTGGTTTATAAGGTAGTTTCGTTAATCATTTACAAAAACTTAAATAATTGCTTTTTTATACAAGACGATAAAATTCCACATATAAAACTCTATTTCCTTCTATAGCAGATTTAAAAGAAAAAATAAGAGAAACTTGAGAAAAACAAATTAAAAACTGCATCTACCTTTGTCGCTAAAGTATTACTTTATCTACCCTTCCAGTTAAAGTGCTGCCTGGTCTACTATTTTGAGTTAAACACGGCGGACTTTAACATCTGCCAGAAAAAAAATGTAATTCGTTTAGCTGTTGATTATTTACATTTTCAGTGCTTCATTTTAGATCATAAATTAAGTAAAATCCTTTTTGCAACACCGCATTCTTAAGTTGTCATTATTTGACATTTTCGGTATTTTTTAAGTGTAAAATAAAAAAGTTTCAGTATTTAAAGGTGTGAAATAGAAAAGTTACTATAAAAGGTAAAACTTCCATAACAAAACAAGTTTTATTAATATTTAAGAGAAACTGAAAGAAATAATTAAAATACATATGTCGTTATTAAAATAATATAAATATAGCTAGTGACTAAACGACGCATTTATTCACTTGTTAGCTTTATAGCACGCTATGCTCTAAGCCAGGGGTCGGCAGACTACGGCCCGCGGGCCATATCCGGCCCGGCGTCTGTTTTTAATCCAGCACGCTGGTTAATACTGTTTTTACATGAAAAAATTAAAAATAAATCAAACTACGCGCTATAACCACTAACATATATAAATGAACTAAGTGGAAAAAACGTAAGCACACTTTTTGACCACATGAAATAGAATAACAAGCAGCCGATAGTCGGATTGAGAATAATGATGACACGTGGCGCAAATGAAAACAACTACTGGGTGAGTCTTTTAAAGTGTTACAAGGCGATATCTTGAAAACGAATTCAATATTTTGATGAAATTTTGGTGGGGTGATAGGAGATGTGGGGACATATTTAAACATATTTTTTACATTTACTGGCTCTCTCTCTTTTGAGGGGTGGGGGGTAACTTTGGAATTTTAAAGTGGATGATATACTTTTGTTTATAAAATTCGAAACTAATCAAAGATTGCTAAAATTGGAAAGTTTAAAGCGGAATGCTTCATCCTAACTCATTTTTTTCGTAAAAATAAAAAATGATAATGAAGCAGTAACTAAAGTCAGCTTACGAATAGCTCATTTATTAGCCACGAAAGGGAAACCATTTACCGATGGTGAATTAATTAAATCATGTTTGGTTTGTGGCAGCTGAAGAAATGTGTCCAGAGAAAATGGATATGTTTTGATCTGTCAGTCTTTCGGCGAGAACAACTGTTAGAAGTGTTGAGGACATCGGGAGCTACATCAAGAGTTAATTTGAAAAAAGGCAAAAAAATCAAGTGATTTTCGTTGGCTCTTGATGTGTCGACAGACATTACTGATACTGCCCAATTACTGCTGTTTGAACCTGTTTTTTGTTGCTCTATTTCAGTTAGGTATTAATGACAGTAGTGTCAAATGAGTGAAGTAATGAGTTACTCATTCCACTGGAGTAGATAAAATATTATGTTACTATAGTGGCATTTGATTTACTTTATGCAGTCGTTTTCAGCTATTATGCAAAAGTGATTGCAACATTTTATTATACACTGCTAGTAATTCTATGAGCCATTACAGTTGACAGATTGTACCGTTATCAAACTTTATAGTATAAAGGCCGCTACTGTAAGATAAAACGTCGTAGATCGCACGTGAGTGAAATGCCATTAGCACTCGTGGGAATTACCACACTCGCTCTTAAAAAAATCACTCCAGCATACGTGCAATGACCAATTTCACTCATTTATATCATAATGTGTACTAGTATTGCCACTTGAATTCATAGCAGTGAATTTCTTTCAATAATATTATTGTGATCTAAGCATTATGCATGTGAGTGATTCGATGTAAAATAAATTTGATGCTTACAAAATTATTGTGATTCGATTGACACGTCTCATTATTTATTATTATCTGTATTTGACTAAAATCATTTTAGTCTATACAAAAAAATTTAAATGTAATAATAATTTATATACCAAGGTCGAGCATCCTATCGTTATAGCCCAAGCGCCAAGAGTACACTCGAAGTGTAGAGCACCAAGGGGTACAAGGTGCGAGGGCTATAATGGTTTTCTCAACCATGGTATATATTTTCTCCACTAGTACCTTAAATCTTAGCATTTATATTTCGCGGTAAATGCAAATTAAGTAGGCTGAAATTGAAGTTTGCGTAGGCTTCTGTCAATTCAGCTGTAGTGAGGACCGTGCTTGCTGACTGGTATAAAAATATATTAATAATCAGTGCCATAAATATAATAAATGGGTTTGTAGAAATGATAACCTGGCATTTCTAGAAATTCTTATGAAGTTGCGTAATAAACGTTTTAAAAAATAATTTTCATCTCATACTATCTTTATGCAGTTTTTCGAGAATAAAAGTGAGTATCTAAGTATAATTCTTTTACGTTTATGGTTTTTAAATTACTCTTCATGGAATTTTATCAATTTATCAGGTATGAAAGTACTTGTTTTTCGAACTTTTTTAAATAATGAATTCATTATTGTACTTTAATAGCTAAATTGTACTCTCCGTTGGTTATTATTAAATAACTTGCTCTTTTTTAAAGTACGGACAAAAATTATGATTAATGCCATTTCTAATATTGTTATTATAAGGATATATTTGTTCTGTTCATACCTTTAATGGATTAATTTAGATACAGTAGACAAATTTTTAAATAAAATGTTGTTAATAAGAGTATTTTACAATATTTGAGAAAGAGTTGATTTTAATTTAGTTCTTCCTGTAAGAAAACGGAAATATTTTATGGGAATTATTCATAACTTCGTGCTTTACTTTAAAGCCACGAAAGTGTGCTTACAACTCCTGTTATTAAATCCGACAGCAAAACGTAAATATTATTTTCGCGTGCTTACGAAAGTTCAATCTAAAGTTTAAGAAAATAAAGAACTAGCAATGACTAGTGGCTATAAATACATCACCTACCGGCGTCCAAGCGCTAAATTCCAGTACAATTTCTAAATATTAAGTTAATTTTTAATAATCTATAAATCCGAAAGGCGCACTAAAATCGTAATTTGTTCAATTCACCTAGAAGCGACGGGGTTTCATATTATAATGCGATTTTAACTGAAGAAAAAGTCCTGGTATTATTTCCATGGATCATAAGTTTCCGCGCCATTAAATCTTTTACTTATTTTATCTGGGAACGACGCCAGAGTAGCGACGTCAGCGACGTCCCCATTCGCATCCCACCGTGACGTACAATGGCCGGGACGCGAAATGGAACTTCCGGTTAATCTATATCCGCTTGTCTATTTTCGAAAAACTTTTCGGCAAGGGCAGCTCAGCACGTGCCTAGACAAATTACGATATTGGTTATAATAGTTATTTGCTATAAAAGTCATTGGGTAATTTGTTGCTATTGTACGACCCACCAGAAATTATTTTTGCAAACCATTAAGCACATCCTTGAAATATTAAATTTTCTGGGAATATTAGCGTGCAAATTTTAAAGTGGTCAACATTATTGTTAGTCTGACTCATACTTATATGCTTGATGTTGAGATATTGATGATTATTAACGTGTTAACAATATTTAGAAGTTTGAATTTTTTGGCTCAATTTTCCAAAATAAATTTTGTTTTTAAAAATAGGTGTTGCGACAATAGAAGGTATAAAAATTCTAGCATTGCTCTTTTCAGCATTAATATATGGTTGCTATTTAACAACTTTACGATGCTGTAATAGAAATGCTGGTATAAACAGCGCATAAAACAAATACTAATTCATCTTTCCAAACCACTAAACTCGAAGAATTGCCGAGCGGGGCGCATATGAATAAATAATCCACTCCTACGCCCCCTAACTGGGAAAAAATAACCCTCTGAAAAACCGGAACCAACAAAAACATATAAATATCTTCCAGTGGAATGACCTCTTTGACATCCGGTTGTCTTCCATTGGCTACAACGTCTCTTTCCGCTTCCGTCGGATTGTTTGTTCAGGATCAGATAGAAGGTTTGGGAGTACGGGATTTCGGGGGATTCCGGGAGCTCCTATTGCTTTGTCTGCAGATGAATGATAACGAGAGGTTATGACTGTATTGTCACAGAGCGGCCATATTGCCCTATCTGCATGAAAGTCCATTGTTGGAATGACGCAGTAAATATGGCGAGCAGATTTAAATACATGGCTTCAGGAAATATGAAATTGCGGCATTAATATAAACTTTAATCTGTTTTTATGTGCACAAAAACAGCCCGGAGACTTTCAGAAGTTGTCCCCTTCGACTTGGTATCAATATTTAACATCTGAATGACATGAGCATTTCTAATGTTAGGCACCATCTTAAATAAAACATAAAACAGATATTTATTCCACGGCTAGAGAAGTTGTTCCTCTGATAAAAAGTAGAACTGGTTTGTAATAACAAAAACTAGAAGTATTCTGAAGTGGAAGAAGCGAATGAATTATGTATGTTGTCTGATCAAGCGAAATAAGACCACTACGTCCTAGTAAACCCATTACGGGCAATTTTATTTTGTACTTCTAGCGTTTATTGGCTAAAACTTAAATAGGTCATCATTTGTTGAAGTTATTGCTCTAAGTAGGTAATTCTATCTGCAGTATAACCGTGTAATGGCTCTGATACGTAATGGCCATTTCGCGCCCCTAGAAGTGCTGACATTGTAATCCATCGCAATGAACACATTATCTAACAATCTCGTAGCAACCCCAATGTCCACTATAAGGGATTTGGACAATGGCCAACGAGATACATTACCAGTAATCCAACCCGGTACCCGCATAATATTTCTACGCCTGTCACGTTGGCAGTGAATCACAAAACGTAATAAGGAACTTCATGTGAATATAATAAACACCACAATCAGATTAATTGGGCGCATTCTCATATCGGCGCGGATTAGCTGCAACGCCGTCCACTGGCAATTCCTGCAACTCTTGATCAGTGTTCTCTCTGTTGGCTTTCAAGGCAAGTAGGATTCGATCAAAACAGGTATCCGAAGTACCTTTGTTTTAAGATAGCACGGCCATCTCTTAGGATAGTCGTGAACCTTCGGATCCGCGTTTCAAATTGTGAATTATGCACTTTTTAATGGTAATTAATACGCCGCGGTGTTTCCAGCTTTTAACGATCATCGTCCATTATACCTGACTGCCGTAAATATATGAATGCAGTAACTAAGAGCGGTTTTCCAAACAACTTTCAGTGCGAGAATGATTATTTTAACTAGAGCCAAGGTGTATTTAATGCATTTCATAAATTTTAATTTTGGTTTATTGGAGTACCTAGCGTTGTAAGTCAACTCTGCTTATGAGGATTATTGTAATGATACAATAAATGTAAAACTGTCTTAATATTTACATTTGTGCGTAAGAAGTGGATATGTAAATTCATAATAATGTACTGGAGCGCGACAACGTTTGATGCAATTTACACTCTTCGGCTTAAGCTTGACTAAATTTCAAATTATTATTTTTTAGAATATGACTCTCAAGTGAAGAACATGTCCAAATATGTACTCACATTAAAATTATTTTTAACACGGTTATCATTATAATAAACTTTTATTGGGTGCAATGCGAATTTAGTTTCTTAGATCAAATTATAAATTTAAAAAAATTAAATGTGTAGCAGTAACATTGTTTAATATTAATTTATTTGCAAGATATCAGCGTCAAATAATTTTGATCTTGATTTTATTTGTATAATTTCAATGAATATAAAATAACTGAAGCAACAAGAAAATATACAGCATATTAGTTTCATATATATTTTTTAAATATACTTATAGAAAAAACCCAAAATACATAAATACCTTACCATAACTCTAAAACAAGTAGATACTACTACTTCATATCATTAAACTTTGCTCAGTTAAAAAATTTAGTAAATGCTAAATACATGAACAGAGCTGCATATCATTACTGTTCCATGCTAAGTAGCAGATTAAGCGACTGTATCTAGCTAACATTTTTGTTAGAAGGTACTTTTAAATATATTGTTTTTAATCCTGATTGAAGATGCGCTCGTTTTATAGCGTAGCTGATAAGGGGCATTAAATCGAGTAATAAAATTCTAATTTGAGTCTCCACACGTGCTTAAATCTAAATTAGTACAACACGTAAATAGTAGCAACTAAGACTGTACATTCCAGAACCTAGTTTTACGACATTTGAAGTGTAAAATCGTAATTTTACGACGTTAGTTTGTTTTCTGAAGATAACTAGAGAGATAAGTTAAGAAAAAAATATTTTCATGATTTTATTTACAGATTTCAAATCGTTTCTATTTATATATAACAGAATATTTTACAATCAGAAATATTAATTTCCGAAAAAAGCCCAATAAGAGTTTTCGTATGTATTTCTAATTGCCGAATATTCAAATAAGTTAACTGTTGACAAATCTGAATTAATCTGTTGTTGAAATTGCGGCAATTAATGAAAAACAAAATATTTTAAAATTAGTTCCTTTAAAATTAAACACGTCTTCATAAAGATACCTTCCATCACCGTAGGTAAACGGTGCGTGAAACCAGGCAAATATAGGTATATATTTATTATTTAAATACTCCGTTATCGATTGATTGCATTCTCGTGATTGCTAATATCTTACACATTGTATATAAACTACTGAAGGCTCAAAATGCTACTAGAAAGCTATATGTTTTTCATTATTGTGGTATTACTTCTTCTTCTTCTTCTTCTTTATCTTTCCCTTGTACCCTAAGGTGTCGGGTCCTCTATCCGATTCTGGAATTCTTTCCTGTCCCTGGCGATTTGTCTGATCTCTGCTATACTCTTTCCTCTCTTCTCCGCTTCCTTCTTGATTGTGGCCATCCATGTATGCTTTAGCCTAGCTCGTCCTCTTTCCTCCTCTCTTCTTACCTCCAACATATTAGTATTACTAAAAGTTAAAAATTGCCCATATAGACTTCTTTACTGGGGAGATTAATATTTCCAACAGGAACTAAATAGTAAGTAATTGGAACTAACGGCTGTCTACAAAAAGAGTCAAGAGTGCTTTGAAAATTTTTGCTAGCGCATCTCCAACCAAAATTTCAGCTTTCTAGGTCCAAGCGTTTGGGCTGGGCGTTGATGAGTGGGCCAGAACTTTTCTTTATATATATAAAAAGAAGAAGATTGTAATATAGTAAATTATTATACAAGACGATAAAGTTAAATTTTATCCACAAGTGAATCGTTTAACGTCGAGACGAAGTCGAGACGTTAATGATTCAAGAGTGGATAGAAATAACTTTATCGTCGTGTATAATACAATATTTTTTTCTATAGCAAGAACTTTAATAATTTCAAAAGAAAATAATGACAGTCAACCGCATTTCAAAATGTCAGTAGCTAGATTGAGTTGCTACAATAATACGAAGCTGTCATATTTAATTTAAACAAAAGTGCTTTAAAAATTTTTGCTAGCGCATCTCCAACCAAAATTTCAGCTTTCTAGGTCCAAGGGTTTGGGCTGGGCGTTGATGAGTGGGCCAGAACTTTTCTTTATATATATAAAAAGAAGAAGATTGTAATAAAGTATTATATTCAGACGATGTTTAACGTTCCCCATAATTAATTCATTAAAGCTAACGTGTGTAGTTTCTACCTAATTTTATACTAAAAACATCTTATATTAACTAGCAAAATTTGCTTGATTTCTACACACTAATTATAAATTAGAAAACTATTTGCTTTTTCTACAGCTTTCAATTGTCAACTAATAGAGATTTTGAGGAGAGTAGTAGAGTTTTATTGAAAACACTTTATGTAAAATTACAACATAGTGGTAACTGCCCTGTCTCTACTCTTCAAATATACTTTTTCACTGAAAAGCCAGTTATAAATCATAAAATATCAACAATTTCTTTAAGTTACTTCACCAGATAAAAGTACGTCTACGGAGAATATTTCTAAACACAGTAAATAGGGATATACAAAGTAGTAGCAATTTGCAATCGTTGTTGTTTATTTGTTATGGACAAGGTCTAGTCGTGCAGAGTATCAGATATCTACTGCTTTTGATAGCATTTAATTAATATTGTTGTTTTTTATTAATAGTAGTTATTGCAAATATTATTTTCTAGCTCTACTATTACTTAAAATTGCACTGAATTGAATTCTATTAGCTAAATAGCATGTATGCTCGTCGACTAACTGCACAAAGGCTTAATGATATTTCTATAGAATTCTGGCGGCTAGCATGTATTGACAATCTCAACATTCAATCTGGAAATACAATTTAGGTTAGAATAACAATAATTTCATTAATGTTTCATAGCAAAAATAATTACGCTGCAAAAGCAAGGCGGTTAATTTATACAGACTTATATCATTGTTATCAATTACATATCAATTATTTGAAAAATTATTCATCAAAAGATTAAAACATATCTTCGAAATAAAAAACTGTATCCAAATCATTACTTTGAATTCAGGGACAAAGAGCACAATACATTGATGTTAGAGAGAAGGCGTTAGAAGACAAATCTGTCATGCTATCTTCCTAGATGTGCTACGATAAGATTTGGTTAGAATGGCTAGTTTAGTAGAAGCATTCGAATATTAAGGAACTGGAGCTGGAGTACAGGAGGGCAGTGTTTTGAGAGCGATCAACTCTTTGCTTTTTACATTTGATCTGCCAAAGTTGGAAAATGTTACCATCACCACATTCGTAGATATTCAGTAGCACCAGGGAATGAAAGATCAAATTACACGAAGTAAAATAACTCATCTAAATGTTATCAACAAAAGTATAGGGAATCCGTTGCCTATGACTCTAAATGAAAATATTGTCCCTTATGAAAACACAGCCAAGTATTCGGTAATGATACTAAATAGTAAAATAATAATAATGGAAATAACACATAAACCAGAAAACAACTTAGTTGGGTCTAAAATAGAGATAATCATAATGGCTGTTGGGGCGCAATTCCAGACTGTCAATATACAACAGATTTTTGATATATAATCAGATTTTAAAACTAGATTGAATGTATGGCATGCAACACTGGGGTTGTGCTAAACCGTGCCATACTAGTAGTATTTCCAAACAAAGCACATAACATCGTCAATGCACCATGGTACGTATGCAACTATGGCATCGATCTTGATCTAGGAATCAAGGATGTGGAGAGCGAAATTAGAAGATAATGCAACTACACATTATCATTGTATGGAAAATAGATTTTATGGGAAAAACCAAGTAAAAGCAGACGTGTTCCCACTTGCAAAACATATTTCCCCATATTCAAAAGAAGAGGAAGAAGAAATACGCAAATTGTTAAATAATACTGTGATGAGAAAGAGTCGCTTTTCTAGCACAGTGGAAAATTGCACAAATCATATTAATGCCAAAGCTTACAAAAGACCTAGGGTGGGTAATATCATACAGAAACACCAGTCTGTTACCGATAGTATCGAAAGTGTTGCAAAAGTTGTTGCTCGGAAAGCTACTGCCTATTATTGAAGATAATCAACTGATCCCATGTCACCAGTTTGGCTTCCTATAAAAGCGTACAACGATTGAACAAGTACATAGAAACATCTGCAAAATCTATCTTACCTACCAAGAAACGTTTGCACAGTTACAAAGCTACACCGACTGCGTAGACACATATTAGTGAAGCACGAAGAAGCAATAACGAAGCTACAGAAAGTGCAATCAGGCGTGCCCCAGGGTAGCGTGCTAGGGCCAGTACTTTACTTGATCTATACTGTAAACGTGTTCCTACTTCCAGGCAGAATTACTGCACCTCACACAATTCTGATTACCGCATCATAATTTTTTTCAGAAATGGCTTACAAGGTGGCACATAAAATCCAATAAATCAAAATTAGTACAAGTTCGTTCATCACGAGGAAAGAAACATGCAGCCCGGTTCTACTAAAAATCGGCAAATTCCAAGACTGCAAATATCTGTGGAACTGGAACATCACCTAAATTGAAAAAAATCGTATATTTTTAAAAACAAAACCGATAGGATACAAGTTGTTGTGCGGAGAGTATAGTGGCATATGTAAATCGTAAACTCAAAGAATTAATTTTAAGAATTTAGAGATACATTAATGGTGTTTAAAGTGTTTATTAAATAGGTATTTTTCACACTCCACAAGGTTAGACTATCTCAAATTAAAAAAATATATATTAAACAAAATATGTGATCGAAAATGGCAATATGTCCTGAAGTCTATTTTATGAAATTGCTGTAACTAGTAAATAAATACTTGAAATAATTTATATTTCAGATTCCAAAAGCTGTTGAATTATCCACTGAGCTAGCAAACATTATACACAATAACACATAACCTGTAATTTGCAAATAATGGGGTGAATCTGTAAATGCAATATCTCAATTAAACTAAACTCAACTGTTATTCAAACGACACCATCAACCAATTTGCTGTACAAAGATAAAGGATGCCATAATGAAAATCGCAGCCCTTTAACATTTATTAGGGCTGCGTAGTGAACGACGTAACGTCGAGATGAACCTTTCAGATGCTAATACACTTCCAGAGGAAGACGGCACACATATGACACCCCGAAGGGCTATAAACTGAATAATGCTTGTTTCGAACAGAGCGTGAAAACTATCCATGTTTATTTTTTACACTCCAGACGAATTTCAAATACTCAAACATCTGTACCCAAGAATCTTTATAGCAAACTTTATAATATTTGTCTGCGTTTTCTGCTTGTAACAGCTGCATCAATTATTTATACGTTTCCTTAGCACAGTGAAATAACTACAAGACGATTCAAATTTGGGATCGCCTAATACAGAAATGGTTTATGTCATTTGTGCATTTTCAAGCGATAGCAATGTAAATTAGGTACATGTTTAAAAGATTTAGAATGTTAAGAATAAGTATTTATATTCATTAGAATACATTGGTGAGCAACGTTCTATACGGTTTATTAATTTATTTTGATTGATGTTGTTATGGACTACTAACCAAACTAATTTTAGTATAGTTAAAAGCTTCATTACGCACTGAGTGCTATAATGGATATTACGGCAGTCTTTTTATATAATAGTATATTATTATACTAGTTTAACAAGAGGGCCTATTGTAGTACGAGTGAATTTGGGGCACGACGAGCGTAGCTCCAATGGAACAAGTGCTACAATGCCTCTTATTAAACGAGTATAATATACTATTTTATCTACTTTGCATAAAAAACCATCAAAAACTTTTAATTTTGACATTTCATAAATGTGACAATCTGTCAGTTATTTGAAACAAGTAGGCTGAGTGAATTTTTTAAATTGGAAATTACCATTCCAAAAACGGTGTATAATGGACTCCATTGTAGCACTGTTTTCGGTGTTATAATAACCATACTGTGACATCAAAGTAGATAAAAAATATGTTGAACCAGAATTTATTGATGAAGATAAAATATTGAACAATACACGTTTGCTTGTCCTAAGCAAAACTCGGCTGACCTCCTCGTTTTGGCTATCAAACTCGTTTCATTTGATTATGAGCATCGGCTCATAATCAAACTTATATCGTTAATATATATTAGTTGTACTGTATCACTATTTTACCATTTTTATGCATATATAAATTAGTTCTTTCCAAGAGATGTTTAATATTTAAATATCAAAGATAGAGATTCTAAATGAGCAGCGTTAATTTATAACAATCATTGCAGTCTTCTTGAATAGATTTCAGTAATAAAGCATTTTGCTTTTACCTTCCTATTCTAAAGTGGTCCACAACTTTTTCTAAAATTTATTATTTAGAGGTACGAACAATTGTCGATATTTCTTCTTTTGGATCTAGTGGTTCTGGTTAAAACAAAACCTGTTAACTAGTAGTTGACCAGCAAAGATTATCAAATTATCAAAGAATTTCTCAATATGGCATGACGATTTTTTTATATCTGTCTGATTATCACCTGATAAGGTCCTTATAAGTAAAACTGAAAAAATAAATTGTTACGAATATCAGCAGTTAACTTCTTTGTATTGGTAATTCCAAATTTAAAAAAACTATACTGGTAAGAGTTTTGTTCGGTTTCTTCAAAATATAGACCTAAACGTTTGCGTTCATTCCTTTAGTTTCAAATTGATAGTTTTCTCTTTATAACTAATGGCACTAATTTCGATTTTCTATTTAGTTACAATTTATTATTCACAAGTGGATTTAAGATTTCAAAAGGTTTTTATGAATTTTTTAAGATCTTTAAAGTTTTGAAATTTAAAAAAACAATCCTGGCTATTTCTTTCACACTTCATTGTGCTGGAGTTTATCATTATTTAGTTTGTCACTGAATTTTGTTTGCAACGCTAGTTACACCTTTTTAAATTTAACGTATTACATGTATGTAATTCAAATCAAAAACAGTTGTTCTCATGACATTTACAAAAAAATAGTAAAATTAGATCTGTTTCTTTGTGTAAGCGATAAAAAATATTCCGACTTAATCAAGAAAGTAGAAAAATAATACGATTTCAATCATTGAAGTACTATATCTGAATGTCTCTAATAATATATTGAAATTAAATTTTGCGTCAGAATTAGTTGTGGTAAAAACCAAGTTTTAAAAAATAAAAATAGAACCCAGTAAGAAATTATATACTCCACGACGAAATTTACTTGGGACAAGAGGTTTACGACTACAAACCATTTAGGAATGTTGTATTACCTTTTCTCAGACATTTTTTAGTAGTATATGATACCTCTGTAGAAGAATTCCGGGTATTTGTAGTACTGTAAATACAGTTACCTTATTGACAATCCGTGACATACAATATTTGCAGTTTTTCAAATTCTTTGCATTTCTGACATTATTCTCATCACAAACTAATTTTATCTGTCTGACATAAGTATTTAAAAACTAATCTGCAGCTTCTTTGTCTTAAGTGATAAATTGGGGCTTGTTTCTTCCTAATCACATGAGAGAATTACTAGAACTTCGATTTTCTATTGAAGGGCTATACATGACACTATATATCAATTTCGATTTTCTTCGGTTGTATAGAATTGTTTCATTAAGAAACAATAATTCTACTGAAATAATACTACTTTTTGAACAGTTTTCACTTTTAATAAAATATTAAGTACTGCATTCCAGTTTATATGCTTCCATATGATGACCAAAATGGCAGAATTCATCTAACTAGTGGGACTTGCTTTCGCTCCTAATAAAGACGCAGCTTAGAATTATGGCAACTACCTGCATTATGGCAAATATATTGTCCTTTTTTATCCTCCCACATAATATCGGCCTGTGGGCGGTTCCAGCAGCTAATAGAGGCACGTACATAATTTAACCACTTCAACAAAATTAAGTTCCTCTACGCCTGCATGGCATAATTGATATTAAAACCTTGTTTTACGTACAAGGCGTACGAACGTTAATAACCACGCTCATTTAATAGTAAATATGTGGGCGGGTGATTTAATTACAATTTTAATTAGACCTTGTTAACACTAAAAACATTTTGTCCTGAATAGAAGTATAAAGAATTTTATCAAAATAAAAATCGATTTAATATTCAATACTGTTAGTATACATGGCATAACCATGGCCCAATTTAGAGAGCATTAATGAAACAGTATTTTTTCGAAAACCTTCAATATGATAATACGTAGATTAATTCCTTGTTCTACTATTTATTTTGGTTACACAGTATTGTATTTATACTTGAAAAGTTAATGTAACAAAATTGTTTATATAAGTTAAATGCCGTGGCTCCAGTAAACAACAAGAACTATGGTAAATTTTATTTACTTTGGCATTAATAGGGGATGTTCGAAACCCGTACATATTAATTAGCCGTAATCATGCGGGATGCAGAAGTTACGAGTTAGTGAATTGTAACATAGCAACATAAGCGCATTTACGTGTAGTTGTAATGAAACTAATGAGAACACACAGCCGTAATCCCACGTCAGCCATTATTGCATTGTTTACTATGATACACATTATCCTTTAATAAATGCATAGACAGGCCAGCCTCATATTGAATTAGTTACAGAATTTAAATTTTGTATCGAATATTTGGCTCGTATAGTTCATGCAGGAAATACAGTTCGAATCCTAACATGGCTTTACTAATTTCTTTTAGAATATTTTTAAAATATTCAGAAATGATTTTACTGACGATTATTTTATTTTTACTTCTTTAAAATTGTTAATTTGCTGCTCTTAAATGTGTAACTGTTAGTTTATAAACGTAAAGTATGAATTGATTTTTTTTAAAACAAAACTTCTGTTTTAGGACGTCCTGGATATACCAAGGCGGATAAACAAAAATGTTAACAATAATTAGATACATAAAAGGTATACAATATCCCTCTTATTGATGTAGTCTCTGACCAGCGTTACTACAATATTTCTGGTAAGTAGATAGATTACTTATTCTATCGCAACAGGGTCATTCTAACATGTGCACACTGTTCAATACATACGGTATAAATTTGCAATAGATTTTTATATTCAAAACAAAACATAAAAAGTAATTACGTTTGTTGCTAACATTTTCAGATATAGCCTGATAGTCGATAATGTGTTTTTTAATATGAGCAATTCGTTAAAAGTATTAAAGGTAGAATTACCCTTTCGCCAATAATAGCCAATATTTTAAACAGAAACATTTTAAATGCTCAAGCAGAACAGACTGAAATTCTATTAAATAAAAACCAGTCGCTGCTCATGAAACAGAAGGATTGTGAGCACTAAATTAAGCCTTGAATCTAGAAGCGTCCAATTAAAGTCTCTTGAAATTACCAAAACTGGGCAAATATATTACAAATATTTTGAAAATATACATTTAGTACCCAAACAAAATTATTATTTTTAAAATAGCCCAACTACAAGTTTCCTTTAATGACTAACTAATAATAATTTTAAACTAAATTTTAGAGATATGAAGTACAATCTATTATATACAAAGCCCAGTTGTGATTTCTATTTCATGAGATGAGGGTAAATAATTATTAATTTCTGAGTATACATAAGAACAGAGAGCGTGTGAATATTGGCGTTATCTTTCCTTGAAGCGCTCAGAGAATTATGTTCGATCTGATAAAACACAAGTTGTAATGCCGCACTGACAGACAAACTGTGTCAACATTTCAGCTCTTAAAAGTCGTATTTCAGCACCAGGCGGATACAAAGCTTTCAAGGGTTACAATTTCTTAATGAGAGCCATAAATTAAAGTTACTTTCAAATACTTGTCATCAGGAATTTCCAATAAATCTTGATAATTAGAAACCTGAATTTTAACCTCACCGTTTAAAAATCAGTTTAACAAAATAGTGCTAAGCGGACATAAATGATGTCAGCAACTGTAACAGGCGTCCTTAAAATCAAGACAAACTTTAAAGCATTATCAGTTTCATTTGTCTACTTGTAAATTAGTAAACGTACAACGGATTTAACTTTATCTTTAAAATTGAAAGCGCTGTACAGTTATTTAATGATAAATGATTATGGGACAAAAAGAAATCCAGAATTATAGTGCAGGGCTTACAGTATAACAGTACCTGTACAACATAAATAAAAGATTTTTTAAGCCGAAGGCTACCTCTTTTACACTGTTCAAACGCTTGAAGACGTTTCAGAGGTAAAACTTCAAGGATAGCATTTTTTAGGAACCGCTAACCTTTTCCGCAATATATTCAACAAAAGGAGGAAGCAATAAAACTATAAATTTTAGTCGATCTATTGACTGCGGACCGTTGACCTTATTTTTTACAGTTCAGTACTGTAACTCAAATCTGTCCTGCAATTTTAACAAAGGGTTTATACGTTGTCCGGAATGGTTTTGTATCTCGAAGGTTACAGTTTACTCCTTCACCAAAAATTTCTGTAGTCTGTTCTCAACATCTAAAGTGGTAACTTGCTGCCTTGTAAAAGAGTAAGTTTAATTTTTTTATAACTTATTAAATAAAATAATAATGCCTTTAGAAAATAAACTAATTTACCCTTAATTTATATTATTGCATACTATAAAAAATCATATTCAACGCACTGCCTTAAATTTAGTCTTTTAATTAAAATGCATTATTGTAAAGCTTATCATAGTGTAAGGCCAAGGTAGTTAGGTAGCGCATAAATTTCAAATTAAAAAAATTGTGTTAGTAGAAATAACTACATACTTAAATGTGTTAGCCAATGCGTTAAAGCACTTGTTTGGCACAATTTATTTTTATATCTAATAATACGCAGGATTTTCAAAATAGATATAAAATGTTGAAGTAACAGGAATTCTGTAATATGCCGAAAATGTACTATATTTGAATAAGATCTATAGACATACCTACCTATAATTTTGCATATGCTCGTTTGAGGGACATCTACTATCTGTGTTATTTTATATTAATGTCCGTATCGATGATATCGATGCCTTTTGAGAATGAACTAAAATACGAAACTAAATTAAGAAAATTTAAATCATTAAGTATTTTCGAATTTGTCATAAATCTTTGTATTCAGTTACAGTTCTATTTCCTGGGCCTTTAAATGCAATAAATAATCACGTTCAGTATTATATCTAATTTAAACAATCCTTTTTAATTTATAAACACAAATTGTTATGTTAAAAGTTAACTAACGAGATTTTCTGCCAATCAACAGTAGACGGTTCAATTATTAATAGTTATTTTTTATTCTAGATTGCGAAATGCTACTTTTGCATTCCAGAATGAGTTTTTTTGCGAGCATCGAGAATGCAAAAGAATTTCGCAATCGAATATCAAACAACGTTTTTTCGAAAACTGCACAACTCACCATTAGCGGAAACTCAAAAGAAAATTTTGTCTACATTGTAACCTCTTCTTTAATCAAAAATTGCTGAATGTAAAAGTCTTTTTTGTTCTAGATTGTAAAAGACTTTTACATCCAGTGAACAAAAAACAGTCACTTTGACAACCGATTTAGGTCATAAAAGAGTTTTACATCCAGTGAACAAAAAACAGTCACTTTGATAACCGATTTAGGTCATGTAAATGTCAACATTTTTCGAAAAATTTGATTTTTAATTTTAAGTATTTTAAAAAAATTCAAAAATTACAAATTCTAGAGAAACCGTAGAAAATAGAGCGTTAGTTGAAGAGACAAATTTTGTCTAAAATTTTAAGCTGAATTCAAAAATGTAATACTATAACGGGTGTTTTATATTTAAAATAGGAGTTAAGAAAAAACAAAAGAAACCAATTTTAGAGGTATTCAACTGGAAAATCACCTATCTCACATCAATACACATTAAAAATGTAATAAAAATGTAAAGTTTTAAAGAAACACCATACTTCAGGTTATGAGATTTTATTCAAAAGCTTTCTGTCGCATCTAGATAATATACAAAACGTATATATGAAGTTTCAACGCCATACCTCTTTTCGATTTTGAGATGTTCTGTTCACACACAGACAGACAGGCAGACATACAGACAGACCAATAAACAAAAACATGTTTTTTTTTGGTTCAGGGGACTCTAAATTTCGAATTTGTGTGGTGAATTCAATACCAAGGAAGTAAAAATGATGGAATTCGCATACATAACACAAAATAACAAGTTTACTTGAAGCGGTTAACATCAACTTGAATTTCCACAGTTAAATTGTAGAAAAGAAGTATCATTTTTAAATATAAATATTACAATAGTGTTACAAAATATACAAAATTATACATTGAAACTAAAATGTATATCTTAATTAAGTTTTTGGGAAACGGGAATATGAGAAAACTGATTCTTGTTCAGGCCTTAATAGAAATATGATTCTCTTAGACAATCATTTTTTGATGCATTACTATGCATAGACTGATCGTCTATAAGGGTGGCTGTGAAAGTTTGAAACATATTTTACCAACATCAACTGCATAAAAAATAGTGAAGGTTTTTCAAATATTTTTTTCCTAACGGGCCCAATTAAAAGGTTACGGCTCTGTAAAGTTCAATTAAAATGTTTTTAAATATGTTTTTATTGAGACCCTGTGTTTATTATGAAAGAGAAATTAATTTTATGTAAAAAAATTCTCTTGATATCTGAGCTCAACATAGCCGTTTCTGCGATATGCTCAAAAATGTATTTCATTGTGGTATTGTAATTGTATCATGTGTCACATTATTTTGAAAGAGCTGCAAAACGATTAAAAACAAAACTTTTTTACGCAAAATTAATTTTTCTCTCATAATACAATACAGGGTGTTTAAAAACTTGGCTTTCATATATAATCTATAAAGTAATAAAAATAGTATAGAAGCCGGGTAGCGGAGTTGGAAAAGCGCTAGGCTTGCACTAAGCAAGTCCTCGGTTCGAATCCCGCAGCCGTTGCGATTGGAATCTGTCTCGGCGATACCATTCACAGTTGCGCACCAAATTAACTGTACTTTGCTCAGAACCACAGACCTAGGAGATAGAGTAACAAGGTCAACACATCACCAAGACACATTTTTCACACAATGGTTGCTACGCAAGCACAAAAAGCGCGTTCCAATTTTGTAACCCGAATCCGGGGAAAGTTGAGCATTGTACCGCCAGAGACAAGCGTATAAAGCATCAGCCTCTACACCACAAGGTAAAATGAGGTTACCGACAATACATACATTAAAATTGTGCATTATACACAAAGAGCGTAAAAAGCCGTGATTTTTCGCAAAGTGTAAGTTCGGAGCCTAAGGGCGAAACTCAAGGGCTACAAATACATCGACAAAAATGGCGTTCGCTTTTGTAGTGCGTATGTATATAATATATATATTTGTCTAAATTACAGCGAACCGGAATTATACTTTAATATTTAGCAGCCTTTGAATCCTGTTTATGTTACGAATACCATGGTAACATACATTTTTATACAATGTGATTCATAAGTATGGTCACTGAATTAAATGGGTGTATACTGACCTCACTAAAAGTACATTGCAGTGAAAATTAATTATTAATTAGTTGAAGCAACTAAATCTTTTCATTTTTTGTGAGGTTATTGTTACTTTTTGATGTATAGCCTATTATGCAAAGTTTTTCTGTTTGATGTCATCTAACTACCCTTAAACTTAATGACCATACTTATGAATTACTCAGTACTGCTACTACAATGTTAGATTTACAATGCGAACTCCCTAGGGAGACAATATCATATTATCTACCTAGGGAAGAAATCCCTTATTTCTGCAACAATTTTTGTAACCTAGAAACTGATGTCTACTTCCGCTCGTAGAAAAATATAGATTTATTAATTTATAAAATAATATACCTGAACTACCCAACGTTTACTTTTCATATTTCTCACTTCCCGTAGAATATTTTTGTATCATCTGTAATTTACTTAAAATATTTGTTATACTATTATTATACTTTTAAAACATGTATATTTATTGAAAATTGCAAATAGTTATGGAAATTAAAAACATGAAAGTATGAAAAAATTATAAATTGATAAAACAGTGATAAGTAAAATCCATTTGTATGGAATTATAACCGTACCAATAAAGGTAATGCTATTGACACATCCATTCTGATAGATCACAATTAAAAATCCCAACAAGTCAACTTATCTTACAAAGTGAGGTAAAGTTTATTCCACACGTATGGCTATCGTCTGAGACTCGGCTGGTCAAGGCCACCGAAATATCTCTTTCCGAGACCTAGTCATCTGGTACACCGTTAACGACGTACTAGGTGATGTGGTTAGCATCACGCCTTCGACGACTGCCTTATTTTCCCTACTTCCATAACAGTGGTTTCAGAACCCAATTTTAAATCGACTGGGTGGTTCGCCCGCCGGTTACTAGATGCCAGCCAAGCTCCGTAACCGATCGGCTACGCTGGCGCCAACTTATCTTACAAAGCCATTTACTATGATCGACTTTGAAAGTTTAAATTTGATATAGGTATACGAGGATGGTTCAAATGATTCACGTTTAAGGTTTATAAAATTTAAATTGATATACTATTTCCAAAACAATCTCGATTAGCACAACCTCCATTTCCTCACTAAGTGAACCCTTTTTTTAACAACCCTGTAATCTGTTGGAGAAACTGTTCTTGAATATGAGGCTCGCAATATTTATTACTTGAACACGTCTATCTTCAAGCAAAATGTTTTACACACACTTAACGATGGTTACACTTTTCACAACAGGTACAGGGATGTGGTACGTCTTTTGTATTCTACAACTGTCATTTGTTTAATACCAAGCTTGTCCATACAAACCAAGCATTCTCTTATAAATTTCTTCAGAAGATAGCTCCACGGCAGTGGAAAATTGAACCTGTTTGGACGTTTCTTTTATTTTAAAAGGTTTTTTTTACAAATCGCCAAAATTCAATACAGCTGCAATTCACTCGTGAAACACTACATATAAAACAAGAATTATTAATAGTAAAATTGACTGCCCTGAATTGCTTATAAAAATTAACCTTAATGTCCCTCGAATAGCTTCCAGATACGCTGACTCATTTTACCTAAGTACACCTCGTACCAATATTTTTAAAAATTCACCTATATATGCCATGTGTAATAATTATAATAACATTAGCCATTATATAGACATCTATAACTGTAGCTTACAGAAAATCAAACCTTACTGTTTAGAGTAATTGCTGTTCTGTTATACCTTCACCTTATTATTTGTGTAGTTTAGTTATTTAGTACAAAATATTGTAAATCTTATTATCCTGTTCTGTAATTGGGCTTTACCTGTAGAACAGTGTAAATTAAAATAAATAAATAAATAAGAAACACGTTATAAACAACTAGATTTGACTTCTTTTGTCACCCAGGCTACAAATCATTCTCTGGTTATTTATAATATGTTTCTGTTGAACCAGCCTCGTAAAATATTTATAACCACCAATTAAAAGAACGATATCCACTTTTAAGGTAAGATTTCTTCTGCGTCTATTTAATTTACGTTGATTTCTTAAACGCATAGATTTTGGTGCGAAAAGTTTGTACATGCCCAAGACCAGCTTTAGTAACGTGTGATTAAAATTCTTCACTTTCTGTCAGCTTAACTGTAGAAGTCGTGGTTTTAACTAGTGATGGGCATAACCGGACAATTTTCATAACCGAATTATTTGCATTCGAATGGTATTAATTACCGAATGATTATTTGAACAATCATTCGAATAAATTTTGGCTCTCGATTCTTTTCGATTTCGCCGGTTTGCCAGATAGCAGAGGAACTCAGTTAATCGTTAATTATAATAATTGTATAAATGAGTTTTATTTTATTTCCAAGGAGTTTAAACCATTGAGAATAACTATATCAATACTAATCATAAAGAAATTATAAATATGCGAATACAAAGTATCTATTGAATCTAATTTTAGTTCCTAAAATTCTCTAGTAGCCACCCTTCCCTTTTTGGTTGCACATCATACCGGTATATTTTAGAATCCATAATTTATCTACGTTCAGCCTTCCGCGGTTCTAAGGACGCACACTTAAAATTTTAAACATCGAAATCCACTTCTTGTCCCACGTTCATATCATATGACGACGGATGGGCATCGACTGCTCCGTTATTAAAAATTAAATATATTATACGATATTGGAAAATCTTATTTCGCTTTCTGTTTATCCCTTATTAGGCATAATCAACCGCGTTTCGAAGCAAAAATTTAGGCCGTTATAAATTAATACCAACACAGCTTCGGCAAACCTCATACTCAGCAGAGCGTTATCTTTAATAGGAACGGCCCTATAAATTTAACTGGTCGACTGGGAGTCTCAACTGTGTTAATAACATCAACAAGCAGCCGCGAGCCTAACTTGGGTCAATCAGTACAATCTGCCTTGTTTATGGTTATAAATGAGGTACTATTTACAGAATTTCGATCACTCGCAGTTCGCTGAGATACGGCACGTAGTACGTATCAGGAGGAGGTTATTTTTCATTCGAATACTTGGAACGAAAACCGAGTTACAGAGGTTATTTCAATAACCGGTTATTTTCATTAGAATAATCCCATCACTAGTTTTAACTGCAAATATGACGCATGCTATAAGTAAATGTACTTTAAGAACGTGGAATGGTAAAAAAATCAGTTGTGATTGAGTTTACCCTAAGTAGTTCAAATGTTTCAAATGCAAGTGGCGAAATATTTTCGTGCTTCTTGTCTGAGGTAACTTTGAGAATATTTTTTTTTAATCACATGTTATCAACAGGTTAAATATTGTTTCTATAAGGAAATCTATTTAATTGCGAGTTGGATAGCAAACAACTAGATTGTAAAATTAGCAAATTAGCTTTATCTTTTTCCTTTGCAGGGTTCGAATTTACTATAATGATAACTAAAATGTTGGTAGAAATAATTTTCAGCTATGCTTCCTTTAGCAATTTATAACCAATATTGAAGGTTTTAATTAAATATTATCTACTATATATTTCATAGTCAATAACAATTTTCTGCAGCCATAAAATCTGCTTTAGCTTAAAATAACTTTAAATTTAAAACTTTTATACTGTAATCTGAAAGCATCTTGTATGATGTAGGCTCGATGCCTAAAAATCATTTTCATAATTAAAATATCTGATAAATCCAGGTGGTTGTCGAAAATATACTTGTTGAGTGTTCTTTCTCCGAATACCGTAGGTGGTCCGCGGCAAACCCTGTATCTGGAACCCCCGATCTGCAGAAAGACCTGTGCTCTTCATTATTGCTTCATAATTCGTTTCGGAATGCGTATGGGTCGTGCGTGGAATGGCAATAATGCCACACAATTTCAGTTTATTTAGAATCCAATTGAAGAATATTTCACAGTGCCGACTTGCAATTAAGGACGCGTTACATTTATAAGGTTAATTTTCTTAAATTACGCGCACCTTAGTACTGCATTACTGCAAGGAAAATCTCGGATCAGTGAGATTTGCTGTTAAATTTTTTACTTTATGGCATACATAGTCGGCAGCATTTTGCGTTTGTGCACATGTATCATCAAGTCCAGCGTAAGCGGATATAATTGGATTTTTGCGTGTTGAAAACAGGGTTCCTCATAAAGTGGATTGTTTAGTTGTGTAATACCATGTTTTACAACTATTATGCGGGTAGTTAATACAGCTACTCAAAGCAACGCTTTTCGTTTGTACGTAGTATTTACAATAAGCAAGCAACGCCATTGCATTAAAATTAAACATTGGCCTGTAGTGTATTGCGCGTTAATAAAAAGCACTAATAATTATTATTTATGCAATCATTACTTAAAACTATAAACCATAATGTAAACTCAAAAACAGTAAGAATAATAAAGAGTTTATCAAATGACAATTTTCATTGAAGGACGTTCGAAAAACCTAAAAATATCATGACACCTTGAGCTGCATGTTGACATTTTTTAATGAATGTGTTATCTTTTTAACGACCAGTTGTTGCTCATGAAATATTTCCTGAACGGTGCTACCGGAAAGTCGTTCCTGCTAAGCTGTACCCAACCCAGAAACTTTCTTTAACGATCTAATAACTGAGTGGTCGTATTTTGTCATTAACTGCTGTATTGATAAGGTATAAGGTATTTTGGTCATAATTATGTATATTATAATATAATTATTCTTACTGAAAGTTATAAAACTTCAGCAATATATATTCTTTGGCTCAATTTCTATTATTATTGTAATTTTCAACGCATTCGCAAATGTTTAGAATACAGAATTAGCTAAGCAATATTTTAAAACTCAAAACCTACTTTAAATTTTACTGCACCGTAGTAGGTGCATTCTTCGAAAATTGTTAATCTCGATGCTCTAAACAGGCATGATGTGTTTTTATATTATCCGAATTGGACAAATATCTATTTGTGAGGGCCCAGCTACGATGCGAGGGTGGAATATATTTCTAAAACTATGAGAGTTGCATAACAATTGTAAGTAGTAAGATGATGCACAAATTTACTTCTTTCTTAATAGAACATATTTATCTAGCTTAAAAGATTTGCGAGGAAATGCTTATCATTTTAAAATAAAGTTATATGGGTCTAAAGTTAATAGTGTGTAGAACATTAAAGATTTCATGCAAAAGAATGCTGACTTTCAAGCGGCTGCTGTAAGTTGGTTTTGCGAAAAATGTTTCTGCTATAATCAATATTTTACTGTACTACCCAACAGATGTAGTAGAAGCCTTCTCACAAATGGGCGCTAAATTTGACTAGACTATTGCTATTGGTAACCCGGTTGTACACAGCGCAATTTAGTTGAAATTAAACAATTCTCATGTGTAAAACAGATTTCTGCAATATAGGTTTCTCCCAGTAATTTTATAGTATATTCAGATACTAGTATATAAGTACGTCTTGTAAGCACTTGCGGCGAGTTTAAAAGCAGGACGCGAAGCGTAGTGCTTTTAACGTCGCTAGTGCTTTAATGGCACTTATACACGTGTATCATACGATACTTTTTCTACGATTGTAAAAAAATAAACACTTAGTTTGGGGACACTTTTTCCGTCACATTGTTTTAGATATTCTAGGTTATGTTAACATGTTTTAATATAGTATTAAAATACGTCGCCAATGGCAACGTGCGAAAAAGACGTAATTTGGGCGCTAATATTAAGAGTGCTGCAAACGTCACTTTTGACACTCGAAACTGTGCAAAAAGTTGTCATTATGACACGGTCGTAGAAAAAATGTCTATCCGTTGGTTAAACGAAGTATAATGTGCACTACCGTAGTACCTACAACTTTTATATAAACAAGTGATATATAATTCTCATACTTTTAGGAGTATGACCACCCCCGCATCGTTGCACTCGATCAGTTTCTTACTTATTTAGAAAGTTATCCAAGGCTTCAAGTCGTTTTTCTAGAGAGTATACAGTGATTACTAAAAAGTCGGCATCAAATAGAAAAAAAAATACTGTTTGTTTTTTCAAAGAAACTTTTTACGGCAATAATTTGTGCTTGCCTGAAAACCTATTTAGCCCATATCAAATATACTGAGCGATTTTTACTTAGTTGCGTTTCTCCAAAATGGTCGAATTCAAAACAGTACTATTTTTTGGCGTGTGTTAATTTTAGCTAACTAAATAATCGCAATGCCAGAAAACAACTTTTTTCTTAAACTTTCGCAAACACAAAGTTTTTCAATTCTTTGAATATTTTTCAAAATGTCGCACAATTTTAAAATGTTTTAGTTGAAGACTTTAAAGATTTATAATTGGTAAAAGCAATGGTAAATATTAATTATTCCTTTTGATTTTTTATTATTTACCAAAAAGTAATTTTTAGGAGAAATATTTTTCACTTATAATTACACGAGAGCTTTTTTTTGTCAAAGTAAACTTGACATTTTAATGAGAATTTTCTTGCTTGGCAATTTAACGAAAAAAACTGCCTCTGAAAAAATTACGAGTCCGAAGGACGAGTATTTTTTTCTGGCAGTTTTTTGAGTGGAATTGCCTAAAGGCAAGGAAACTTGAATTATAAATGTTAAGTTTACTTCGATAAAAAAAAACTTGAGTGTAATTCGGTACGACAGTTTAATGAGTATATATTTAATTTACATATTAGGTAATTTAGAAGTCACTAAATTAACAAACAAGGCGAAAGAACTAAGAACCGCACCGTCGTCGGTCCTTAGCAACTCTGCTAGGCTTACCAGAATTAGACCGTTTTAAAAGTTAGGTTCCGTTTTGTCACTAGAAAAGTTAGGGCAAACTTTTGCCGCTGTCATAGTGACAAAAAAACCGCGACTTATGGGATTTTTAGTGTATGCATTAAATTGTCAGTAATAATGTATTAAGGGCAAATGATTTTGCCGGTAAAAATGTTTGACGAAAGTATTTTGTTTTGGCAATCTTACAAGACAAAATAACTAGATCGAATTCTCGAACCGAACGGAAGGGAATTTGTCAAAGTTAGTTTGTCAAGGGGCATTGCCAAAAAAAAACAACAAATCTTGAGTAAAACATTTTCCAAGCAAAATCATGATCCCGAAATACATTTTGTGGTGTATTTCCGAAATATCGGTTCATTTTGACATTTATACTGATGCACAAGGACAGTTTAAATGACAATTTTGAAATACCACCTTGATTAAAACAACATATTCGGTGGTTGCTTTGGATAAAAGAGGTAAAAGAAACTGATAAAATCCCAAGGGAAAATTTTGATTTTTTGTCACTATAAAAACACATGATTGGTTAAATTTTGAGAAATCATGGCATTTGATTGGATAATAATAGATGCGGGAAATACTAAATAATAATTAATATCTATTTACGTAGCTTCCAAAAACTCTAATCTACCCCTGTTAATGAATTACTTTTACAAAAATCCTCTAAATGTGCTTTTACAATTGTCTAAATGAGATTTTTTTTCTAATTGTAATAAAATATTTAAATTTGCAAAAGCGACATTCCTCTTTAATTACACGTCAAATATAAAAAATTCTTCTCTTGCCGTTTTTTAATATCTTGATCTCATTGTTGTGTTGGCATTTGCAAATTACATTGTCTATTAAATGTTGATTTCTTATAATTTACATGTGTCCAGTCCACATGAAACGGAACTTAAACTATATATAACTTCTATTTAATTTTCAGTTGTAAATTTTATTTTAAAAGTTTGCATAGCACTGCATTGCAGTCGCTTTGAATGAGTTTTGTAGACAAATAATATACGGCTTTCCATAAAATTCGCAACACTTGTTGGCCCAATGGATTCAAGTTTTCATAACTTCAGAAAATATCTGTTATAATGATATAAAATACTGATTGAACTTTGACAAAATCTAGCAATCGGATTTTGTTTTGTTAGTTGCACTTAGTAACAATCAGCTTCGAAAACCAAAATCATCTGCTTATAAAAACTTTCAAAAGTTGATAGTTGTTTTTGTGCTGTTAGCTTCTGATCATTTGGAAGAATGAAAAAACTACGTAGCCATGAAAATTATCGGTAATTAAATAACTTTGAGCGTGGTCAGATGACTGGCTTAAGGAAAACAAGACTTTCACTTGAAAGTATTGCCCGCCTTATAAATCGCGATGTAGCAACTGGGAAAGATGGGAAAGATAATTGGAAATTTTTGGATATCTTACCGTATTCGAGATATAGCTGCTTTATGGAATATGATGTCTCATAACTAATTTAATAACAGGAAATAGATTGCTCAATGTATCTGTAAAAAATAATTCTAGAATATTTTTTACACATAGGAAGAGAGAAGATAAGGTTTTAAATCTCAAAAGTTCTGAGTCCAACAGTTCGTCTTCTTCGTCTGCATAATCATTGTTGTCACAGATCTCTTCATCGTTACCAATATACACAGTTCTGTACAGGTTATAGGCTGTACTTGACATTTACAATTTACAGCACACCTCACCGTCCTTTGTCACAACCAAATGTACCAGTTGCATTATAGAATCTGATGCGCATGGAAGCGCACTGACTCCATCTACCATCTCTGGGAGATTTGGGTGTTCTAGATTAGCGCGTCGCCAATCGATCACCTGGTAATATATCTTTAAGATCTGTGGTGTTAGGTTCTTTTTGCATTTTTTTTTGTTGTAAACATCTACCGGTGCAGTTACCAATATCCGAAATCCTTTTTCATGGCGAGTACACTTGACAAATCAATTGCTCTATCCTTTGTTCATCTTTAGTTTTAAATTCTCCTAAAGATCCAAGTCTTACCAACTAACGCCTCAAAATTTTTTTCTTCTGCAATCTCGAATGTTTTCCAGAAAGTTAATTTTCCTCTAGTTTTAAAGTGCCCGGTAACATAATACCCTGAAAGAGCATGAAAAACCAACAATGTCTTCACTTTTGTAGACCCTAAACAGGAACACCCACGGTTGATGAGTTCTATAAATCGTCTACTAGTTCTAATTACTATAACAAGCATGCTGTCTGAAAAATTGTGACCACCACAATGATGGCCAAAATTATCGGTCTGGTGAAAAAATGTGGAGGATCGAATCACGATGTGAGATGTACAGGGAGTGCAAAATAATTTTTGTATCTGCCTCGTGTGTGCTTTCAAGTTTTCTAACATCATTTCCACTTGGCCTCATTTCTCCACCTGACAACGATCATTTTAATCCTCTGTGCATTCAATACTGCTTTATTTGCTCTCTTCTTCTTCTCCAGCCGTCTGTTGTCCACTCCTGAACCTAGGCCTCCCCTAGTTTTCGCAATTTCACTCGATCGTTTGTTGTTCGTATCCATGTGTTTCCTGCTATCCGTTTTATATCATCTACCCCTTGTCTGGGGTATACCTACGGTCCTCGTTGTTGTTCTAGAAGTCCACTGTACTCTGCGGATTTGTCATTCCTCTCACGACTTTCTGTCGATGTGCCCTGCCCAGCTCCACTTTAGCTTGGCGATTCTTTCGATTAAATCTGTCACCTTCTTTGTTTCTTATTTCGATGTTTAAGTTAATACTTAGCATCCTTCTTTCTATAGCACGATGTGCAACTCTCAATTCGTCGGCTGACCTTTTAGTTAATGTCATCGTCTCCATTTCCATATGTTAGTACAGGAAGGATACAGGTATCAAACACTTTCTTCCTTAAGTGATTTGGTTTGGCTTTCCCACTTTCATTTGATGACCTAGATATACGTATTCATTTACTAACTCTACAAGGTGCTCGTCTATCATATATTGTTTGTTACCGTTCGTAATTTTATTTGCTAGGTATGCTGTTAATACATTCTTAGATTTAAAATAAGATAATAGAAGATATATCACGGCCAGCTTTCCAATATCGGTGATTTTGTACTCAACAGGTGTTGTTCTTCCTACTCTTTTCCTTTTCATAGACTTCTTAAGTGAATTCTCTAGATAAGTATCAATACTAAATGAGTGTCATCGTACTTCAACAGGTAAGATCCTATCTTGTTGTAAAATTCAGTTACAAGGGTGTAGTAGGTCTTCACGTGCGAAGGACTCCGGATCTTTACTTTCCTTTGCCAAACCTTCAAATGCTGGACTAGGTGGCCTGTAATCTTTAGGCTGCTCAGCTATAGATGTCTGTTTACTACCATATTTTCCTCCAAAAAGAACACTTAAAACATACTCTTTAATTGCATCTAACGTTGCTATGAAACTTTCTACATATGTTTTATCTTCTTGTAGTAGGGCTAGACATTTTCCAATTTCATCAGGAACAGCTGCTGGACATGATTCGGGTATTATTTGTTCTAGCAGAGACGACGTTTCTTCGGTACCAAATAGAACTTGGGTCATGTAGTTGTAGTTTGAATATTATTGCTCTTCAAATGTTTTTATCAAATTGCTTTTGTTTCAAGGTAAAATCATTGTCCCATCTAAGCTGGGCATCGAACGTGGTGCTGTGCTGTAGAAAAAGTGTCTTTACTTAGGAATTCTTGTCAGTATTTACTTAAGAATAAAATAACTTAGTTTCATGGCACACATTTTTGTTGCCTTGGTGGATTGCATTTTTTTTTAAATAAAATTGTTGAATCTAGGTTTCATTGGAAATAGTATTTTGGGTTGAATAGCTTTGTCTGCGGTATTAAAAAATAGAGTATACTATGATTACTCTTCCATGTGCACCCGTATCGATAATACAACTGATATTTTGTAGTAGTGACCAAAGACATTGTGCATTGATGATAAAGAGACCTGTGACAACAATGATTATTTAGACGATGAAGGTGTTCATCAGATGACCTTGAAAACAATAATTTCTTGCGTTCTATGTGCAAAAGCTATTTTTAGTATAAATAAATAGTGTTTTTTGAAGATACGTTGAAGATGTGTTTGATCGTAACCAAATTAGTTATGACATTTTTGTAATGTTATAAATAATTGTTATAAAATATTCTGATAACCTTCCTTATTACTTACATTACTGGGAAAAAAAGGTTTAGACCACAAGTGTCGTAGAACTAACCTGCAACGAATTACAGAAAAGAAACGACGTGTTATTTCTGTCAGCCATCTTGAAATTATGACGCCACATAACCTCTCGGCCCCAGAGCTAAACAAAACACCTGGTAGTACTTGATTGTGTGATTCGTAATATCCCCACTAGTCATACTATTCCTTCATCCAAAATCCCATACACTAATGTATATTAACTGATGGCTCGATACTACAAGCGTGACAATAGACTAATAGAACAATAATTTACAATACTTTTATATCTCATTTTTATCTAGTACAATAATTTTTGCGTTCTTCCATACTCTGTTATTTTTTGTTCTTCTATGCATCTATTCAATACAGTCGATTTTTGACAATTTATCTCCACATATTTACTCCATTTCTGTTGTAGTTTGGTCTTCAGATGCTCATATTTTTTCATATGAGTAACCTCTGTTTAGATTTTATGCGTGTCAATACAGGGTATCTCCTCTGAATTTATATTTAATACTTGGGATCTGCTGCTCTTTACTTTATACAGGGTGATTCATAAGTATGGTGTTTAAATTAAATAGGTGTATAGTGACCTCAGTAGAAACACAGTGCACTAAAATTTAATCGGATAACATCGGAATAGGGCTGATGTATACTTTTGACAACCACTGGCTAAATCAGTAAGAGAACATTAACCTGTTGCATCAAATTTGATTAAAATAAACGAATAATTGTTTCTCGCTCCTAGATTTTATTCAAATTCTATCTTATCGCAACCACATATGCCAACTTTGTTGTTAAAAGTTCATTCCAGTGGCCGTCAATAAGTTTAAGCATTATTTATGAAGGATTATTATTAATTTTTTACGTATAGTTTATTACGCAAAGTTGTTCTGTTTAATATCGTCTAACTACTCCTAAATTTGATGATCATACGTACTAATTACCCTGTATATGTGTGTACTTTTGTATAAATCTCGTAAAATGTTTGAATGACCTTCTTTATGTTTCTTTTATTTGTTAATAAAGTCAAATTACTATCTTTAATTGTCTTTATAGTAGATTTACATTTACTTAATTCTTTATTTAGTATTTTAATGTTCATGTTATCTTCAATTGATGCTCTGATTTTTGATAATATTAAAAATATTCTAATGCATTTTCTTATCCTTGCTACAGTTGTTATATTCTATTGATCTTTTACATAGCTGTTATAATCGTGAAAAATCACCTTTCGAGATTTCTACAGGTCTTCACGTTTCGGGGTTCCCAGATGACAAAACATGTTTGCTCAGTTCCGTTTGTTTACGTGTCCGTCTGTCATTCTGTTCGTTGTCTGTCCGTCTGTCTGTTGGCGGTGTAGCTCAAAAACGATTTGTTGGAGGAAGATTATATTTTCCATAGGGATTATATGACTAACTGCTTGGATACCGAATATACATTCGGTTAAATATATACAGGGTGAGCATCTAAAAAAATAAAATTTGCGTATTTTTGTCTTGACTCGAGAACCATTAGTTAAATAAAAGTAATATTATGCACATAACTCAGGTCTTTACACTTGACGGGAATATGCATATTTTGGACCAAATATATACAGGATGAACACCTTTAAAAATTAAACCTTTTTCCTTCGATACTTTCAAAATTTTTAATTTCACTTCAATTCCGAGGGAAGTTCCGAGTAAAGCACTTTACCGATTTTTTAGTACTTCTTGTTATTGTGTTTCTTTTTTAGTTTTTGTTGCTTAATGTATTTCATACTTAGTGTAGATTAAAGTATCGTGTGTCAACTTGTCTGTTAGATCAGTCAGGCTCATGTTAGTTTGTTGTTCACGTTACCGGTTTCAAATTTTAATCATTACTTTACGTAATTATAAGACATATTTTCGAAAAATTTAAAGAAAATTGGTCAACAAATTACATATAAAGCAAAGCTTGTATAAAAGAAATAAACTCAATTTCGACTGTAGTATGCTCTTTCGGTTCAATTTTAATTTTGCATTAATATGTACATGCAGTAAGCTTTATTAATAACTATATTAATAATGTTTACTCACTTGCCTGCTCATAAGTGTTTTAATTTGTAAGCATCTGCATTTATACACCTTTCGCTGAACGTCACAGTTTTTTTTTGAAAAGGATTGTGTGTTGCTAATCTAATACTACATGAATAGGGTTACATAAGCATAAGTCTTTTTTATTTTTATGGTCGCCTCTATCCATTTTGCTGATGCAAGTTTATTACTACAGTCACTTTGATTTTTCTAGATGCTGGAAGCAGTTTCTTCATAAGTTAGCTTTTCGACTATCACAGTGGCTTATTTATTTGAAATGTTATCGTTATCCGTACTGCAGTCGAGTAGGCACTTCAATCTTGTTAATCATTCAGTAGCGCTCTTATCGAATCGCCTATTAAATTTTATTTTCTTTATATGAATTAATTAGCCCAGTCTGAATGTGGACTAATTCTCGGAAATATATGCCATAGATTTTGTCGATGTTGGTTTTCTAACAAGTATACGTATTTGAACGTACCGAAGTACCTACTTTACCCACATGTTTGTTCTAAATCTATTACTGGCCTTACTTTCCGAAATTAGATACCACTTAATTATTTATACTTTACTTATAAATTTTCAAATACGTGAATTTGCATTAATTGTACGCTTTTCTATTGTATACAGTGTAATCAGAATAATGGGTAACAAAGAGGCAACTTTTTTATTTTCCATTTATTAGAAAATTTTGTTCTTGTTAAAAGCCCCTACATTTTCTAAAACTCAAAATAAACTTGCCAAAATTTAAATATCTTTTTTCGTATACGGGGGAGGTTCAAAAATATGAAATTGCTTAAGAATAAAGTACCCTTATTTTTCAAAACACACAAAAATGTTATTTTAAACAGTTGCTTAGAATTGAGAGAAGGTGTATAATACGAAGTCACAGCCACATACTCCAAAAAATATTTTCTCTTGGAGTAGGTAACTGTGACTTCATATTTGACACCTTGCACAAATTCTAAGCAACTTTTTCAATATAGCAATTTGGTGTATTTTGAAAAATAAAGAGGCTTAATCCTTGAGCCATTTTTATATTTTTGCACCTCCCTCGTATACGAAAGGAGATATTTACATTTCGGCAAGTGCATTTTGAAATTTAGAAGATGCAGGGACTTTTATCAGAAACAAATGTTCTAATAAATAGATTATAAAAAAGTTGCTCATTTGTTATTCATTATTCTGATCACGCTGTATACAGGGCGTTCCAAAAATAAATAGAGTAGGTCTAACTCTAGAGCTAAGATACTTTCTTCCTTAAATAGGAACATAGAGCCAAATATGTCTCAGAAAAAGATACACTCTGAAAAAGTTACGCATCAGAAAAGTAGGTTTTTTATTTATGAAATTTCTTTATAACTCAAAACATTACTTTATTCAGTTCAAGCTTGATATGATATAGTTATTATCCTAAATTAAAATTCAACTATGTGTAGAAAGCGCCAGCTACACTACTTGCATACAGTCGCTTTATGTAGGTACACTATACTTCCAGACTTTCATTTGACGGTAATGGTGACGTTTTTATCTTATCATATTTTTTGTTTCTCAGATACTATATTTAATCATTATTACGTCCACAAAATTGCTTTCGGGCATAAATGCAAACAATATCACATGTTATTTCGAAAATAAACTGCTCAACTACAGGTCTAAAGAGTAGCTTCAGAATGTGTAGTTCAAAACGTGACCACCGAACTTCTGTAGATGGCGCCAAGTGCACAAGCCGCCACTGTGCTACAATGCTTGGAAATTTTGCAAAGTGGAAAATCGCCACCTTTCGCCAAAACCAAATAGCGCATGAAGGTGCTCGGGATGTTAGCAACAACTTTGCCCCCTTTCAAAATTTCGATATCTGTAGCCGTTCGAAAGTTACAGGCGATCCAGACAGACGGACGGACGGACAAAACGTTCGCATAAGTACGCTGAAGCTACTAATAAAAGCTATTTAAGTTTCTTTTGTAGTAAAATTTTAAGTTCTAAGTTGCAACTACCTTTTGTATTCTGACATGCAAACAAATAATAAAAATTTAACTGCAGTAAATTACCTCAATTCACAACTAATTGCTAGTAAAACGAAAAAACATTTAAAACTGAACCACTGTATATCTTAATTGATACGGGAGTTATTTAAAAAAATCACAGTATTTTTGTGATTTCGTATATAGGGGACTTGGTAAATGTCTAGCAACTACTTTTTATGAAAATTTGTTGTATCTTGGAAAATAAGCGTGCTTATCCTTACGCTGATTTGGTTTATCTCTCTATTGTATACATTATGAAAATACGTGCCTTAAATAGCAATACGTCCACAGATTTTTTTACTCTAATAAAGTAAAAAACGTTTTAAACATTTTCACTTAATTGATAGTCAAGGACAAAAACTGAGAAGATTTTTATAATTATCACATGCTCCTTATTGCTACATAATTGGCTCATTTTAATATATGTATTATAAAAATTGCGCTGTAATATGCTGAATACTTCATACAAAAACTACGAAAAAGAAGCAAATCTAAGCACTCCCTTGAGATTTGAGATCATAAAGCTTTTTTGTTCCTCGGATACCGCACTTATTCAACGTGGGGTACGCCAAGTCATCTCAGGAGCATAATAAAAGTTCAAAGCTTTTTAAAAGGACTTAGGAACAATTTTGGTGATGGCGATTAGAGTAACTATGTATTATTGTATCCTGTCCTCACTAAAATAGTTGTGACAAGATATAACCACTCCGCTATCTTTTCGCAACCTATTAATTTTAAAGGACAAATTGGTCTGCCAAAGTATAAAAGATGTAAAGTAAAATTAAAAATTTTATTCAGGAAACTAGTAGTTAAAGTAGGCACTACTTGTAAAATAATGAATGTAACTAATAATACTTCGTATAAAAATTGTATTTTTGTCATTTGTTTCTCAACGTGCAGACAATTAGCTTATATATATTTTCAAAAATGGTAACAGTCACTCAGATGCAATTTTTTAGTATTCATAAATTCCAGATTTACGAATGAATGTTGGAAAAAATATCGGCATTGCCATTGCGTCCTGACACTCACATTTTATCCACGAGTAGTTCACCGATAATAGCTAATATAATCTGAAAAAATAATTTGCACTAATTTAGAGTGGTATACCGAATATATTCCAAATCAATCCAAGCATTTATTAGTAAAATTCAAAATATGACTTGAAGAGTTGAATACGCTGAACTTCAAAAACTTAGTCGTCTAAGACTGATGAATAATACTGTAAGAAATATTTTGGGATTGAAAATTCTAACTAAAATAATAAAAATTACATTAAAAGTACAGTTTCAAAAGTGTCAAAAGTGACGTTTGTAGCACTCTTAATGTAGCGCCCGAATTACGTCTTTTTCGTACGTTGCCATTGGCGGCGTAAATTGCCGTAAATTTGAATGTCAGCATAAACTAGAATATCTGACATAATGTGACGGAAAAAGTATCACCCAACTAAATTTTTATATTTCTGTTACGATCGTATAAAAAATAGCGTTGATACACGTGTATAAGTGCCATTAAAGCACTAGCGACGTTAAAAGCACTCCGCTTTGCGTCGTACTCATAAACTCGTCTCACGTGCTTTAAAGACGTACTTATACACTAATATCATAATATACTTTTTCAAGCGTCAAAAATGAACAGAGTTGCTATAGCAGCAATTATTTACGTTGCAATGAATTTTACTTTTATTTATTAGTCAAACAAAGATCAAATAAAATTGTAACTTTTGATGTATGCGTTTCGCAATTAGGTACTAATTTCAGTATCTATAAAATATACAGGTTGCCTAAACTTCTACGGAACATGGCAACTACTTGAGTTGGAAAAGTATAATCAAAAATTATTTTCATCTAGTATTAATGCAACTACGTTTATACTTAAACGTCAAACTTGACATTTGATTTATACACTGAGATAAAAAAACTTAATCGCGGGAGCCATTGAAAACAATAAAACTTGCCTAACCTATAGCATGCTTTTTGTTGACATAGAACTGTAAATTTTTTTTAAGCTTATTTTATTGTTGTCTATAAATTTAAAGTATGAATTTGGTTTAAATTACATATTTTTGTATATTTGTGAAACGGATGATTAGACTGTTAGTCATTAACTAATAATTCAGTTAATTGTAGCACAAATGTACTTACTTTTATAATGAGCAGTGTAAACAGATTTTTTATGGGCTCCCGCCATCAAGTTTATTTTTTATCTCCCTGTAGTTCCGTTCATAAATTAGAAACTATTCCATAGCCATACTAGATGAACATATTTTTTTATCATACTATACAGTGGCCGGGAGCCATAGTTCAGTGGTTAAGCATTCTGCTTACTGATATAAGGGTCGAGAGTTCGATCCCCGATCCCGGTGAGGTTTTTAATAAAATTAAAAAATGTTAATGAAAACCTCTACAGAATGCCATCATTCGGAAGTGCTGAAAAGCCGTGGGTCCCATGTTACTACGATGTGTAGCATGTAAAAGATCCTTTGCTAGGGTTGGAAGTCCTTAGTCTCGGCAAAATTCTAAGTAGGATTAAGGTACCTGGTACTCTAAATGCCTAGACCTCATCCATGGGGTTAGCAAAAAGGTCATATGAAGGCCTACTTGGCTGACATTAGTCTCCCCAAAACTGATAGTACTACTAACGACAGATCAATAAAAAACCAATTAGGGTAGGCTGTGAAATTGAATTATTTTGAACTGGTACTTTAGCCACATCCACAGAATGACATTTTATAACGTTTGTAATTTGACATTTTTATTGTAAACAAAGTTTATAACTTTAAATTGAAACTGCAGCAAAAAAATGAACAAAAATGTAATTTACGATATGGAAATTTACATAAAACTATAGGATATGTTGAAAATGTTGTCCATTTACATCTAAACATAAACGAATTCTTCTTTGCAATCCAGCAAAAACATGATGTAACATTTGAGGTGAGTTGTTGATTTCTTCACACTTTTCTGTTATGCAATTTCTCAGTTCTTCCAAATTATGAATCGGCGTTGAATTTTTAATGTAAGGCCATACAAAAAAATCACATATGTTCAAATCGCAAGACCTAGTTGGATATGGGATTTCAGCGTTCCTGCTTATTATTCTGTTATCGAAAAATTCTACAAGATATCGGAGTGCTTCCCTGGTGGTATGTGCTGTAGCACCATCTTGTTGGAAATACCCATTTTGTAATTCTTCGTCATCTAGCTGATTAATGAATTGGTCGAGTATCTCAACCCGATATCGTGCAGCAGTGAGTGTGCCTTCAAAAAAAAAAATGGGACCCACCAATCTTCTTCGACAAATTCCAACCCACACACTAACTTTTTGAGGATGCAATAGTTGTTCAACAAAAAAATGAAGGTTTTCACTTGACCACCACCTCATATTCTGTGAATTGACATATCCAGAAAGATAAAACCAGGCCTCGTCAGAAAAAAATACAGTGTTCAGAGCTGCTTCATTGTTGAGATTATTTTGAAACCAATTGCAGAATTCTATTCGTCTTGGAGGGTCTATTGGTAAAAGTTCATGAAAACATCGCAGTTTATATGCATGACGGTTTAAATCTTTTTTTAGGATGGTTCGAGTTGTGCCATAAGAAAAATTTATTTGTTGAGCCAATACTCGAATAGAAGTTTTTGGCTGTTCTGCTGTTCATCCATAATCTGCCGGGCGGCTTCAATCGTTGCTTCTGTTCGTCTAAGCGGCGGTCCACTTCCACTTTTACGAGCGACACTACCACTTTCTCTAAGTAACTGCACAGATTTAGTTACAACGTCGCGAAAATAATTGTAATTGAACACTAAATCAGGGTATTCTTCACGAAAATCAGTCATGCAGTCATGAAGTGAATGTTGCCACTCTCCATTTATTCTTACGCCAGTTCGAAAGAAACATTTAATAGCTTTCGCTTTTTGTTGTGTAGTGAATACCATTTTTTCAAACTTAAAATTTTTTCACCAAATAAAAAACTTTAAAAAAATTTTTACAAGAGCGTTCAGTTTTAAATTTTCATGTCAGAAATGTCATTCTCTGGATGTGACTAAAGTATCGATTCAAAATAATTCAATTTCACAGCCTACCCTAATTGGTTTTTTTATTGATCTCTCTGTACTACTATACAGCGAATTTATTTTAAGGCGCAATGCAGTCGTGCCGTCTCCATGAGGATTTGATTGTTACCTATTGGTTTCGAAGGATGCGCTACGTCCACACAATGTGTTTGTTTGTTTGTTTGTTAATGGACAAGGTCTAGACATGCAGAGTACCAAGTACCTTAGACATCGACTGCTTGGGTCATATGGTCAAGGTTCTACTTAGAATTTTGCCGAGACTAAGGAGTTCCAACCCTAGCAAGAGATCTTTTACATGCTACACATCGTAGTAACATAGCACCCACGGTTTTACATCACTTCCGAGTGATGGCATTCTGTAGAGGCTTTCATCTGCATTTTTTTTTATTTTTGAGAACCTCACCGGGACCGGGAATAGAACTCGCAACCCTTAGATCAGTAGTCAGGATGCTTACCACTGAGCAAACGACCCCTGCCCATACCATGTGTAAATGCGTTTATTTTAAAATGCAATATAGAAACGTTACTGAGTAGGTAAACAGATAATGTGTTCTACGGAGAAAGGAATTCTGTTGATCAAATGGTATAAAGACTTCAATTTACAGTAAGTACGTAAGTTATTCCATGTTACATTTCCTGTTGTTATTTGCGATGCTTATTTTTAAGTACAATCACGATTCATATATTGCATTTTAAAAGAAACGCATTTACACATTACTGAGCGTGGCTTACCTTTAGAAACAATCAAATCCCCATGGAAACGCAAGATTACATTGCGCATTAAAATAAATTCACTGTATTATTTACCATAAGAGTAACTAAAATGGAAAATAATTACTTTGGTAGCTAGACAACAAGTACAATAGTACATGTGCCATAGTATTTTCTCTTGATAATATACATATATTGATTACTGTCTAGCACATTTATGTTCCTTACAATATTTTAGACAACTGGTATACAATATATACAGGGTCCTTTAAGATTGCACTAGATTGAAATTCGCTACTTCACGAGCGTAACCTACATATAACAATGTATACTATTCTCGGTGCTGAAGCTCCCTTCAAACACAATTCCGGATGAACGTGCATATGAACTTTTTTGTTTATTTTGACCTATAGAATTTTGAAACACTTTGGACACATTAGTTACTGGCAACTTATATAACT
>OW679194.1:130866188-130904879 GCA_940337035.1 Agriotes lineatus | reverse complement strand
GTACATATTATGTTTTGGTTCCTCTGCTATCTGCAAGTTACGATGTCGATGCAGATGACGGTGAACCGATGTCGATGCAGATGACGGTGAACCGCCAACCGGCAAACCGGCTGACTTAATCGAAACGAATCGAGAGCAAAAATTTATTCGAATGATTATTCAAAGAATCATTCGGTTATTGATATCATTCGAATGCAAATAATTCGGTTATGAAAATTGTCCGGTTATGCCCATCACTAGTTAGAAGCGCCAATGTTAAATTGAAACTGTCATTTAACACTTTCATATTGTGTCCAAAATATTGAAGGATTTATAAATTTGATTGTACTCGTAGGAAATTTTAATTTTTAGCCATATGTTGTGGATTAACATTTACTTTAAATATTTAATATTGGTATTCAATTAGAATTAAAAAGTTGACGTATTAAGAAAACAATTAATAGACAATTCACTTTCCAGTATGTACTTCTAAATGGGTAATTTTTTGCTATTTTGAACTTTTAATTTGGGGCAATCACTTGTAGTTTTATGTTATGAGTGTGAAGCATGCTGGACCATCAATGCAGAAATGAAACAGAGGCTACTTGCAACAGAAATGTACTACATCAGGCGAAGTGCTAGAATTTCCAAGCTGGAAAGAGTAAGGAATGACGAGATACGGGAAATAATGAAAGCTACGGGCACAGTTGATCGGATAGAGAGAAAATCCTTAAAATGGTTTGGTCACCTAATGAGAATGCCCGAGAACCGATGGCCAAAAGGCGTGTTCTCTTGGACTCCCTCGGGCACCAGGAAAAGGGGCAGACCACGAAGATCGTGGAACGAGCGGATTAGAGTGGCAATGGCGGGAAGAGAACTGGAAGAAGATGATGTCTTTAACAGAGAGGTTTGGAGAAGGGATACGGGGAGACGACGACAGTGATAATAGATGTAATAACAGTGTGTTGTATTGTATTGATGGGTATACATTTTAGCCCGTAATATGTACATATAACTTTTAATTTGTTTAGGCCTTTAGGCGATATCGACTCGAAATTCGAGACGAGAGTTACCAAAACTTTAGTCTTGATACTTCGAGATGAGAGACCAAGCAATATTCTATTTTCATCTAGATACTGTTTAGAGAATTCTCTAACTCTGGAAAAATTATTTACATCTGATGGTGCTATTCATATTAAACAGTTGTGAAATTAGTTTTGTCCTTATGACTTAATACCTACAGAAATTACTGGTATATTTATCATAATAAACTTCTGAATATTTCCTGCAAGTTCTTATCACTAGCATACCTATACCTTTCTGGCGAATGAAAACAACTATTCTCATATAAACTCAATTTCTTATGCGTTAATTGCTTCTATTTTGATGTATAAGAATAAAATGAACAGTAGTTTGTTTAATTTCTTTGAACTTACATGTTAAATAAATTGTAGTCCATATAGTGCATATAATAATAATTTATTATTGTACCAGGAATTTATACATACAAACAATTGAACGACACAATTACAAACGTGCAAAGTGAAAGAAAAAATAAAAGCAATCCAACTAAAAGAAATTGCTAACTATGATTCTAACAAAGAAAGGAATAATCGAATGCCACACATATGAAGAAGAAGTAGCTAAAGAAAGTGAGTGCATAAGGGATAAAACACGAAAAAATAGTAGGTAACAGAAAAAGCCCATAACAAAGATATTCAATTACTGTCAAACAAAAAACTAAGAAAGCACCATCACCTCCGCTTGTAGTATTGGAAGAACTTTATTTGTGTAAAAACCAGACTAACGAATTTATTTGGACCATCTTCATTACTATTTATTGGAAAAATATTATAGCAGGTCTGAATATAAATATTCCATAAATACTAGCATAGGTATACAAACTCTAATAAATAAGTAAGAATTTTACATACCTATTAAAAAATTAAATGGGCGTTAAAGATATTCAGTGCGACATGACCTACTTACAGATTTAAACTTGAAGGCGACAAAATTTATATTTAAGCATTTAGCTAATTTTCTAGATCATATCCTAGTGCAAACATGTTTCGAGATTCGAGCATTCTGGAATCAACGAGATCAAGACGAGAATTGAACTTCGAGATCGAGAGTGAGGTTCAATTCTTGCCTGGAATAGTGAGATGAGATGGAGAGTCATCTAATTCTCGTCTCGTTCTCGCCTCGCGGCATCACTATTTGCAGAGCTTCATTTCGGGAATGAGGCAAAATTCTAAATATAATTTTTTGATTTGCATCAACAATAGGTACATATTGAATTTTATTTGAAATGTTCTGTTATATTTATAAACACGTTACTACCTACATCAAAAAATCATTAGTTTTTCTAGTTTTATATATCCTCTTTTCCCGCTTTCCGCAAAATATTAGTCTCTACAACAACAAGAGAGACACGTGCAAATTATTTTATATTATAAAAACGATAATAAAATCGTTAATTTAGGCTTCCGTGTTTCTGAAGTAAAGCCAAAGTTCAATTGTGGCACTAGCTTCGATGTACTTTAATAATGCAGTACTTCAAAAACGTGTTAACTAACAACAGTGATTCGAATTTAAATATTCCAAATATCCTAGGATTAACGAAAGCGAGTTACAGTTTATGTTATAATGCTGATGATGGCCCGTTTTTACGACGACGTGCTTTACTAAATTTAACTATAACCGTTATCTAGGAGGCAACTAAAGCGATAATCAATACAAAATTTATTATTGCTATAAAGAAAGTGAAAGGGCGGGCCATTTGACATTAAGAGCTACTACAGGCTATACGCCGTTAATAACATTTTCGCTAGGAATTTTTATATAAAGTGTGTGGCTGAGAAATAAATAGGCAAATAATAGTGTTACTTTACAGCTAATAGGTTACAGTTACCTATATTAATCTTTAATATTTGTTCTTGATTTCTGTTATAAGTGAAACAAAAATCTTCTGTTAACAATTTAGGTGCGCCTAACATAAAATTTAAAGTTGACTCATTTTGAAGTTTTAACGCCTGCATAATGGGCAGTTGAAGAAGCTTAATATTCATTGGGGTTAATACATTTTTGAAAGAGGCAGCTTGCTTTGAAGAGCACTAATACTTGGAATAAACGTTCAACTGCAATCAGTGCGCGTAAATCCACTTTTGTTTGTACATCACTTTACTTAAAAGTTAATTAAATGATCGTAAATATAAAGCGCATCAAATTATGGTGTTAATAACCTAAAATTACACCCATATTGCGTATCAGGCAACAACCACACCCTTACCAATTTAGTCTGTAAAAATTTTACACAAATAAGATAACATCAGCAATTAACGGAATAATTAAATTCAAGTGGTCGTCTGCGTAATTGCAAATTTGCAATTTAATTGGCATCAAACTTATCATGCCATCTTATAAGCAGGAGCTGGTACCGAAAATACCGAGCAAGATCCACGGTAGCTGATTTATTAATTTAACCCTCACTAATTACTTATAACGAGGAAAAATGCGTAATAATGAATAATAAGCCAAGGGGAAGCTTTTTGTGCTTTTTGCGGCTCCTCCGATTTAAGCGCCTTTAATGAACTAAATTGGGCAAAAAAATCAAATATTTTTTCTTTGAAAACAAACAAAAGAATGCCGAAGTTTGTGGTCCACTTCAGGCTCCCGTCTTCATCATTCCATCTTTCTTTACCCAGCATGCAATACGTGTTGGTTTAATGGCCGCCGAAAGCTTCCTTACAATGGGACAGCCGGCAAAGGGCGTGGCGAAAGTAGCCTCTTCCGAGGTATCAATAATTCCAATAAGACGAAAATGCGACTTACCTCGGCACTTTTTCTAACAGTAACGCAAGAAAAACTAAACATGAGGTTATATTTGCCAATGTTATTTATTTTACAGCGCAACGGCGACGCTTTCTGTCATCAAATCGTGCAATTTCGGCGGTGCAACACACAACTACACACTCAGCCTCAGCCATGTTGGATGCTTTCCCCACCAAGCCGAAATTATTCCGAGAATTCCAGCATCCCAACGCACCGAAGATTAAAATTTCGCCTATTTTACTCCTTAGTTATGTTTTCAGATGCTTTTAATTGCTATTCTTGGGTAAGTGGAAATCTCATACCGTTTCCGTGGTAGAACCGAGTTGTAGGTAGTGACGTAAGTAGTTGTTTGTCCTCGGTATAGCGAGTAAATGCACGCTCCGAAAAACGAAAGCTTTTCGGCTTGAACGACTGTAGCCCAACGCTGTAGCAACTGTAGAACTTGAACTTCTTAGAGACGAGTGCTTGCTTTTCTTAGAAAAGTACATACTTTTGTTACATGAACCGTGAAAAATAGGTTATCAGTGTTTACGAAACTATAAAATACTTGTGATCTAGTTAAGATATCTGAATGTTAGTTATCTTAACTAACTCCAGTACAAAGAACTATTTAAAATAAGGTTATTTATTGTGTTAATCAATAAAAATATACCTACCTATTAGTTATAAAACATTAAAAATATCGTAAGGTATATTATCACAAAGCCGTGCGAAGAATTAATATTAATTAACCATATGATATTGCCTAACTTGTTTAAGTTTTAGACAATATCAAAATGTTAAAGGAATATAGGTACCTATTATTATTTTAAAAGTTTAAAATATTTAGTATTATCTATATGGTTTACACACTGACATTTACCTGTAACAACTATTTCCAATTCTGCACACCTAAAACAAAAGAACGAGTGCTATTTCTTATACTATATTTCTTGGTAGGAATATATCACATTAACATCATTAATCGTAGAACGGAGAATAATTAGATATTTTCTGTACTGTTTTAGCATAAGTATATAAATAAACTATATAGGCTAAATACACATAAATGAGAAAATACATTGACAGGATTGAAACTCCTTTTTAGATTCGGTTCGATGTACAAATAACATTTTATTGTTTTAAATATATACTCAGTATATTTCGAGAATATAACTTTCTAGCGATATAAGTAAATTTCCAATTTATCGGCATTGGTTTTTGAATGAAATAACTATTTTCCGTGATGAATCTTTCCATAAGTATATTTCTTACACGAGTTATGTAATTAGTTTTCTAACGGAAGTATACATCTGTTATTTCCTAATTATAAATATCTGACTAAACTGCTGCATTTAAAAGTTATAAAACAGTGATGTTTTCGTTACTACAGTACCTATTAGAATCATTACCAATTTTTTAAAACTTGTAAATAATGTGTAATTTTCAAAAAATACGTATTAAAAAAATACCACATATCTCTATAATACAAAGATAATTTATTTCAAGGAATTTTATTTTTTGTATCTCTGAAATCAATTCCAAGCATTCATTACGATTGCTTCTGTTTGATTATTTATATCCAGTTTTCTGCAGATGTGAATTACACTGTAAGTTCCTAATGTTCACTATGCTATATAAGAGTTAAATGTAATGTGTTCATATTATTTATTTATTAACTGCTGCCCCAGTTAAACGAAAATACAGTTTTATATACGTTTGTATGCAGCTACATTTAATATGTACACTATTTTCGTAGAAATGTCTACAAATTATATCAATTCACATCTTTGATTTTAATTTTTAACCAGGTTAATTTAAAAAAGTAGTTTAATTGTTATAGACTTCGTAAGGCATTTTTTTTTGTTTTATTCTAAGAAACAATTCTATAAAATTACGAAAAATCATCAAAGTTTTTGTAGAGGTTCTCATTGCCACAAATTTATGTGTTTAAAAGCGACAAATCCTTACACGACGTAAACAATGGAAGGTCGTCTAAAGTTTCTTGTCTCTCAGATGTTACATAAGGCATAGAGATCAAGAACAAACATTCTTTGAGCTTTGATGCAGTAAATAAAATCAATTAATTGTGAAAGTTGTCCTTAGCTGAAGGAATTTTTAATCATTATGTGATCTCGTCGACAAACAAAGCTACTGCGTCACAGAGTTTCTTTCCCATATATATTTTGAAAACTATTAAAGTTTCCTGTCACGTTACTGAATTCCTCCATTGTCTAATTTAGTGTATCTAATTATTTTTTGTTTCCCCATTTTCCCTAATAATGATTTTTCTGAAAACTGAAATTAACGTTGAAAAGCTCCGAAACCGTTCGTAATGTTTAAGTCATGTATGGCGGCACATTCATTACACAGTTTATCAAATTATAGTTCAGCTGTTATGCTGTTCACGTATAAACCTCGCAGTGAGTACGTGAATATTCTTTTTAATAAGAAAGCCCCTTGAGAACCTAAGTTAAACACTGTAATCAACCAACCGAGAGAGTGTGTTTTAAGGGCCACTTTATGTAAAGGTCATTGCTTCATGCGGCATTTTTAAAAGTTCAGGTTAGGGAAGTTTATCGACTGTTACACATTTGGCTAATCTTAACGCAGGTATTTTTGCCTGTTCGACTAAATGTTATTGGACAGAATTCATTTATATATAATTTTGGTAATGGAAATACAAATTAATTATGAATCTGTTTTTAAAAACTAGAACTAGCAGCAACATACTGGTATGTACGCATATAAAATTAAATTTATAAGCATTGACACCGGAATTCCATCATACATTCACTTTTGCGAGACGTGGGTGCAGTTTTAGAGAAATTAATTAACGGAATCAATGAATTCCTAATTTAAATCTTTCTATAATCTAATTTATGCAAGTTTGGTTAGATTAAAACTGCCAAAAATATTAATTTAAATTTATTTATGACATATATTCGAGGCAATTAGTGTTTAAGCTAATGCATTTGAATGAATATGGAGTCTGGGAGAAATATTGCAAATAAAAAATGTTAATTAATTTCTGTGGGATAATTTTTAATTAGGCTACTTCTGTTATAGTGACACTCACTAGACAGCCAATACGGGCCAGAGAAAGCTGTTCCCTTAAAGGCATTAAAAATATCGCATCGCTTTGAAACATATTGTCCTCAACGAAAGTTTACAGTACTATCTTAAAGTAATTAATTTATAATACTTTGCGAAATTATGGAAAATAATGTTTTTAAATATAACAACAATCATAATTGTTATATTATTGGTTAGAAGGTTATCGCCGACATATCTATGTATTTCGGGTAAATCACGTCATTCGTAGTAGAAGATAGCGAAATTAAGGTTGCATTAACACAAAAAAACAAATAAATATATTTTAAAAGAATTTTTCTACAAGGAGATTTAAAGACGATGCTTTGTAGGCAATATTCCTAAGTAGCCTGGAATAGATTGACGCCAAAGTTAGATCACAACGGCATAAAAGATAACCTTTCCCTTCGAGTCAAAGGTTTCTTGTCAGAGAGATATTACAACAATCTACGTGTATTAAGCGGCGTTCCACAAGGCTCTGTGTTTGGACCTCTTCTATTTCTTACATGTATCGGCATTGCCATGCATCTTAAAATCACACAATTCATTCTATGCGGATGACACAAAACTTTATGGAAATCCCCTTACATCTCGATACTACTGCAAGATGATATCGATACTTCAATCTTATCACTGTGCTCTGGGTATCACCATAACCAATGATCTTACATGGTCGCTCCTCTCTTAACATTCATGAAACTATTCAAAATATACGTCCGGTAGCCTATTAGAGTTTAGTGGTCTAGTATGGAACACAGATCTTGTTTTGGAATATCTCCAACGCTACCTTATCGTCTTCCTTTTGGAAAAAATCGTCCGTCCTACCAAGAAAGCCTATACAGTTATGTAACTTAACCGCGTTTAAAAATTGTAAATTACCGACTGACTTATAATAACATACCTATAGTGCTTTAACATGGTTTTTCTTGATATTTCCGAATTGTTTACTACTAATACAGACACAAGATTGTGCGACCATTACCTAAAGTTAAAAAAAAATCCATCTAGTGCGGATCAAAAGTGTTTCAATACCAGAGTGTTTTTAACGTGAAACAATCTTCCAAGTGACATTATTGGTACAGCTTGTTTAAATATCTTTAAAAACAAACTCGATCAGAGATTTGAAACTAGAACTGTGGTTACTTAATTTGATATAAATGTGTAAACGCATTTAATTTTTTAAATTTAATAATAATAATAATAATAATACCTTTTATGTACGACATATATTTGAATCCAACATTTTTAATAAGCGATACCTACTTGTATTGGCCGATATTTTTGATGGCCCTAGCTGTGTGAGCCGCATTACTGCGAAGCACTATCTATGCCAGACGACTTTTGTAAAGACATACAATGAAAACGCTATTAGTACGATGTGATGCAGTATTTTTCATAAGCTTAAAGTACATAAAACATCCTTTAAGATATGTTTGAAATTGTAAACTCTTAAATATTTATGCAAAAAATATTTTAACTTGTTTTTGAAAGGTAATTTGGTAGATCTATAGGTAACACTACAACTTTAGCAGCAGCAAATTAGGTACCGGCTTTGTTTTCTCATCCAATTTCTTAATCGAAATATAATTATTTTTTAATACAGTAAGCACCAAAATTTGTGGGATACTTTGTTTTCGCAATAATAAAGTGAATCCCGTGTCAGTTGCACTGATAACAAATGATATTCAGAAAGTACTTTTCGAGATAATTTGATATTAGATAATAGCGAAGTATTGGTGATTACAGCACACTATCTTTTTTCACATACTATAAAAATGTAATGTATTTACTCCTAAATACAAAATCGCTTAGAACAGTAGTACTTATTACGGGAAATCGCTTAGAAAAGCGGCACTTTTCTGCATAGCAACACTTCTCTGTATAACAACCCATAATTTAATTTTTAAATTTCTACTATCAATAATATCTATGCATTACCCTACATAGCTACCTGAAAAAATAGCATGTGTAACGCGCAAGAAAAGTATTGTTCCGTGCTCGGCACGTAGTCTCGGCTTCGCCTCGATTAAAAAGCTCGCACCTTGGACGGAAATACTACACTTTTTTAAACTTGTTGCACAATATACAATTTTATGACGCATTTTAATACCACAATTTAAAGAAAAGATAAATAATTATTGGTTTCACCCACCTGGATTCAACACTGTAGAAGAGCAAGTAGATCAAGAATATGGCCATTAACTAATTTTTATACGTTCACTTAATCAATTGTTTCATAATTTTAAAACTGTCCAATGCATTTTGGTGCTCACTGTAGCCTATATATTTATTAAATTATGGCTAGAACAAATTTAAATCAATATAAAGCCGCAAGCTGGTTCTAACACCAATTTCTGTAAATGTTCCTCTTTTATTTACAAGTACCAAGGCTATCAATTTTGTTGAAATTGCGCTATTGTTATTTGCATGTTTTTTATTATGAATTCTGTTGTGAATATAAACCCCCATCTGGAAGAATGAAAAAATCTGTAAAGTTTAAATGTTAGTTTAGGTCAGGTATTCAATGAATATTAGTGAATTTTAGATAGTTGCTTCTACATTTTTTATTTTTAAACTAAAACAATATATAGCCCATGATTCATTTTGCAAATGCTTTAATTTAGTACCCTATTTAATTATTTATATTTAAAAAATATTTTAATGCTATTACAAAACCAACAGCTAATTGCAAAAATAATAATTTTAGATTTCATCTCTTAACGTAATATTCAAGGATTTATGAGAGCAGCGGCAATCTATTTTTAAACTTCGCACGTCTTAGCTTAGTTTGATAGACATTTTACATAAATTCACAACAAATAGGTATATAACTGACAAACATTTAAAAATTATTATTTATGACAGAATAGTTGAGATTCTTAAAAAATATTCAAATTGTTAACATCACTATGCGTCATTAGTAATAATACAAGTAGGCACCTGTAGAAATATTTCAAAAAAATAGAAGCTGGTAACTGACACGTCATTTCCATTTTAGAAAACATGATTGATTTACTGAGCGGTCTCCACAATAAATACGTTTCATTCAAATATAAATCAAAACAAGTCTAAGGTGTACCGTAGCCATTTGAATAAACGTACACGACACTTGCTAATGACCACCGCGCTGAAAAGGTCAAGAGTGCTTGTTGTATACATTAATTACGTAATAGGCGCTTTATTAGCAATAGATTAAGTTTTCTGCCAGCCGCTCGACCCGCCACAAATCGGCGAGAGATTATAAAAAGCGCGTGATAAACTCGCGAAAGATAACATAAAGCTTTCAGGGAGCAGCGCAAACTGTGTGTACAAATACTTGATACACCTTTAGCAGTTCAGTCTTTAAGAAATGGAGTAATAATAATACACGGAATGAAAACGGCGCCCTTTGCGTCTCGGCACGGCCGTGTAAAGCGCTATTCGGGTCTATAAACGGAACATAACATGGAGTGGCGCGCGCTAAAATGGCGCCCAACCGGTCCCTTGTGGTTCAGCACCCTTTCGACTCGATTCTACGCGACTGTATTCAACATACATTTAAAAGGATTTTAACTTTTTTTCCTATTAAGGCCGTATATTCGGACGGGAGACTTACTTTAAGTTCAGGATTTATGCGAGTGTCTACTTAGGAAAATTTCGAGGTTATAAATTCAAAGTCGTTTGTTTTTATAACTAAATCAGCGCCTGCTTCGACCAGAGGGTTTTATGTAACAATTCTGATTATGGTTAGAACAGTGAAATAAAAATGACTTGTCCCTGTGAGTATGTATAATGAACAGATGCACTGATGGACTGCAGTGGCCGTACCAGTGAAACAATGCAATTACCCCCATCCCCTAAACCAAACCCCGAAAATATTTTTTTAGTAGGCCCCTTCTGGTTTTTAAATATGATTCTAAAACAAATTACTGGATTCGCCGAAGTAACCTTCCAATACAATATTGGGTCTATATCAGGACTATCTTAATTTTCTATAGGTACAGTAACTTAGAGCTCGGATACAGTGAACTCGAAGGAAATTTTAAAAACAAGCGTTTAACATACATTGCCAAATCTAAAGAACATTTTTTATTCGACAGTTAGCTACATTTAAATGATAGAAATGCAAAAGACAAAAAATCGGAATCCCACTTCTGATATTATCTACAGACACCACAACTTAATGAAATAGAAGAACAGGGTTTACTTAGTATAAAGATTGAAAAAAATAAGTCAATCGCAAGCGAACAAGGTTTAAGTAACCGCTTAAAAAATCTTAAAAAATATCCAGAAAATATGTCAGCTCAATATAAGTAAGGTACCTATATGTCAACATAATATCAGTTATTGGGCTGCGATTAAAATTCAGCATCCATACTTGAAGAGCAATGACGATTTAGTTGTCCGAAATCTTAACACATGCAGAAAACTATAGAAGCAGGTAAAATTCCTAGACTTACTTTTGTTGATAAAAATTAAAATTATAGTTATGTACCAAGGGCATAAGAAGTCGCTTATGATCCGCTTCGGGAAAATTGGCTAAGGCTTTAACACGTCTAGGTTCGTAAACGCTAGTTATGTACGAGGTACATACAAAATTTTATTTACACACCGGAATATTCGCAATTAAAACCAGATTAATAAGTTTTCAAAATGTTAGTAACCTACAATGTCATTGCTTGTCAAACTACACACAAGACACTAAACCATTTCCGCCCGGCTGAACGTAAGTAAATTTTATGTACGTCAGCATTATAAAGTACCTGCTACTACAGAGAGATCACAAATAAACTTGATCGCGGGAGTCATTGAAAACAATAAAATTGCTTAATATGTAATTAGCATGCTTTTTGTTGACAGAGAACTGTAATTTTTTTTTTTTTACTTAGTTTAAATTACATATTTTTGCATAGTTGTCTAGCTTATTAGACTGTGTGACATGAACTAAATTCAAATGTAGTTCTATAAAGTGCATTGTAGGCAATGGACACATCTTTTATGGGCTCCCGCGATCAAGTTTACTTTTGATCGCTCTGTATTTATGATATAATATTTCTGCCATGAGTAGTTCTTTACAGCACTAGTAAAATAAAATAACTTTATACTACTACTACTACTACCTACTATTACTACAGCTAATACTACTACTGCTGCTGCTGCTACTACTACTACTACTATAAAGAGCTACTTAATGGCCGCAAAACTATGTCATAACAAAGCACTTTAATGTCCAATTTGTTTCTGCCACAAAAAATATGTAAAAGTTCTAAACTCGACTTTTTTCTATTTTAGCTGTCGAACATAAAGCTTTGTACACAACTCGTACATAATCTGACATTATTGACTCGTTCTCTTTATTAACCTCGCTCGCAAAGCTCGCCAGGCCATAAAATAGACTCCTTCGTTAAAGTCCTACATTATGTATTTGTTATACCAAGTGCTTTAAAGGAAATTACATACGGATTAACAATGGAAAATAAAAGTCAACAGCAAGCTTTAAAATGCATTAAATATTATCAGTGTTGTCAAAAGTTTATATCGAAAATTCAACTAAGCTACAAGTGCAATGGGATTTACAATAGAACACAAAAAAATATATTTTCCATGGTTAACCCTTATGTAATTTCCGTTTGAACATATGGTATAATAGTATATTATTATACTAGCTTAACAAAAGGGCCTATTATAGCACGATCAAATTTAGAGCACGACGAGCGTAGCGAGGAGTGCTCCAATGGAACAAGTTTTTTTACTGGAACAAATGAAAGTATTTTCTGTCTATGATCAACAATCTTATAAATTCACTTTTCAACATAGTCGCCTCTCAAGTCCACACATTTTTATTAGTTCCGTTCCTGTACAACTAGGTCTACATCATCATCATTCTCAGAATGTCTACCTCGTAGATGCTCCTTGAGCTTTCCAAACAGGTAGTAGGAGCAAGACCGAAGCTGTAGAGAGGATGTCTTCATGAAGCTTGTTGATTGAAGTTCTTCGGCGATCACGACGAACTGTACTGACATCAAAGCAGTTATTACCATAAACTTGGGGTAAACGGTTGTAAATTTCGATAGGAGTCATATTCTCTGCGGTTAGAAATTCAATCGACCATCTGTGTTTGTACCGACTTTCAAAATATTTACTTGGTTTCTCTGCCACAATTTACACATTGAAATTTGACACACGGCAAGTAAATAAAATAGTGATTTCTGGAAGCATATTGCCGATTTTGGTAGTTATTTTGTTTTCGAGATATGGGCTTGAAAGCATTACTTTTCAGCACAGCCTCGTATAAAAAGTTAACGAGAAACAAAGAAAGAGCAGAACGACGTTCCGGTACTTTTTTTATAGAGACGGAATCCGTTCCCGAACTTTTTTTCCAAACATACTAGAAAATCATGAATGTGATCAATACCATCTAACGTTATTTTCAAACTTTCATAAACATTTTCGCACGCCCTTGGTGACCTTAAAACTAATATTATTTTTATATTTATTTTATATTCTTTTTGAAAATATAAAACCTCCCGTTGAAAACTTGGTTTCACCGCTGACCAACAAACGTTTCACTACTATTTTTTTTTTAAATATACCACTGTAACTGTAGCAGGTTCATAATGCCTACAGGCAGTTATAATTGATAATATACTAATCTACAAAACTAATTGATTTAAATATCAGTCACTATATTTCTATTCAGATTGGCCAACTTTACCGTACAACATTTTTGAATAAGAAAGAATTCTTTCGAAAAACTAGGCGTCTGCCTCTGCAGCCGAGGCTACAGCGAAATTCGGAGCATTCGGGAAAGAGATCGACCCCCCGGACCGACCCGGGCGTTCCGGTTTCGCTTAGTTAAGGTTAGCCTAAGCACAGGATGGAGAATAATTATTCTTTATTCTCTATGCTGTGGCCTAAGTAGCGCCCGCCACCCCTAAAGTAATGCGAAAACGGTTCCGGGGGGGGGGGGGGGGGGGGGCGTAACGGTTAGTGATAGGTGCAACAAAAAAAGACTAGTTGACTTTTTCTTCTTTTTGCAAACATAAAAATATGCCATTTGGGTTTTTGGATTCTTTTTGCCTCCCGCATCCAAATCGTGGGGGTTTCCGGGCGGACAGTTACGCCACTGTGCGGTAATTTTCGAAACGTGTCGGGTTTACGAAGTGTCGGACGAAACTATAAAACAGCCGCCACCTCTGGGCACTTCTTACACATATTTTAGCCCGTCTAAACCGCGTTGCACCATGAGTCAGAGGTTACGATTATTAGATAATTTATTGAAGAGCAAGTCGTGATAATTGAATCAGATCCGAATCAAGTCACGAAATAATGCGGAACTGTTAAAACTGCTGGCCGGAGTAAAACGGTCCTTACAGACCCGTAAATACGATTCAAGAGAGCAAATATCGAGACAGTTCCCATTGATTTTACGATCATTTTACGGGCCGTAAAAATCTAAGTTATGGCTTGTTTATGTTTACTACTGTTTAGTGGTAATAAACGTAGGATTTAGTTACAATGCGCCCAGACCTATGCCAACTTGAGGCGAGTTACTCGCGAGTTTCATGCGGCATCAATGTCAGTTTTATTGACGCGTTTGATGGCCTGTTTATTATTCCACCTTGTAAAGTGGATGGGATTATTACTTTATAGTTATTTTATTGTATTATATATGTCTCTTTTAATTTAGCGTGCTTTAATCTCGAATAAACTTGTTTTATTTATTTAGATAAAACGGCGCTATAAAACTCCTAATATGTTTTGTGTTGGGGTAGGTCAGTCACACATAATTTCGGCTGCTTGTTTAATATCGTACATAACCACTTACGCTAGTTTTATTTATCTAAACCAGCTGGTTTGTATATTAGTGTTGGGCTATTCTAAATAGCACTGCGTTATTAGGAAAATTAATACTTATATGTAGTTGCTAATAAATGAACTTCGTTTGTTTTTTTATGTCTTAACAGTAATTATAATAACAACTATTGATACCTATAAAAAGTATAAAAAAAAATATAGAATACATAAAAATTATAATTTACTTTCGATAAATACCTATATAATGTTACTACACAGGACGATCACAAAAATAATTAGGGGTTCATTATGGATACTTATTTTGTAGTACAATTTAATCTGTAACTTAATGTCTTAATACTGATTTTTTTATTACTCTGGAACAACCCTTATGTATTTTTTATTAGGGCACCCAATAACTCTTATTTAAACATTTTATTACATCGCTTGAACGATAATGGGCCCCTCATTTCACACTTTAATAGAGCTGCATCCACACTATATTCTTATATTCGGCCAACTCTAATTTAAGCCCGCAATTTGTTCCAAATATTTTATTTCCTCCAAGTACACAGCTGTGTATCTTATCACGATTTCCCACTGCCTGGCATGTTTATTACGAGGAAATTCTGTCAGTACCAAATATTAAAATAGAAGTAATGACGTAGCGTCTGCAAATCGTTTTATTTTTATAATTACATAATTTCGAAAAATGTGGCCTAATATTCCACAATCCTAGCAAGTTATATTTCCTGTCCAATAGGAATGTGTGGTGTTTTCAAGCAGCCATAGAAGATTAAGGCGGATCGCAACCGGTTTACGAAATTTAGGTCCGTCGGACAGGCATCTCGGCAACTGTAATCCATTTTTCTGTCCTCTCGCTGAATATGACGGTTTGTAGGGATGCAAAAAATCGTCTGAATTGCTGCTAATATTTGTAATGTTTATAGTTGAACGAAATAGTATTTTAAATTGTAGTTAGCCTGCAAAATAAATGAGGAGTTCATACTTTCTTGTAAAACAAACATCTATGTCTTCCTACCGATATTATCTAGTAAAATAAACGTAACGCAAAGCGATTTAGTCATTTTATGAACTGAAACTGCTTCAATAATGTGATAATAGAGAAAATAATAATTCAATTTCAGCATGTATTATCTATATCTTTCTAAAAAACCGTTTTAACACCTCGTACAGTAGAAATCTTACACGTGTAACTTCCGATAAATATTACATACAAAGATGCCCATGGAGGCTTGAATGTTGTTCGGCTTCGCCAAAGAAACAAATGAATAGAATAATTACATCCTTTACACCGAAAGGTAAAAAAGTTAGCGATTATGAATAAACAAATTAAATACCCAATTGAAATGTATTAATAGAGTGCGGCAACGCATTGAATCGAAGTAGGTAAGTACAATACACAAAAAAATGATGAAACAATTGCATTATCCGAGCTCAATTTTTACGTGAATAACAACTATCAGGTGAAAAGCATCAGCACTGCCTCTAACTTCCTATTCAGCATCTGTTGACTCAATATAATTATTAATCAATGTATTATCCTAAATATAGTAGCAAAAATATTCATATCAGTGCTCTATGCACTTCTTCAAAATAAATATACGGCAACATTTTGGAATTTTGAGTTTAGCATTTAAGAAGCATGTACACAATTAGTAATGGTTTTCCAATTTTGCAAGTTGTGTTATATATCTCCTTGGAAAGGAATAAATATTATAATGTAATATTGAAATATATGTTTCTAATGACGTTACTCAATTAACAAATAAAATTTTATAATTGGAGGATATAAACCATTGCTAGTTTGAAAGGAATTTATTTTTTGAGAAGGCATTTCATAGATAGATTTCGTTTAGCATTAAAAATATATGTAGGCAGCAATATACTTACATTGCTTTTACGTTATACGGTTATGAAATAATGAGATTTTTCGTTGCATTGTTAATCTTTTAGGATTGTTAAGCAAAAATACAGTATAGATAGGCTGGGTAGCAACTATACTGCTCAATAAATGAACTTCACGAGTTGCATATATTGGTGCAATTTTTAAAAATATTTTCCAAAAACTCCATTTTGAGTAACCTTTCAGGATTGTGTCACCATAAAAAGCATTTATTTTCATTAATAAAATGTTTTCACATATAATCTCATAAGAGCATTAATTCTTTCGTACATTCCAACAACGTCCTAAGTTGCCCTCGCGTCCCGCTCGGGCAAATTAATACGACGTTATTGGAACGCACTCAAAAAAATTTCCGGATATGAATTAATGCTCGAATGCAGATTCGGTACGAATATCGTAACGACACAAACCCTCACAGTTAGGTTGGTCTACATACAAAATATTTTCAAAAAATTTTGTTGTTGTCTTGGTTACGGCTCGTGAACTAATTTTTCTATTGGTCATTAATAAGTGTAGTACGATTTTCATTTGAAAATTTTGAGATTTCCCCAAATTTTTATAGCACACTGCATACAAAGTATGCCAAATCGTTGCCAAACATTTTTAAACGTTCCAAGGAGACTCAAAAAACTATTAATTTACTTTTATTTGTTCTTCCTCTTATTTTTGTTAAATATAGTTTTTTTATAATTTTATTATTTTAGAATTTTATTAATATGATTTCGTTAATGTTTGAGTTGATATTTTAGTACAGTGCAATTAAATGTGCTTGATATGAGTATACTAGTATAAAACAAACACTTTTATACATACAGTGCGAGTGTAAAGTCTGGAACTATCAAAATAGAACATTTATCAAATGTTTTTGAAAGAAATCCTCGAACACGTCAATTTTTATTTTAAAAAATACATAGTTTACTGTAAATTTCACTTTTAGATTGTCTTTTGTTTTTGAGTTATGACGTTAGAGATACTTTTTTTAAATGGAAACCCTAAATTTTTATTATGCATTTGGACAGAGCATGACATTCTAAGAGCAAATACGCTAAAAAAAAGTATTATTCTGTATTTTGAAATTTTCGAGAAAATCGTACGGTTACCCGATCCCCTCGGTACTAAAATTTCAATTCGTTCTTCTTCACTCAAATATTACAACATTATTTATTTAATTAAAAGCACACAACAAAAACAGATAAACAAACTATGAAGAACTGTCATAAATTTAGGGCTAACTCATCGTTTCATGGCTACTTGATTTTTATTCGATTTTTGTTTTAATACCTTAAAAGCAAATTTCTCAAAAATTTCAAAATACAGTATCGTACTTTTTTAGCGTATTTGGTCTTAGAATTTAATGCTCTGTCCAAATTCATCATAATAATTTAGGGTTTCCATTAAAAAAAAATATAGCGAACGTAATAACTCAAAAACAAAAGACAATCTAAAAGTAACAATTACAGTAAAATATGTATTTTTAAAAATAAAAATTGACGTGTTCGAGGATTTCTTTCAAAAACATTTGATAAAAGTTCTATTTCGATAGTTCCAGACTTTATACTAGCACTGTATATATTTTATGACGTAATGTAACAAAATATAATTTTTATGGGTGGTCCAGTTCATTTGTTGAGCAGTATAGGTATATTAGATATGAAATGAATATTGATCTAAAATTCTATTTTTTTTTTTAATTAAGTGACCAGCTGTCTATTAGCTCTGATATAGTTATGTACTACACCATATTGATTTTTTAAATTAATGCAATTACTGTTGTTTGCTTTAGAATATTTATAATTGAGTAACTTTTTAAAATCCTATTACCTAATTATGCCAATATCCTAAAGTATTTCATTCATTATTAATCAATACATCATTTATAACGTTTAACCCTTTTTAAATTTGGCATTAGTGTTATATGTGAAACCTGGCTGACGTTTTTGTTTAGCAGGACCATACTGTAAACTCAAGACACGATAAACGTTATTTGTTTGTTTTTAATACTTTAAATTCATTATTGTCTCGTTTTGCATGTGCATATAAAATGCTGCATTACTAAACTAGCACACTCATACGTTTTTATGTTTTAATTGATGTCCGCTATCTGTGTGGATTTATTTGTGGTAATATAAATTGTGGACTGTGAAAAATTGCATACAATTTAAAGTCCAATTAGCTTTTATGTAAGTTATTAGTTTGCGTGCAGACAAAAATGCAAAGTTACCTACTTTTACACTGCACACACTGCACATAAATTGCAGCGTGGTTTAAAGGCAGCAGTGCTTCACATTGACGCCATTATTTGCATTCGTATCAAGCCGCATGTAATTACTTACACTTTTAGATTCTTTAAGAAGTGACAATTAGTGTCTTCACATTTAAAATGCTATTTCTCTTGTTTATGTAAATAATATATGGTTCAACTTACCGAATAAAAAAGTTATAGGAGACGTTATATTTTCTGTAAAAATGGCCAGTGCTTAATCCATTTTTTGCATTAGAACTAACTGAGTGGCTTTTTCCGTGCGGATACACAACATTTTACTTAACGGAAGAAGGTTCAAAACTGAAGAAATTATAAAGAATAGTTGGTCAGCGTTCCCCACCCCCTAAAGTTGTCAAAACATTACGCACACAACCCTAATACCAGGTTTACAGCATCTATAATAGCCGCTCGAGGTCGAAACGGCGACCGCATGTCGATAGTTAGGCAATTCTAAAAGAACCGTGGAATAGGACAAGGTCAGAGTGCTTTTTAGTCCCAGTCATTTTAGTAAAAAACGGATAAAAGGACCGAAGGGGAACCGAGTTGAGTAGCAGCGGCGGAAGGCCAATTGATTCTGAGAAGCTCGTCTTTTTGTTGGAGAGATATGCTAAGCCCCCGAGATATTCCAAAATGTTTCAAACGTTCCATCAACATTGATTGGGCAATTTCCAATTTACAAATTAAGCAACTTAACAAACATCACAGTAGCATTAGTATTAGTGTTCAATCATTTATTTCTGACTTCCTGCGCAGATCAACATTGCAACCCCTTTTTTGTAGGGCAATGGTATGAATATATTGTCCTTCATCCTTAAACTAGTTCTGCTACGACTTTAATCTGGAATGGGTTGCCGCTTCAAAAAAACGAGGCGTCCTGCTGAGAGGGTTGTGATTGTTCATGACCATAACGGAACAGAGAGGAATTTTACAGCCCGAACATTAAATTTGTAAAAAGACTTTTTGGATTTATAACACTTTAAGGCCTCGGACTGCGTCCTTCAAATATTTGAAGGCGCTGAAAATACAGTTTTAAAAGTTGCTTACCTGGATGATACCGAAGGTTAAAAACTTGGAGATAAGATTGTTACATCGTTAAACAATTAACAACTAAAACGTTATGTTGATAAATATGTTTACGTTTCTGCTGGCAATAATTAACTTGGCATTCTTAAACAGTGAGTGGTGTTCCATGTTCAAATAGAGATAGTTCTGTAAAATTTTTATTTATAATTTACTACTGTGGCTTTCAAAATAGTTGAATAATCTAATATAAAATTCTTTAAGTTTCACAACGAGCATAAATTGTGAAAAGGATTTTCGTTAGAAACTGACGTCTATGCCGCTACACTTCATTTTTTCTATACAATTACTGCTGTTGCTGTACATGTAGTAATTATGCAATTTTAGAGAATTCTTGAACGAATTTAGTGGCCAAATACGTTTTATCTACTGTACTGTACAGGGCCCGGCAACGATGAGGGGTGGAAGAAAATTTCTAAAACTTTAAGAGTTACATAAAAATCGTTTATATAAAAATTGTAGGTACACTTCTGTGCAATAAAATTAAGCACACACGACTTTGTTGCATTTATTAATAGCGTTGTTTTTTCGAAAGTTCTGAGTTTTGGTCTTTTAATCAAGGTGTTATTTTCAGGTTATGGAGTCTTATCATTTATTGAAACTGCTGCTAGAAAATTAAAATACACCCGAATTATACAAACTAGAATATTGTGAAAAATAGTCATAAAATGTGTGCTTAATTTTATTGCACAGAAGTGTACATAGGTGGTACATATTACTAAAATATCTTTCATTATGCAGGGTGGCTAAACAAATGTGGCGAATCAGACTTTCTTTTGTTTTGTATTGAAATACTAATCATTTTATTGGGTCTAACGTCAACTGTTTGAAGACATTAGCAATTTTGTGCAAAAATTATGAATTTAAGGCGGTTGTTAAATGTATCAGGAAACAATTGAATGAAAGAGAACGTCACCAAAAGCATTACGTTTTTTGGAAATTGCATCTCGAGCGTAAAATTGTGCCTCTTGATATCAATGCTATACAGGATGTTCAACATATCCGAATTTAATATTTTCATTTAAATTTTCAAAAATTCCATTTAACGGGATTTCTTTTGATATCTTACTTCATAATCCTAAATTCAACAGCTTTTCAGAAATACGAGTTTGAACATAAGAAAACAATTTAAGCCTCTTAAGACGCTTTATTTCAAATAACAGACGCCGTTAAAATGCTAATTTGAACACTTCAACTCTCCGAACATAACATAAAACCAAGTTTAGAAAATAAAAATCCAGTCATTGCTGATACAAAAAATAACACTGGCAAAAAAAGGAAAAATGTGGGGATATATTAATACCAGTATCAAATGAAATCAGATAAAAAAAAAACAAAAGCAAATGCACGAATATCCTATACATTATTACTTATGCGCTTTTTCTTTTTCTTCTACTACGTCTGGTTCCTCTTCCACCTTTCAGTGTAGAAAAATTGTTTCCACTTTTTTCTGTTTAATGATCTGACTATTGCTTGATTTCAGTTTACAACTTTGATTTTTAACAATTAATTTATACTCTTATTCTAGTTTTTTATTGTTTACTTCTTGATCTTTTACCACTCACTTCTCACTTTTACTTTTCACGATATTTTTGGTGCCCTATCCAGCTGAGTTGATTTCTTGCTATATTTTTTCCGTGATAGGAGAAACGTTCAGATGATTCCTGATATCCACGTTCCTTACTTGATCCTTAATTGTTACTCCTGCTTTTTTTAAGTATTTCATTTCGACTGGTTTTATTCTTTTTGTAGATTTGACGTTAGAACTCATGATTCTGGGCTATATGTTATAGTGGAAACATGTATGGCACGCCAACTTTGTGGCTTACTGCACTTCCTTTTTGTTTGCTCCCAAGTATCTAAAGGTTTCAACTGCTTTAATTGTTTTGGCATTTAAGGCAATGTTCACTTGGTCTGTGTGGCTGCCAAAAATTACGTATACGCTAAATGTTCAAATAATTGTCCTTCTGCCCTCTGGGTATTAAAGCTATAGGAAGAGCTCAAGATCTAAAAGTTCAATTATTTTTAATGCATTCTTCTTTGGATATATTATTTCCTACAACTAAATTGAATCAAAAGAGAGCTCGCTAAAAGGGCTTTTTAAAAATACAAAAATTATTGAATTTGCAAATGTTGAGCACACTTCATTACTACTCTTTAGCATTAATATCCGAAACACCATTTGGTCTCGAAAGGTAATTTACAAAAACATAATTTTTTGCTAACATTTTCTTTTATTTCTGTTGCTTACATTAGCTATCTAAAAATGCAGAGTATTTTTACATTAAATCGTTAACAGCTTCTAAACAGTTTAGGCTAGACCCAAACAATCTTATATTAAAATAATCAGTATTTCAATGTAAAACTTTTAGGCTAGTTAAACATAGGGCATTCCATTAAGAAAAAGTAAGTTTGATTTGCCACACTTGTTTGAGCCACCCTCTATAATAAAAAATATGTTAATAATGTGGACCACGTTCGTACCTACAACTTGTATCTAAAGAAATTCAATGTAACTCATATAGTTTTAGAAATATCTTCTACCCCCGCATAGTTGACGGACCCTGTATTGTATATACGTAATTTAAAATCGTACAAATGTTTTTTTTCTAAAACCTCAACTCTGTAAAGCTTTTCCATTAATTTATATTAAATATTTCATTCTATTATTTGTAAATTATATCTGTTAAAGTCGAGTGTCTATTAAAATCCCATTAGAACATGATATATGGCAAATACGTAGATACACTGCAACATATCCTTAGCTAAGAACATGTTTTCCATTAAGCGTTTCGTACTGTTTGTAAGATTTTTTTATTTATACGTCTATTCATTTTATTGCAGTATTGTCCGTTTTTTGAGAAAGAAAAAGAAATTAATGTGTAGAAATTTAATTATTTTAAATTACAAATAACCGGATATACTATACTTTTTTACCTCCTTTTACAATACAGGAAGTATTGGATTCACCCCAAAAATTGCAATTGAGTTTTCAACAGATCTTCAAGTCCCCTGAACTCAAAAAACATGTTTTTGTTCATTGATCTATCTGTCAGTCTGTCGGTCTGTGTCTGAACAGAATATCTCAAAAACGAAAAGAGGTATGACGTTGAAACTTTATATATAAGTTTTGTGTAGTATCTAGATCCGACAGCAAGCTTTTGAAGAAAATCGCATAACCGGAAGTATGGTCTGTACTCTTGTGATTTTTTTGAAACGTTCGATTTTTGTTGAATATTTTGCAGTTGAATACCTCTAAAATGGGGTTCTTTTGCTTTTTTGGTTTTTTATATAATGTAGTAGGAAAGCTAAAAACAATTTTTTTACTAATTATAAGATCACTGTAAAAGGAAATTGTGTACGTGTATCACATCAGATTTTTAAATATTATTCTAACATCGAATATGTATACAGACTTGTAATAAATTAAATTCGAAATACATTATATTACGTTATATTCTTCGAATTTTACATATAGTATGTGAAAAGTCCAGAAAGTTTATAACAAGTATCATTTTGTATATAAATAGGTTCCTCAAAATATTATTAAGACAAAGAATTGCTACATACTAAAATAGTGCCTCTACGATCCACAAAACTTGTACAAGATACTGATGTCACTATAAGTGATGGTGCTATGTGTAATGTATTCACATATATGCAATATGTTTTGTTTCTTCTTCATGTTCGTGTTCTTGTTCTTCTTTCTTCCTCTTCGAGACACTTCGATCTGCTCTTTACTGTTCTTTTGAAAAGCGTTAGCTATCCGTCCAGAGTCTGCTTAATGATCGGTAGCATCATGATTCGACGTTTACTACAATCCATTATTCAGATTAACATTCATACTTGATTTAGATGTACACTTTTTAGGTAACGCTGGCAGCTGATATATGTATAAAAAAAAGGTTTCATTAAATTGTACCTTTACTGATTATCTTTGTTTAAAGAAGTATGCTGTAGATTTTATTGATTTTTCGGTAAAATCATGCAAAATAGTGTATTCTGTAACTATGTAGTAGGCAGCCACTTTTCCACATGCATTTTTTCTCTGATCGCAATAAACTCAAAAATTAGCAAATTACCTTACGTTACTCATGCTGCTTTTTGGGAACTTCCCCATATTACAAAATAAAAAATATTAGAACATGAACGTTTCCGAAGACAAATCTACTTCCGTTTTCAACAATTAACTAATTAAATTGAAAATTAACTAGAAGAACTTAGCTTATTTTATTGGAGATCTAGCAGAGTGGGACTAACCTCCCCAATAAATAGTTTGACACTGACAGCCGACTACTTGATTATATCTTTAAGAATTTGCATAAAATCTTTGTGTTACGCCAATGTATTTTGTGGTTGTTGTTCCAAGCATATTCTGTTATTATAGAGTTGTCAATCTAGTATTTCTTAATTGAATTTTGGTGTTCTTTAACCCTCACTTCTAAAGACCTTGATGTTTTACCGATACAGCATTTCCCTCATTCACAAGAAATACTAGATATACAATTCTTTGAATATTGTTCTTGTTGAACCGTTTTGTAATGTTTTTAATTTTCTAGAGTGGCGAAATAGCCGAAAAATAACATGATTATTGAAACGCCACAAAGAAGTTTCAGAGATTGACTTTACGTTATGTTGCGTCTTTGTCAACCTAGGCCGGAGAAGTAAATCTCGGTCTAGGCCGAAAAATTAGTCCCGGACTGCCATTTCTTGTCGTCTTAGCAACGACGTAATCATACTGGAGAACATGTAGGAAAAGCGCTTTGTTTCGTCCAAGCGGAGAAATTTTTTTTTATCATTTCCTTCAGTTGGGACTGTCATTTTTTACATCGTTAATATCGTAAAGCCAACTAAAATAGATGATAATAGAGGATTTGAAAATGTTATAGAATAAATTGGATTGACGCTTAGAAATGAAACCGTTCAAATTAATATTATTTTTTAAAATTATGTTTCCTGGGTTATAGTAAACGTCTTCACTTTCAGCATTCGCTTACATTGGAATTTGCGTACTCGTTTAGCAAAGTCTGCTCTCTTGCTTTGCAAATAATAATTATTGTTATAGATGTTAGTGTGTGCCATCCTTATTAATTTGTTTCCATCAGCACCATATAAATGCACGAGTCTAGCAATCTGGATGTGATATGTCTGTAAATTTTTGCCGAAAACAATTTCACGATATACTGTTGTCTGGCAAAAGCTTGAGACTGATTGCATTACAAAAAAGAATCGTCAGTGCGTAGCATGAGAGATTTTTTTAATGCAGGAAGTCGAGGGCTTTTTACTACTGGCATCAAGAATTTAAAAGTTTATTGATAAAGTTATTGAAGCACGAGTGGTACTTGCTTAGAATATTTCACAAATGTATCAAGTTACAAAATGCAACGCTGTTTTTTGGAAGGAAGTAATTTGTCGTGGATAGAAATCCTCGGCGTGGGTTTCTCGTCGCGAAAATCACTTTCTCTGCCCTTTTGCTTTTTGTTTTTTGTTAATTTAAACATTATAAATCAGATAAAAGTGGTATCTCATTATGGAAGTTCTAATACATAAGTGAAATATTTTTTATAAAAACATAATTATCATGATACACAATATTCTTCTCGTAATCACCAAAAATATTTTTAGTGTGTTGTGTCTGTATGTAATTCAATTAAATAGAAAAATACTCTAGTGCCATAAAATTCAAAATATTTTTTTTCAATTCAATGTATCCTTCAATTTCACTTCGACAAAAAGTTCCTAATAAAAGTTGACCAGACAGTTCAACTTCCAATCTGCTTCCATTAAATTTGTAGACTAATCTATATGAAGACATCAACTGTTACAAAATCATGCAGTGTTAACACTTAATAAATCATACTTTTTATGAGTGTTAGTTACAATAAATTAGTCTGGACTCATGCCGCTTCTTTTCATGCATTTGTAAAAGTCAAATGGTTACGGCGGCGTGCACGTGATTTTAAACAGAGTTGCTGCACGAACCCGGGTTTAAAATTTTAAAGCACGCGTAGCTCTGTTAGTTATTCTACAAATATATTTGACATTCCCTTATTGTCTAGGCTGTGGTCCAGCTAACCAATTGAAATACGAGTTCAATTAAACCAAACAACCTTTGTTAATTGTAGCAAACACACATTGCCTGCTAGTCGGGTTAATATTTAATGGTAAGTGATGGCAATGCAGGGGTTAACTGTTGTTTAAGAGGTGCAGTGTTGTTGCCCTGAATCTCTAAATTACGAGTTATTGTTCCGACTGCATTTACGGCACCGGTGGCCGTGATTTTCTTGACATTTTTATCAATCTGTTCGAAGCAACGCTTTGCTTAATGTATGCGCGCTATGATTCAGTATAAATAGCGAACTTGGACAATGTATTTGTTCTGTAGGTTGTACTTAATTACTTTGCAAACTTGTTAACATTCATGCAGTGTGTGTAAAGCCATTAGCAGCTTCGTTTTTACAGCCGACTATACAAGCAAGTACGTGACAAAAACTTCTCTAGAATCTAGACGATAAAGTGCTTCCAACTTGGGCTATAATTATTGGAATTACTGAGATAATCTTATGCATTTCATCTTGCTTAAATTATAACAACTGCGCGATTACAATCTGACGTTAAAATATGTCATGATTATCCTACTAAATCCTTTGTAAGAAGAAAATTCCTTAAACAAACGGAAAAACTACATTATCCTGTAATTTTTGCTTGCCTCACGTTGACTAAACGATTACGCCCCAAATAAGAACTATAAATAGTGGCACGACTCAGGAAAGATACTTAATTGCTAATTAACTGTGAATGAGTTAGAAATATCGTTCTTGTTCTTCTCATTCATAGTAATTGAGCTATTGCTTTGTTTAACATTTTACTATTACAGTAACTTGAGGATTGGGATAACATCTGAGACAGAATTTATGCTGTGGGTGGGTGCAAGTACCTTATAAGTTTCCAAATGATTTATCTCCGAAAAAACCTAAGTCTAAGACGTTATTTATGTAAAGGATAGAGGATTATCAAAGCCATGACTACTGAAATGAATGTTCTCCGGGACAGAATTAAAGTCAAATGCTTTGCGTCAAATTGCACACGAACTCATAAATCACTGTTTAAAAAGTAGTTGGGAAGCACGCCATTATAATATAGAAAACCAGGCAAAAGCGTCACGATAGCTTGTGCTAGCATAAATTTTAGCATGTGTGTTTGCAAGACAAAGTTAGTAAATGTTAATGGCTGGTTAGATTCTTTTATATAACAAAAATGGCACTTTCAAATTACAAAGTATATATTAATATCTATGTTTGAAAAATATTTATATTGGAGAAGATATTTGCATTGTCATTTACAAAATTTTTTTTAAATGTAGCACAGATGGCATACACTAATACCAAAAAAGAAAAATCTATTTCAACAAAGTAAATCATAAGTTTTTAGGGATTGTACAAAAATAAAAAAGAGAATAATGTAGTCATTACTGTGAATATGTAACATCGGGAGCATAGAAAAGTGAACGACTGTATAAATTTTATGGGATATTTTTTGAGATTTCTGCGGAACCGCAATATGGACCTTTTTTTTATTGATTGTAAGTTTGACAAGAAAGTAACAATTTGTAAATGGTATCTGTTGCTGCAGTAACAATAACTAAAGGTTTAGGGTAAATTCTAGGTCGTTCACTTTTCTATGCTCCCGATGGTGCTATCCATAACACAGAGAATATTTGAAAGAAAAAATATATTTTCACTATCCACCAGTATTTTCCAAAATATTTTTAAAATTTTTAATTTGCACGTAGAAAACTACCAGTAAAAATGATGACTTTTATTGGAGCATAATAAAAAGCCACAACTACATTTTAACTGAGAATAAGAGAAATCAGAACATTGATTATTCTGAATATAAGCTAGTATCGACAGTAGCCTTATCCTAAAGTTCTATTTAAAATAATTATTAATATTCTTCGTTCGATTATTAGCAATGAGAATAATACAAACTTTAATAATATATTTAACATTTTAGTATTCATTCCAAATTTCTATTGGTATTTTAAATGCGAAAATGAAAGGCTTAAGTATCTATTTTAATTTAAACATTTCTAAATTAACCTAGAATATTTTGGACGTCAAACTAATTTATCAGCTTATTTTTCTAAAGGTTAATTGATGAGTGCTGTTGAGGTTTATATAAATACGTGCTGTTAACTAGTCAGATCGCTTAATAAGTAATTTTTGGTGTTAATGTACTAAAAAATATTTACTAATGTGTTTATTATCTACTATAAGTTTCAGAAAGCTAAGAGCTAATATGATCACACCCAAGCACGCTTTCTGAAATTCTAAATCAAATTCTTTGTTATAAACTTTTTTGCGGGAGTATAAAACAAGGAAGCTTGTATTTAAACTATGAAAACAAAGCCCGTCAACAGAAAAAACGAGATTGATTTTGTCTACAATCGGTCCTAAAAATATGGTTTGTAGACGTCATTTGTTGACAGAAAGTTGTTCTAAGTTCCTTATAGACCGCTGCTAATAGCAACGGTTTGCAATAGTATATTACATACCGAGGTGGAAAGTGTTTCCTTACTGTCGAGAGATTAAGTGGTTAACCCAGACCCGAAGCGTGGAGGTCAGGAATACAACTTTATTCGCAATCACATTGTAATGTGTCAATTTCATGATATGACAACAGCTGGGAACTAGATGATTACTTCAAACTAGCCAGGAAATTATTACATACCCCGAAAAATATTACATACCTGAAGAGTGGGGTGTTTCCATGGTAACAAAACATTGAGTGGGTTGTTTTCATGGTAACAAAAATATTAGCTACATCAAGATATCTATTATTCAGAATTCAATTGTAGTTATTTTTAAAATTAGATGATTGCAAATAAAATAGTATACATACCACGGTGGAAAGTTTCATCCCTGTCTCGAGATAAAGTTAACCTCGACGCTACGCGTCTCGGTAAACTACCTAATCTCTTGACAGTAATGAAACACTTCCCACCTCGGTATGTAATATACTATTTCACCGAGTATGTATACTATTTTATTCATAACCATTTTATTTTAATTCTAAACAATAAATGGAAAAATTGATTTTACAGTTCTTCGAAACTGACGTTAAGATAATAATAATACAGCGCCGTAAAAATCTGTTGCCATGACAGAGGTAGGGTTAAAGTACTGGTTCGTTTACCATCTTTTCAAAAGTCAGTAATGACCTTGTTACATAATATGGTTGTGAATAAAATATTTGCAATTTGCTGCCCTCTTTTAAATATTGAACTGGGGCATCTTATTATTATTTGTTGTATTGTATTAATATTAATTTCCGATCGTAGACGTAAAGTGGATTGCAGACCTGTCCATTTGCGCCCACGCTACGCTGGGCTACAACATTTTGTCGCAGTCAGCAAACAGCTACTTTCAAACCTTGGTATACAAATTACTATTATATTTTCACAGGAGGATAAATTATTAAGGACGTATACTGGTCATTATCATTATCGTCATGCAATATAGCCCACTGCCACTGCATCTGTTATACTTACTATCTGTAAGTGTGTACATAAAGTAAGGAATAAATTCATTATCTAGAAAAGGCAAAGCTTGTCGGAAAAATACCCGGACACGTCAACCTTTGTTTTAAGATGCACATCTTTTGACGTTTTAGTTGCATTGGTGACATCATTACTGTTCCGGATATGACGTCATCGACATTTTTTTCAAATGACAACCTCTATTTTTGACAGTGCCATTTGAAAGAGCATATTTTTATACACACAGCACGTTAAAAGCTTTGTCATCTTACATAAGAAAATTTTCGAGAAAATTAATGTTATAATGATTTCAAATTAATCTATTTTATTCAGTTAATTGAACTAACTAATTAATTAAGTGTTGAAACGGAAGTTCTTCCTAGCTTTGTAAAGGTCGCTTTTAGCAGGCCACTGGTAAGAACGTATTTTCTAAGTCCTAAAAAACCACTCTTTTTATTATAGCAAAAACTACATTTTACTTTTTTTGATACCTTGCTGAGTTAGCTGTTATGTTGACGTATGTCACAGTTTTGAAGTTCACATTTTATTAATTCACTTCGTTTCGAAAAAATAAAGAATAAATGCGTCTTTCTGTTACTCAGAGAATCGAAGTTCTGATGATGATTGGATACGGTGACAGAGTACGAACGCAACAAGAAGTAGTTGGACTGTTTAATAACAAATACCTGGATAGGCCCATAACTCAATCAGCAATAAGCAAAGTTGAGAGGAAGTTTCGAGAAACTGGTACTGTTGATGATCGCTCTAAAGTTGGGCGTCTTAAAATCAATGAGGAGGCCAAATTAAACATTTTGTTAGGTGTGGAAGAAAATGCATATAATGGCCTTAGCAGAATTAGACAAAATCAAGATATCCCAGTTACAACTTCACATCAAATTTTAAAATTGGAAAAGTGGCATCCCTATAAGATAGCTCTGACCCAAGAACTTTCCGAGGATGATCCAGATCGACGGATGCAGTTCTGCCAAACGTTAATGGATATGTGCAATGCTCACCCTTTGCTAGTAAAAAATATTGTTTTCTCTGATGAAGCTAACTTTACACTGACAGCAACAGTAAATCGGCAGAATTATAGGTACTGGGCTAAGGAGAATCCAAAATTGATGAGAGACCTTCACACACAGTATCCTCAGAAAATAAATGTTTGGGCGGCGATTGCAGAAAATAGAATTATTGGACGCTACTATTTTGAAGAAACCTTAAATGGTCCAAGGTACCTCCAATCCCTACAGGATTATGTTATACCCAATCTGGTAATCTGATTTCCTAATGCAATTAATCCAGCTATACCAAATGAAAACTTATGGTACCAGCAGGATGGTGCACCGTCGCATTACGCAGCTGATGTTAGAAGGTATTTTGACCAAGTTTTCCCAATAGATGGATAGGTAGGCGTGGTTCTATTGAATGACCCCCAAGATCTCCGGACCTTAATCCATTAGTTTTTTTTGTGGGGCCATCTAAAGAATGTCGTATATAAAACTAGAGGAATTAAAAAGTAGGATTAGAAACAAATTTAGAATATGTCTCTAGAAAGCGTCAGTAAGGTCCAACGAGAATTTATTGACCGTCTTGAATACTGCCAGGCTCAGGAAGGACTTCAGTTTCAACACTTAATTAATTAGTTTGTTCAATTAACTGAATAAAATAAATTAATTTTATCAAAAATTTCCTTATGTAAGATGAGAAAACTTTTGATGTGCTGTGTGCAGAAAAATATGCTCTTTCAAATGGCACCGTCAAAAATAGAAGTTGTCATTTGAAAAAAATGTCGAGGACGTCATATCCGGAACAGTAATGATGTCACCAATGCGACTAGAACGTCAAAAGATGCGATTCTTAAAACAAAGGTTGACGTCTCCGAGGATTTTTCCAAAAAGCTTTTACTTTTCTAGATAATGAATATATTCCTTACTTTATGTACACACTGTATATACTATACTAACAAGAGATCAAATAATTTACAATTAGAGTCGCCTGTGATATGTGCTATACGTTTGGCAGTACTGAAGTATATTGTCAGTCTATGTCAAATACACAACACTATGCAAACTCAGTGAACTGCCTTGTCAAGATAGTTTTTAAAACTGATTGTGTCCTGAAATGGCCTAGCAGAAAATTTGACATAAGAGCCAGTGTCACGGCCTGGAACAATATAGACCGCCTTGGTAATACACCACGCAAACAAGAGGTGGTTATATAATTTTTTTTTATTGATACACTATAGTTGTAGCTCACCATATAAATGGCGTTATTCTAATGAAAATCATTTTTGTATTTTTTAAAGTTAGTTGTACATTAAGAAGTTATAGAAAAACGTGTTTTTAATAAAAAAATCACACCGCGAGGAAAACAACTTTTGCTAGAGTTTTTAATCTTATATACAAAATAGGTACAAACATTTTAACGTATCTAATAATATTGAAACAGTACAAGGAAACGCTTAGTAATGTGAATTGCATGAGTTCGCAAAGAAAAAACCTTGCAGTCGGTGGGATTAAAACTTGCGCTCCCAGGGGAGTCGATTGGTAGTCAAATGCCTCAACCGCTTGGCCAATGGAATGCTTCGTAAGTCCTAGGCTTATCGGTGTATTATTAAGGGCACGGGTCGATAGAACGATGAAAACGTGACACACGCACTCAGACAGGTACAACACGCGTTTATATAAATAATGACTGGATTTTCAGCCCACCATATAGGTGGCTTTATTCCGAGCCTTATTCTTACAATAATAATTTTTGCAAATTTTCTAATTGAATTGAATAAAGAAGTTACAGAAGAAAATGCTTTAACATCTTTAATCAATAGATATTGCTAGATCGAATAACTGTTGGCCAATGTTCATAATAATGTAGAAACTAGTGAATCACCCGAGCTACGCTTCGGTTCGCTAATTTAAGAGAGATTCTTTAATATAAATTAAAAAAAAGATGCATCGGCCGGAAAACGAACCCGGGTCGCTCGCGTGACAGGCGAGCATCCTACCACTGGACCAACTATGCTTGGTTGAATAAGGCGCGTTCCGGTCCGTTCCGAGCACTGAAATATATCGGTTATGGTGGTCTTCTTCCTTTTTTCGAAATAATTGATTGTATTCGAGGATAATTTCTGATTTTCGAATAGTTAAAAAACATGCACTGAACAATATATAAGTAGTAGATCATAATATTGAAATTATAAGATTGAAGTGGATACTGTTGATTCTATCATTTGGCCTTAAACGCTTACTATTAGTTTGTTCAGGGAATGGCAGTTTATGGTTTTCTGTTTTAACGGTTTGGATATATAAATAATTTTTGCTGCGTGCCAGTACACTTGGCATTTTTTCCAAAATCATATGTACGTACCTTAAATGACACGTTATATTTATTTAATGAAAAAGATGTAACTATAATTAGAGGCCTACATAGTATACATGGTTGCTTTGCTGCAACTCCATCTAGTAACATTACTTCAACTATATTATGAAAGAATAACACATAGGTAATATAATTTCAAAATCTCATATATTAGCAGCTTCTAGGTCAGTTTATTCGTAACATTTAAACAAAACCAAAAACCAGTATAGCGCCGCTCTCTTTCAAATAGCCGGCAAATGATTTTTTCTTGTAAATTGCCAAGTCAAAATTATGCCGCATTGTTCAAAGCACCCTGTATAAATTGATGTGAAGTTACATTTAAACGAAGCCTAACCGACAAAATTAAACTGAGTCAGGTCTACAGATGAATATTTCAGGAGCGTTATTTTTCACAAAAACACATCGTTGCCCTGGAATTCGGTTTTGACATTTAATTCCAGTTTCATTAAGTACGCCGGCATCGGCTGGGAGCCAAAGTCGCACTTCCGGGAAAAGATAATGAAGATACCTAACGCAATTCCGTAATTTTATATTGTTTACCATTTCTCGAGTCATATGTCTCTAAAATGGCTTATTCCACAGTGTTCGCATCTCCCAGTTGGCTCCTTGGCTCGCCGGGCAGCGCCATCAAATTGCGCCGATAAATTCCGCTAACGTCTCCCTGCCGACTTGCACCACATTTCATACCGACAGCCTTATCTCTTTCCCGTAACCGCAAAACTAATATACATGTCTGCTTCTCCATCTTCCCCCGGGTTAATTAAACTTTTGATCGTTTCGTACAATGAATAAATGTAATGTTTGTGTTTGGGATACCTAAAATGCTCGAGGCGCAGGACGCGGGCGAAACGTAAACACTTGGAGAGAGCCAAGAACGCTTCTTTTTCTTTTCTTTAACACTGCAAAAACTGGGACTAATTAGACACGTTTAATTTAATTTCTTTTATTGTCTACTTAGTGCAATTCCGTAGGTAGTGGGTGCGGTTGGTTATCGTAATCTTAATTGACTTAGCAGGAAGTTTTGATAAAACGGGTAGATAGGGAAATAGTAATTTCTAAAAAATAATGGCCACTGATTAAGATGTACGTGCTTCGCTGCTAGCAGCCTAAATAACTTCAGTTTTTAAATTTAGTTAGTATCTCTAGCAATAATAGCATTACAAACGCATCAAAAACGATGTAAAACTTAAATATTTTAGTTGTATTTCTCAGCTGTACATATGTAGGAAATAATGCTGTGAGAATTCTATTTGCTTTTTGAATTTATGTCCCAGATTTTATTAGCTAAGTAAACCAATCTCAGCAAAGAGCTTTTGGAAATCACCAATATTTATGTTACTATCACATCTAAATACAAAATTTTTTGAATGTCAGCAAATCCTTTCGAGCATAATATATGTATTCCAGATTCTAGTTGACGTTTTGTGTGTCGAATCCACAAGCACTACACAAAATAAAAATTTTCAAACTATAGTCAATACCGGTATGAAATATTGCGATTGAAAAGAACAAAAGAAATTGATTGCAAAACGGCGTTGTAATGAAAATAAATATATTAATGTCTTTTCAAAATAATTAAAGAGCCGATTATTATTTTCTATTTCGAATAGACAATTTTATTTTGCAACGCAACAACGATAAGCTGAAATAAATGATCATGAATTTTTCAAGAGACTCATGGGATATCTATCTATTTCTGTTTCTGAAAGTTTGAAACAGCAAAAAGGAAAACAATAATGAGAAATACGAGTATTGTATATTTTCTATTAAACACTAGCACACCATTATATCATGTGTTTAAAAAAAACTCATTCGCAGCATGCCATGATGAAATTGAAGTTTGCCATAACTTGATACATCCATTGAAGCAAATGAACTACTCAGAGATAACTAAATTACTACATCTTGATCTTGAACTATTTTCCTAAAAATACACAAAACAATTAATAAAAACAATTTTTAATGACTTTTCTTCCATTGCGAAAGTAACCTTCCAACAAAAACACTCGTTGTGTACATGTCATCTTATTTTCCTTTTTGCTTGATACAAGTAAACTTACTGCAGTGCAAACTTTTACCTGTCACAGTGACAGATGTTTTCATAAACAAAATGCAATCTGACATTCACCTACAAACTTAAATTACAACATGACTAGATTTTCTATCTTTCTTTCCAAGACCTACCCTAAATGAGTTTTTTTTGGAACACACCATATTATAAATTTGAAGAAACTTCACCAAAACTCGTCGGAGTCCATTGGATTGACCCCAAAAATTCTAAATTGAGTTTTCAACTGATCTTCACGTTTTAGAGTCCCCTGAACCCAAAAAAACATGTTTTTGTTCATTGTCTGTCTGTCTGTGTGTCTGCCTGTGAACAGAATATCTCAAAAAGGTATGGCGTGGAAACTTCATATATGTTTTGTATACTATCTAGATGCGACAGCAAGCTTTTGAAGAAAATAGCATAATCGGAAGTATGGTGTTTATTATTGTGATTATTCAGTTTTTTCGATTTTTTCAAAACGATTTTTTTCAAACTTTACATTTTTATTACATTTTTAATGTGTATTGATGTGAGATAGCCTATTCTCTAGTTGAATACCTCTAAAATGGGTTTCTTTTATTTTTTTCCTATTTTTTTTATTAACTCCTATTTTAAATAGAACACCCGGTATATTATTACATTTTTGAATTGAGCTTAAAATTTTAGTGAAAATTTGTCTTTTGAACTAACTCTCTATTTTGTACGGTTTGTAATTTTTGAAAATTTTTGACAAATGCTTAAAAATGAAAAATCGAATTTTATGGCTAATTATAAGATAACTGTAAAAGGAAGTTGTGTGCGTGTATCACACCAGATTTTTATTAATTTTTTCAATAAAATCTTTACTGACGAATGTAAAATAAAGTAATGCTTTTCGCATAGCATGTAAGAACGTACACTAACCACTTCGTTTACCACATATTTTCTTTGCAGCTTCTTAAATATAAGATTACTAGGATATTAATACTTCATAAGAAATAATTTAATACTTAAAATGCGTAAAGCGTCTTCAACAACTTCTAGAAAAACAGTTTTCACAAAACCGTGATACGCACATAATATGTACCGATACACAGAAAACAATGACAGTGTACCTACCCTTAACGACATTGTAAGCAAGTATGCCTCAAAATAGTATAAATTCGTAAGTATGGTCATTAAATCAAATGGGTGTATAGTTGTATACTCATCGCAGTAGAAATACATTGCACTAAATATTAATTACTTACAAAAAAATCGAATGAAGGTCTGGTGCAATCTTTAGAGAATCATTGGCTAGATCAGATGAGAGTACATTAATCTAATGCACCAAATATGATTGAAATACCCAAACAACTGTTTTTTGCTTTTGCATTTTATCCACGGTCTTATCGCGACTACCTGTACAAACTAATGTTCATAGAAATTGATTCCAGTGACCATCAATCAGTTTACGCAACTACGTGGGATTATTATTAACTTTTGACGTATAGTTTATCATGCAAAGTTGTTCTGTATGATGTCTTCTAACTACCCTTAAATTCAATGGCCATAATTATAAACCACTCTGTATAACAGCAATACAGACCTCTTACAAAAACATAACAGGAACAATTAAGATTGTATCAGAGCTTTCTGAAAAAATTAAAACATATAAGAATTTCTACAGATATATTGTATACCACCCACCCTGTTTGAAATGTATTTAAATAAAGCTTTAAAGACGATTGATGCTACATGTCTATATTGACTGCATTATGCTCACGATCAGCTTACATGCGCATAAGATGAGCTGGGTGCGCACTTGCGCAGTATGTATTGAGAAAATTGAAAAAGAAATACCAAAAGTGGAGACTATATATATAAATATGAAAAAAGCAGAGTACATGACGATGGGATAAAAGGGAAAGGCATATAAATTGGTAGGGTTGTTTAAAGATTTAAAGATACTTGTTCAGGGTGGAGCTTGTAGTGGACTGTATGATTTTAATTTGGACAATTACAGGATACGTCTTAGGGGTGCAGGAATTAAAAAGGGTACAAATCAACGGTCTTGTGCAGTCTCACACAAGATAATGTAGCAGACTTGGTTCCGTTGGGGCAGAGGTTGTGAATACAGGAACAGATTTCGAACTGTATTGATTTATTGACTAGAAACTTCCTATTTACATACATAAAACTATGACGTAAATTACAAAAGTTCACTATTTGTCTCAGTTCAACTCGTATTTCTACTTGTGTGTTTAATTTCATAACACACGGTGATAGCAATTCCGCATAATTGCAGTTTATTCACCGGGTCATTCGAGCAATGCTGACAGCTTGGTTATGCATTTCCCTATGCAGTAGTTGGTTTACGAAATGTACGCTTAATTAATTTAAGTCATATGTGAAAAGGAGTTAGCGAACCACAAATTAAAACGACAGGTCCATTTTGTAATATGAAACAACAAGATATAATTACTATAGAAGCAAAAAGACTCACGTGATATGGACATCAAACGTATGGTAAAAGAAAGATGGACCAAGACATTTTGGAAATGCCCCCCCCCCCCCAAAGCAAAAACAAGGTCCAACCAAAACATAAGCGGGAAAGAGGAGTAAAATCAGCCATACAGAAAAGGAACTTTCAAGAACATTACTGAAAAATTAAGAGAGTGTGGAGATTAGGATGCGCAAGACGTCATTAAATATATAAACTATCCGCAATATTTTAACTGGGTAAGAGTTTTGAAGACCAAATCGGAAATGTTTATGTATATTGCTGTTCTCATTTTTCAATTATATTTTTGACTTATTTATAGTCTCACTGTTACTGCTACTGCTACTAGATCGGTAAAATTGTTGACTATAATTTATTATATGCTTAAAAATGTGCATCAAAAATTTCTCAAATATAAAAACACAACCTTTGCTTACGTAAGGAAGAATTTCGTCGGTTCAAGCTGACGTTTTAGGCCGTAAACTTTTGGCTGATTCATTAATATCTGCTTGATTAACACTACCAATTACAAAATATGTACTTTCGAGATCGCTTTCAATTGGCACTGTCTACTAAGTCACGGCAATCAATTTGTGTGAACTGCTTAAACATAGTACAGCAATAGTCACAATATGATTTGACGGTATTAACAATCCTTAACTGATATACTTCAAATTCACTCCCTTGTAGTGAGTATAAAAATGAAGAATTATAAAATTGTTAGCGTTGAAATTAGGGCACACTATGTACATCGTTGCATTAGTTTTACGTATTTCATAACAACCCATTAAACGTAGTGAACATAAAATTATGTTAGTCAGCAGAAGATAAACTGAATGGGGCACGATGCTCGACAGAAATGTGTACAGCTGCGTTGCAGCACTAAAATATCTCGCAGATTCGAATTTGCTTGTACTACAACACCAACATTAAGGAAAGTTAAAATAACCATTTAATACAGTTGCTGTCCCCCCGTTCACGTATAAGTAAACATTTTAATTTGTAGATGGTATAACATAAATAATATATAATAACAAAGGAGAAAATAGTGGAAAATCTACATTTTAGGTAATTAGGTACAAAAGTTCGATATATCAAGATTTTTTAAGCCAAAGCAATTTGCTTTAACTTTTTTACTTTCCCCGTCTAAAAGATGAAGACGGTATTGTTATCGTGAAATTTCTTCAGATCTTCACGTTTCAGGGTCTCTAGATGACGAAAACAGATGTTCTCAATTCTGTCTGTCTGTCTGCCTGTATGTCTGTGTATCTATCTTTCTGTAAAATATGCACAGGATATGCACCTCAATTAGATTACTTTCTGCCTATTTTTG
>OW679194.1:130804413-130866088 GCA_940337035.1 Agriotes lineatus | reverse complement strand
TTAATACAACAAGCACTCTTGACCTTTTCAGCGCGGTGGTCATTAGCAAGTGTCGTGTACGTTTATTCAAATGGCTACGGTACACCTTAGACTTGTTTTGATTTATATTTGAATGAAACGTATTTATTGTGGAGACCGCTCAGTAAATCAATCATGTTTTCTAAAATGGAAATGACGTGTCAGTTACTAACTTCTATTTTTTTGAAATATTTCTACAGGTGCCTACTTGTATTATTACTAATGACGAATAGTGATGTTAACAATTTGAATATTTTTTAAGAATCTCAACTATTCTGTCATAAATAATAATTTTTTAAATGTTTGTCAGTTATATATTTGTTGTGAATTTATGTAAAATGTCTATCAAACTAAGCTAAGACGTGCGAAGTTTAAAAATAGATTGCCGCTGCTCTCATAAATCCTTGAATATTACGTTAAGAGATGAAACCTAAAATTATTATTTTTGCAATTACCTGTTGGTTTTGTAATAGCATTAAAATATTTTTTAAATATAAATAATTAAATAGGGTACTAAATTAAAGCATTTGCAAAATGAATCATGGGCTATATATTGTTTTAGTTTAAAAATAAAAAGTGTAGAAGCAACAATCTAAAATTCACTAATATTCATTGAATACCTGACCTAAACTAACATTTAAACTTTACAGATTTTTTCATTTTTCCAGATGGGGGTTATATTCACAACAGAATTCATAATAAAAAACAAGTAAATAACAATAGCGCAATTTCAACAAAATTGATAGCCTTGGTACTTGTAAATAAAAGAGGAACATTGACAGAAATTGGTGTTAGAACCAGCTTGCGGCTTTATATTGATTTAAATTTGTTCTAGCCATAATTTAATAAATATATACAGTGAGCACCAAAATGCATTGGACAGTTTTAAAATTATGAAACAATTGATTAAGTGAAGGTATAAAAATTAGTTAATGGCCATATTCTTGATCTACTTGCTCTTCCACAGTGTTGAATCCAGGTGGGTGAAGCCAATAATTATTTATCTTTTCTTTAAATTGTGGTATTAAAATGCGTCATGAAATTGTATATTGTGCAACAAGTTTAAAAAAGTGTAGTATTTCCGTGCAAGGTGCGAGCTTTTTAATCGAGGCGAAGCCTAGACTACATGCCGAGCACGAAGCAATACTTTTCTTGCGCGTTACACATTCTATTTTTTCACGTAGCTATGTAGGGTAATGCCTAGATATTATTGATAGTAAAGATTTAAAAATTAAACTATGGGTTGTTATGCAGAGAAGTGTTGCTATGCAGAAAGTTGAAAAGTGCCGCTTTTCTAAGCGATTTCCCGTAATAAGTACTACTGTTCTAAACGATTTTGTATTTAGGAGTAAATACATTACATTTTTATAGCATGTGAGAAAAGATAGTGTGCTGTAATCACCAATACTTCGCGATTATCTAATATCAAATTATCTCGAAAAGTACTTTCTGAATATCATTTGTTATCAGTGGAACTGACACGGTATTCACTTTATTATTGCGAAAACAAAGTATCCACAAATTTTGGTGCTTACTGTATTAAAAAATAATTATATTTCGATTAAGAAATTGGATAAGAAAACAAAGCAGGTACGTACTTAATTCGCTGCTGCTAAAGTTGTAGTGTTACCTATAGATCTACCAAATTACCTTTCAAAAACAAGTTAAAATATTTTTTGCATAAATATTTAAGAGTTTAAAATTTCAAACATATCTTAAAGGATGTTTTATGTACTTTAAGCTTATGAAAAATACTGCATCACATTGTACTAATAGCGTTTTCATTGTACGTCTTTACAAAAGTCGTCTGGCATAGATAGTGCTTCGCAGTAATGCGGCTCACACAGCTAGGGCCATCAAAAATATCGGCCGATACAAGTAGGTATCGCTTATTAAAAATGTTGGCTTCAAATATATGTCGTACATAAAAGGTATTATTATTATTATTATTATTATTAAATTAAAAAAATTAAAGGCGTTTACACATTTATATCAAATTAAGTAACCACAGTACTAGTTTCAAATCACTGATCGAGTTTGTTTTTAAAGATATTTAAACAAGATGTACCAATAATGTCACTTGGAAGATTGTTTCACGTTAAAAACACTCTGGTATTGAAACACTTTTGACCCGCACGAGATGGATTTTTTTAAAACTTTAGGTAATGGTCGCACAATCTTGTGTCTGTATTAGTAGTAAACAATTCGGAAAGATCAAGAAAAAACATGTTAAAGCACTATAGGTATGTTCTTATATAAGTCAGTCGGTAATTTACAATTTTTAAACGCGGTTAAGTTACATAACGACGATTTTTTCCAAAAGGAAGACGATAAGGTAGCGTTGGATATATTCCAAAACAAGATCTGTGTTCCATACTATAGACCACTAAACTCTAATACCGGACGTTGATTTGAATAGTTTCATGAATGTTAAGAGAGAAGCGACCATGTAAGATCATTGGTTCTGGTGATACCCAGAGCACAGTGATAAGATTGAAGTATCGATATCGTCTTGCAGTAGCAAGTGAGATGTAAGGGGATTTCCATAAAGTTTTGTGTCATCCGCATAGAATGAATTGTGTGATTTTAAGATGCATGGCAATGCCGATACATGTAAGAAATAGAAGAGGTCCAAATACAGAGCCTTGTGGAACGCCGCTTAATACACGTAGATTGTTGTAAACAGCATTTCCGACTCTGGCATGGTAATATCTCTCTGACAAGAAACCTTTGACTCGAAGGGAAAGGTTATCTTTTAGGCCGTTGTGATCTAACTTTGGCGTCAATCTATTCCAGGCTACTTAGGAATATTGCCTACAAAGCATCGTCTTTAAATCTCCTTGTAGAAAAATTCTTTTAAAATATATTTATTTGTTTCTTTGTGTTGATGCAACCATAATTTCGCTCACTTCTACTACGAATGACGTGATTTACCCGGAATACATAGATATGTCGGCGATAACCTGCTAACCAATAATATAACAATTATGATTGTTGTTATATTTAAAAACATTATTTTCCATAATTTCGCAAAGTATTATAAATTAACTACTTTAAGATAGTACTGTAAACTTTCGTTGAGGACAATATGTTTCAAAGCGATGCGATATTTTTAATGCCTTTAAGGGAACAGCTTTCTCTGGCCCGTATTGGCTGTCTAGTGAGTGTCAGTATAACAGAAGTAGCCTAATTAAAAATTATCCCACAGAAATTAATTAACATTTTTTATTTGCAATATTTATCCCAGACTCCATATTCATTCAAATGCATTAGCTTAAACACTAATTGCCTCGAATATATGTCATAAATAAATTTAAATTAATATTTTTGGCAGTTTTAAACTAACCAGAATTGCATAAATTAGATTATAGAAAGATTTAAATTAGGAATTCATTGATTCCGTTAATTAATTTCTCTAAAACTGCACCCACGTCTCGCAAAAGTGAATGTATGATGGAATTCCGGTGTCAGTGCTTATAAATTTAATTTTATATGCGTACATACCAGTATGTTGCTGCTAGTTCTAGTTTTTAAAAACAGATTCATAATTAATTTGTATTTCCATTACCAAAATTATATATAAATGAATTCTGTCCAATAACATTTAGTCGAACAGGCAAAAATACCTGCGTTAAGATTAGCCAAATGTGTAACAGTCGATAAACTTCCCTAACCTGAACTTTTAAAAATGCCGCATGAAGCAATGACCTTTACATAAAGTGGCCCTTAAAACACACTCTCTCGGTTGGTTGATTACAGTGTTTAACTTAGGTTCTCAAGGGGCTTTCTTATTAAAAAGAATATTCACGTACTCACTGCGAGGTTTATACGTGAACAGCATAACAGCTGAACTATAATTGATAAACTGTAATGAATGTGCCGCCATACATGACTTAAACATTACGAACGGTTTCGGCGCTTTTCAACGTTAATTTCATTTTTCAGAAAAATCATTATTAGGGAAAATGGGGAAACAAAAAATAATTAGATACACTAAATTAGAAAATGGAGGAATTCAGTAACGTGACAGGAAACTTTAATAGTTTTCAAATATATATGGGAAAGAAACGCTGTGACGCAGTAGCTTTGTTTGTCGACTTGAAGATCACATAATGATTAAAAATTCCTTCAGCTAAGGACAACTTTCACAATTAATTGATTTTATTTACTGCATCAAAGCTCAAAGAATGTTTGTTCTTGATCTCTATGCCTTATGTAACATCTGAGCGACATGAAACTTTAGACGACCTTCCATTGTTTACGTCGTGTAAGGATTTGTTGCTTTTAAACACATAAAATTGAGGCAATGAGAACCTCTACAAAAACTTTGATGATTTTTCGTAATTGTATAGAATTGTTTCTTAGAATAAAACAAAAAATAAATTGCCTTACGAAGTCTATAACAATTAAACTACTTTTTTAAATTAACCTGGTTAAAAATTAAAATCAAAGATGTGAATTGATATAATTTGTAGACATTTCTACGAAAATAATGTACATATTAAATGTAGCTGCATACAAACGTATATAAAACTGTATTTGCGTTTAACTGGGGCAGCAGTTAATAAATAAATAATATGAACACAATACATTTAACTTATAGCATAGTCAACATTGGGACTTACAGTGTAATTTACATCTGCAGAAAATTGGATATAAATAATCAAACAGAAACAATCGTAATGAATTCTTGGAATTGATTTCAGAGATATAAAAAATAAAATCCCTTGAAATAAATTATCTTGTATTATAGAGATATGTAGTATTTTTTTTAATACGTATTTTTTGAAAATTACACATTATTTACAAGTTTTAAAAAATTGGTAATGATGCTAATAGGTACTGTAGTAACGAAAACATCAAATTATGTGATCATCACTATTTTATAACTTTTAAATGCAACAGTTTAGTCGGATATTTATAATTAGGAAATAACAGATGTGCTTCCGTTAGAAAAATAATTACATAACTCGTGTAAGAAATATACTTATGGAAAGATTCATCAAGGAAAGTAGTTATTTCATTCAAAAACCAATACCGATAAATTGAAAATTTACCTATATCGCTAGAAAAACTTCAATTCAAGTTGTATTCTTCAAAGATACTTACAATATATTTAAAACAATAAAATATTAGGTACTTGTACATAGAACCGAATCTAAAAAGGCATTTCAATCCTGTCAATGTTTTCTCATTTAGGTGTTATTTGGCTTATATAGTTTATTTATATACTTATGCTAAAAGACTACAGAAAAATATCTGATATTCTCTGATCTGCGTTTAATGATGCTAGAGTGATATATTCTTATCAAGAAATTTAGTGTAAGAAATAGCACTCGTTCTTTTGTTTTAGGTGTGCAGAATTGAAAATAGTTGTTACAGATAAATGTCAGTGTGTAAACCATATAAATAATACTAAATATTTTAAACTTTTAAAATAATAATGTACTATTCCTTTAACATTTTGATATTGTCTAAAACTTAAACAAGTTAGGCAATAACATATGGTTAATTAATATTAAGGCTTTGCACGGCTTCGTGAAAATATACCTTACGATATTTTTAATGTTTTATAACTAATATATCTTTATTTATTAATACAATAAACAACCTTATTTTAAATAGTTCTTTGTACTCGAGTTAGTTAGGTTAACTAACATTCAGATATCTTAACTAGATCACAAGTATTTTATAGTTTCGTAAACATTGATAGCCTATTTTTCACGGTTCATGTAACAAAAGTACTTATGTACTTTCTAAGAAAAGCAAGCACTCGTCTCTAAGAAGTTCAAGTTCTACAGTTGCTACAGCGTTGGGCTACAGTCGTTCAAGCCGAAAAGCTTTCGTTTTTCGGAGCGTGCATTTACTCGCTATACCGAGGACAAACAACTACTTACGTCACTACCTACAACTCGGTTCTACCACGGAAACGGTATGAGATTTCCACTTACCCAAGAATAGCAATTAAAAGCATCTGAAACATAACTAAGGAGTAAAATAGGCGAAATTTTAATCTTCGGTGCGTTGGGATGCTGGAATTCTCGGAATAATTTCGGCTTGGTGGGGAAAGCATCCAACATGGCTGAGGCTGAGTGTGTAGTTGTGTGTTGCACCGCCGAAATTTCACGATTTGATGACAGAAAGCGTCGCCGTTGCGCTGTAAATAAATAACATTGGCAAATATAACCTCATGTTTAGTTTTTCTTGCGTTACTGTTAGAAAAAGTGCCGAGGTAAGTCGCATTTTCGTCTTATTGGAATTATTGATACCTCGGAAGAGGCTACTTTCGCCACGCCCTTGCCGGCTGTCCCATTGTAAGGAAGCTTTCGGCGGCCATTAAACCAACACGTATTGCATGCTGGGTAAAGAAAGATGGAATGATGAAGACGGGAGCCTGAAGTGGACCACAAACTTCGGCATTCTTTTGTTTGTTTTCAAAGAAAAAATATTTGATTTTTTGCCCAATTTAGTTCATTAAAGGCGCTTAAACCGGAGGAGCCGCAAAAAGCACAAAAGCTTCCCTTGGCTTATTATTCATTATTACGCATTTTTCCTCTTTATAAGTAATTAGCGTGAGGGTTAAATTAATAAATCAGCTACCGTGGATCTTGCTCGGTATTTTCGGTACAGCTCCTGCTTATAAGATGGCATGATAAGTTTGATGCCAATTAAATTGCAAATTTGCAATTACGCAGACGACCACTTGAATTTAATTATTCCGTTAATTGCTGATGTTATCTTATTTGTGTAAAATTTTTACAGACTAAATTGGTAAGGGTGTGGTTGTTGCCTGATACGCAATATGGGTGTAATTTTAGGTTATTAACACCATAATTTGATGCGCTTTATATTTACGATCATTTAATTAACTTTTAAGTAAAGTGATGTACAAACAAAAGTGGATTTAGGCGCACTGATTGCAGTTGAACGTTTATTCCAAGTATTAGTGCTCTTCAAAGCAAGCTGCCTCTTTCAAAAATGTATTAACCCCAATGAATATTAAGCTTCTTCAACCGGCCATTATGCAGGCCATAAAAGCTTCAAAATGAGTCAACTTTAAATTTGATGTTAGGCGCACCTAAATTGAAGATTTTTGTTTCACTTATAACAGAAATCAAGAACAAATATTAAAGATTAATATAGGTAATACCAAATTGTAGCTAAGGCTTCCGTGGCTAACAATATTTTTTACTGTAACCTATTAGCTGTAAAGTAACACTATTATGTGCCTATTTATTTCTCAGCCACACACTTTATATAAAAATCCTAGCGAAAATGTTATTAACGGCGTATAGCCTGTAGTAGCTCTTAATGTCAAATGGCCCGCCCTTTCACTTTCTTTATAGCAATAATAAATTTTGTATTGATTATCGCTTAGTTGCCTCCTAGATAACGGTTATAGTTAAATTTAGTAAAGCACGTCGTCGTAAAAACAGGCCATCATCAGCATTATAACATAAACTGTAACTCGCTTTCGTTAATGCTAGGATTTTTGGAATATTTAAATTCGACTCACTGTTGTTAGTTAACACGTTTTGAAGTCCTAGGTAATGTATTATGAAAGTACATCAAAGTTAATATCACAATTAAACATTGGCTTTACTTCAGAAACACGGAAGCCTAAATTAACGATTTTATTATCGTTTTTATAATATAAAATAATTTGCACGTGGCTCTCTTGTTGTTGTAGACTAATATTTTGGGGAAAGCGGGAAAAATGGATATTTAAAACTAGATTTTTTGATGTAGTAACGTGTTTATAAATATAACAGAACACTCCAAATAAAATTCAATATGTATTGTTGATGCAAATCAAAAAATAGTATTTACAATTTTGACTCATTCCCGAAATCAAGCTCTGCAAATAGTGATACTGCGAGACGAGAACGAGACGACAATTAGATAATAATTCTCCATCTCCATCTCGCTATTCGAGGCAAGAATTGAACCTCACTTTCGATCTCGAAGTTCAATTCTCGTCTTGATCTCGTCGATTCGACAATGCTCGAATCTCGAAACCTGTTTGCACTAGGATATAATCTAGAAAATTGGCTAAATGCTTAAATATAAATTTTGTGGCAAAAACGCCTTCAAGTTTAAATCTGTAAGTAGGTCATGTCGCACTGAATATCTTTAACGCCCATTTAATTTGTTAATAGGTATATAAAGTTCCTATCAATTTATTAGAGTTTTATACCTATGCCAGAATTTATGTATACCTACTATTTATAATCAGACCTGCTATAATATTTTTCCAATAAATAGTAATAAAGATGCTCCATATAAATTCGTTAGTCTGTTTTTTCACAACTAAAGTTCTTCTGATGATGCTTTCTTAGTTTTTTGTTTAACAGTAATTGAATATCTCTGTTATGGTCCTTTTCTGTTACTATTTTTTCGTGTTTTATTCTTATCCACTCAATTTCTTTAGCTAATTCTTCTTCATCTGTGTGGCATTCGATTATTCGTTTCTTTGTTAGAACCATAGTTAGAAATTTCTTTTAGTTGGATTGCTTTTATTTTTTCTTCCACTTTGCACATTTGTAATTGTGTCGTTCAATTGTTTGTATGTATAAATTCCTGGTACAATAATAAATTATTATTATATGCACTATATGGACTACAATTTACTTAGTATGTAAGTTCAAAAAAATTAAACAAAGTAGAAGCAATAAATATTCCAGTAATTTCTGTAGGTATTAAATCATAACGACAAAACTCATTTCACAACTATTTAATATGAATAGAACCATCAGATGACGTTCTATGTAAATAATTTTTCCAGAGTTGGAAAATCTCTAGACAGGATCTAGATGAAAATAGAGTATTTCTTGATCTTGTCTCGAAGTATCAAGACTAAAGTTTTGGTAACTCTCGTCTCGAATTTCGAGTCGACATCGCCTAAAGGCCTAAACAATTAAAAGTTATATGTATATATTACGGGTTAAAATGTATACCCAATACAATACACTGTTACTACACCTATTATCACTGTCGTCGTCTCCCCGTATCCCTTCTCCAAACCTCTCTATCAAAGACATCATCTTCTTCCAGTTCTCTTGCCGCCATTGGCGCCATTGCCTCTCTGATCCCCTCGTTCCACGATCTTCGTGGTCTGCCCCTTTTCTTGGTGCCCTAGGGAGTCCAAGAGAACACGCGTTTTAGCCATCGGTTCTCGGGCATTCTCATTAGGTGAGCAAAGCATTTAAGGATTTTCTCTCTATGCCATCAATGACTGTGTCCGTAGCTTTCATATTTCCCGTGTCTCGTCATTCCTTACCCTCTCCAGCTTGGAAATTCTAGCACTTCGCCTGATGTAGTACATTTCTGTTGCAAGTAGCCTCTGTTTCATTTCTGCATTGATGGCCCAGCATGCTTCACACTCATAATATAAAACTACAAGTGATTGCCCCAAATTAAAAGTTCAAAATTGCAAAAAATTACCCATTTAGAAGTACATACTGGAAAGTGAATTGTCTATTAATTGTTTTCTTAATACGTCAACTTTTTAATTCTAATTGAATAGGTACCAATATTAAATATTAAAGTAAATGTTAATCCACAACATATGGCCAAAAATTTCCACGAGTACAATCAAGTTTATAAATCCTTCGATATTTTGGACACAATATGAAAATTTTAAGTGACAGTTTCAATTTAACATTGGCGCTTCTAACACTTCTAAAGCAAAATTAAGTTTTATAAGACCGTGCACAAGTATTCGCAGATTAATTTTGCTACATTAATAATTTTAGATACGTTATGACAAACAATATTGGTATAAACACATTATTCATATATGCAGAAATACCACTAAATAATTTCCAATTTTTTCTGAAATTTTTGTTTTGTTATCTAGGAAAACCCAATATTACTACCATCGGATCAACATTTTTGGACAATCTAACTCTTTGAGGCACAACACACAACGGATGTTCTGTTAATTGGAATTTAGTAGCAGACCATGGATGTTAATAGAAACAACATTTGCATGGAAAGATATTTTTTGACAGCAACTTGGATAGCTTGGGGATAAAGCATGTACGACTGCAGTCATCAAAATTTAGTGGCAGCTTTTGACCTATACACACTTAGTTGGTTCTGCGGACGGTGTACGATACAAGATGAACTGAGACCTAGATGATCATTAGTGGCTGCTTATGTGAAAACGTTAGTAATACTGAAGAGCTGCTTAAGAAAAAGTGAAACATAATTATGTAGTACCTATTGAAGCATCCGCAGTAGATAAAATTCTATACCTACAGCTGCTTGTAAGGGAGCTGGCAAATATATGCATTCTACAGTTATCAACCGAAATAGCGAAAACAAGCATGGGTAGACTGGTGCAGATTAATGCTAGCAAAGCTTGACGGGTGGCGAGTTTTTGATTTATAACTAATAAAAGTTAATCACTGTAAAAGTGCAACATGCTGTCCTCAACTTCGTGATCCAGTTGCAGTAATTTCTCTTGAAGACCGTAAAATTGTAACGTCTGATTGGTCTACAGAAGTTTGCCTGCTCCAAATTTTTGAAAAATTGTGTAGTGATAATGCAACTCCGCATGCGGCCTCAAAAATAGCTTCTTGCGCGAACCTGGAGTCCAGTTTGCCCCCAAAAATTTCTTTTTTCCAAGTAATAAAAAAAGCACACAAGATACGAGATTGTCGGACACAAATGCGGCGATTGCTGAATTTCAGCAGATGTCAGACGACCTACCAAAAGCGGACCTCTCTGCCTGTTTCGAGAAGTAGTTTTAAAGATGGAACAAAAATGTATTATGATTCAAGAAACATATTTTGAAAAACAATAAGGTTATTTTTCTAAGTACATTTTTTTCTAACAATTAACAGGAAAGCTCTCTTACCATTTGAGTAAAGATTTTGCAATAACAAAATACATTTCTCATTATTTATATACTAAGTTCTAGGTTAATTAAACAATAGCTTTATAAACTAATACTACGACAACGAAAAAAAATCTTGTGCATCCTTAAAATATTGTATTGCTTTTTGATAATCCTTTAGAAACAAATGATTTAGTGATACATTACACTTATAATACTTACTCTTAACTCCATATTTTTTAATAGCAGATAAAAATATAACAAAGGTAAGCATATAAAATTTACTGAAAAATATGCTCGCATCAAACAGATATCTTTCATTAAGTAAAGTTAAAAAATGGATTGCTACATCCATTTGTTTGGTGATAAAAACAGCTACTCAAAGCTGATGTATTGGTTTTTTTATCCGCAGCACCAATTAACTTCTGTATAAATTAACTCGTGTTTTAAAACCTTTAAAAAGTGCAGACGAAACTAATGATTGTACTGTCATTAAAGTCGGTGATAGATAAAGCCCTTTTACCTGCACCTTTCCTGTTACGGTTAGACAAGTTGCCTATATTTTTGTTAATAGACTTGTCATTAAAGGTTCAGGCAATTAAGATAAATGCATTTCCGAAAATTTAAAACAGATGTTTAGCTTACCGAATGTCGGAAAGGACATGTAATGAAGAATGCAAAATTAATTATATTTGGTGATGGCAAAGTTTTATAAATCGCATACTCCGCAACGCTTTTACATTGAATTTCTGGACGATATACGCAAACGTGCTTAAGACCAAAATCGCTTGTAAGGTTTTTTGTGCTATTCTTTAGTTGTTGATCACCAAACTAGCATCGAACCAATGTTATTTGTTATCAAATAATCTCAACTTTTTACTCATGTAGCTTTTTTCAGGTTAAAAAGTTAGAAATTACAATAGACGAACACGAACACGTTCAATCATGCAGATATGTAAACTATAAAATGTTGTTTATGCAAAAATCGTGTTCCTAAGCAAGATAAACCACTTATTGTTTAAACGACGTGAATGGCTTTATAAGGTGACGATATCGTTTTTAATTGTTATTTCAAACAGCTAGATTTTAGTACCATTATCGTCGCGCTTAGAGATAAATGGCAAAGAGACTTGTAGAATACGAAATAGGATGTGTTTCCTTTCAGTTTATATTTAAATGACAATGTTACCTCTTGCACCTGATTTGTTTAATGTAAAATATTAGAAGCATTTGATGATGGCTTCTATTTACGGTGCCTTCGTTGTGATTGATGAAAAATAAGTAGATCAGAGAAAGGTGGCATATTTGTAAAGAAACGACCAGTTCAACTACTATAATATTATAGTACGAGATTCGTCTATAACGATTAAAGCCGCACACTTCAACCGACTAACATTTAATTGCATAATTCTTTATTGAAGCGCTGATAATAATTCACTTTTAATCTTGGAGCTGCACTATTTCTAATAAAAACTCTTATAGAAAGCCTATATTTTTAAAATGAGCCTATGTTTTTAAAATTACCTATCAAAACAATGTCCCTGTTAACCGTTATCAACTGTTTAAGAAAGAGCTAATTGTAATAGCCATTTACGTAATCAGTTACGAAAAGTTCGATATTGTTTGACGAGTTTTAACGTTTGCAAATTGCACAGTCAAAAAATACAATAACGTACTACGTACAATTTTTTAAATTTAAGTTTAAAAAATCTTTTTTAACTTTAAACCAATAAAATTATAAATTTCATTAATTGTATTAAAATCAGTTACGTACTATTTGTTGCTTTCTTATATGTCAGTTGGTAGTCATTTTTCAAAATCGAATAAAGTTTCTATACGTCATACTTTACGTAATTATACCTTATACAATGAAAATATCGTGTAACCTTCGTTTTGGGAAACATTATGACATGGTAAAAAAATATCACGCTTTTCGTACCTGATCATGTAAACTGTTTAATTGTCACTCTCAATGCCAACATTTTTTTCACCTCTGAAAAAGGTAACTCTATTTGACGATTGGCTGTCAGATTTCCTATGCATTAGATACCAATCACTTACAGATCGTGGTTAGTACATTATTTTTGCAACACATATGTGTGAAAATCAAAGAAAGGTAATAACAAATGAGTTAAAGTTGAATTTTTGACAACGACCTATTAAAATGGCATTTTTATATTCCAATAAATTAGGTAGTTTAAACCTAAACAAGAAAAGCTTAATAGATAAACAATTCGTTAAAAATTCAAGCTTAACTACGATCTGAAGCTATATAGTTTTTGAGTAAAAGCTGTTTAAAGTGAATGCGATTGATACCGAAGAATTCGCAGGTGTATTTATTTGCAAACTGTTGATTTTTACGAGAGAGTCGTGACCTAAAATTTAGTTTGTTCTGGCAGCTAAATATGTCAGTAGATAGCTAATATGCAGAACAGTCCACGGACTGTAAATAAATATTGCAGTCTTGTAACCATGATAACTAGTAAATTAATTGTAGGTTCGACTTACTCTGACAAAATTTTGTTAATACTGATAAACTGAACGTGCGGTTACTGCAAACATATATTTTTCTTATCTGATTTAAAAATTTCAATTCGATCGAGTATTACAGTAATCTAAATATAAGGTAAAAATAAGGTACTGGCATTAGATATTAAAAGAACATTTTCGTAATTATAAACTGACCTAATATGATTTTAGTATGCGCAAGTAGTTCTAAGTATGGCCTTTTTGATTTCGAATGTATGTATGGTATTACTAGATAAGTTGCTTGTTAGCAAAAATTTGGATATCCTATTGGTATTTTGTTTAGCTCTAGTTAAAACTATTTGTATTTATGAGATGATAAAAACTCTTGTCCAATGTTTTAATGACATAATAAATAAAAAAATCTGAGCATATAGTTTCTGCAAATTGAACTTTCGCCCGTATAAAAATACAATTAAAAATTATCAGTCCGTACCGAACTCTATAATTACTACCTGTCTTTTAGGATAAAAACTATCAAAATCGCTACTAGGCCGTTGTAAATTAGAATTTATTATAAACGAACCGTTGGAAATATTGACGTTTTGGAATTTTAAGCTTTATCACTTGTGTCATTTTTATCGTTTTTGTTGAAAAATATTTCTGTATACCTATTATTACTAAAACAAAATGCTTTGATTGCACTCCAAAACAACATACCTACCACAACATTTTCATTTCAATTGATTTTCCATTTGAAAGCTTCCTGAAAACTTGAATTTTGAACATTTGTTCTACACAATTTTAATTATAAATTAATAATTATATTTATCATTGTAATAGAAATTTATGTCCGCAATTACGATGTAGAAACAAAAAACTAGTGCAATATTATTAAACATTTAAATTAAATAAATAAATTACAATTGTTATTCGTTATCAACATTTCTTTCATCTACTCTTGCATAAACTTTTTATGTGTCATTTTGATTCAGTTCAAGATATGTGTGATTACGTATTTTTTAAAGTAATTTTAACCCGATATAATAAGTAAGTATTATTAATTAAATTTCAAGCAGCTCAGTTAGTCAATCATTTTAACATGACAATCTTTCTCTCTCAGGTTGGGACGTGCAATTTACTTATTCTCAATTTAATATTATTTTACGTTTATTCAAACTTTAAATCAAGTATGTACCTCTCGTTCAATTACATTATACTGTAGCAGTTGATCAAACATTCCATCTCAAAAGACACAATAAACAACTCTTCTCATTGATTTCAGGTAACTAACATGTGAGCAAATGAAAACGAAATCAAGCTTGGCTTTGAAAAAATTAAGTCATGTGCTCTATTACTTCTGATGTTTATAATTTAAATGTGACAGTTATTATAAGTTAATAATAGAGGTGTCAAGTTGTTTATATTATCAAATTTTAAATTACAAATGTTTAGTCAAGAACAAAAAGTTTTTATAAACGAAATGTTGATGCAGCAGATGTAACATTGTTTAAATGTTGGTTTTTATGTTAATTTTTAAATAATATTTGGACGTGACAGTCGGTAACAAGTATGCGATGGTTTAGGTTATGTATGTGTATTTCATTTTAGAACATCAACATAATGTGAATTAATAATCGACGTATGTTTAATTTTCAAAGCCAATCTTAATCTCATTTTCGTTTGCTCACATGTTATTTATCATTTCTTGAATGGTTTACCTTATGATACAGCCCTCTGATTACAGCTCCTCTTAATCATGCAGGTATCTGCGAAATCCTCCCAACAAACTTTCGGCCATTCACTTCAACGCTTCCTATTCGGATCCATTCACGACGTTGAGCCCCTGAACATCCACAAACGTTCAAATGAACACCTCCACCTCGTTCAGTGCATTGGGCCTCCACGGTGTTAAAAATTACAATATTACATATCACTGCTACAACTCATTGTCCAGTTCCAATCCCCCCAAAACAATGGTTTAACACGTTAAGGTCAACATTTATATTCTTCAATAGTTTCTTTTAGTTGGGTATTATTTTATTACTTAAATTTGTTAGTAATGGGACTTCTCTTAATTGATATTGCACTTTTATTTAGCAAATTATTCTATATAAACTTATTGAATACTTTTAAATTGATTTCAGTCCAAATTATATACATTATATAAATTATCTACGTGCACTAATTTTTGCAAATGCGGAATTAGGTGATGTTTTTAAGTATTGTAAAGATAGGCACATTTATTTTTACTTTTGAGAGGTAGCGAATTCTATTCCAAACAATTTCTATGTTAAAGTAAAAAAAAATAACAGAGGGTTCTAAATTTCAAAGATATTTTCTCATAATCGGTTGTTATTTCAAAGTGGGCAAACTTCCCTAAAATACATGTCTTCATGTCAAAATTTTGGACGATGAAAGTTTTATAATTCGATGGTTTATAAAGTGATTGCAAGCAAAATTAAGTTTTATTACTTAGACACAATCAAAAATCCACCGAATATCGCTGTCTTATTAACATCCTGGTAAAGGAGTAATACTAATAAAATACTAATGTTGGGGTTGTACAAATTGTTATCGTAATTTTCTACAAATCGTGTGGCTTTGACAGTCAAGGGTGCTCAAGCAAATGTAGAGCAGTAATTAACATATTAAGAAATCATGATAGAGCTAAAAGATTTACTGTAGGAATATTTTAAAAGCACATTAAGAGCAATTCTATTTCGTGCAAATTTTGTCTATGACTTGAACAATCTTCTCATGAGTGCGAGATTCAACTAGTACTGAAACCTAATAGGCCGCTTACAACTATTTAGTGCATACTGGATACTTTTCCTTCTTAACTGTCGAAGTTACGGAACGCTATTTTCTATATTCTTGTATCTTTTTTCTTTACTCAATTATAGATTAAAATAGACACAGCAACTATATGCAAGGTACACATTTAGCGGACTATCAGATTAATAGATATTTTCATCGGTAGCGAAATCAATAAATTGAAAATCTGACTAAATAACTATTAACTGATAGATAAATCGAAATTAATATTAATGGTTGCGGTAGAAGTTCTGAAAATTAAAAAACTTACAGCAAGTGTTACAACAAAGATACTTTTAATGATTACAAAATTGAACTAGGAAGTTACCACTGACATAGAAATGGCTATTTGCTATTCTGTTGTATATTGGAGAGTTAGCTAGTTGATAGATTAAAACCATTGATGGTATTTTTACAAAAAAATGATGGCATGGTAGTTGTGACTTTTTACATAGTACGATTCCCAGATATTCTATTCCTTCTTAGATTTAATTGCATACATTGTTGAATATTACTTCAATTTTAACAGGGTTTGTTTAAATGTCAAAAATCGTTTCAAATAACGGGTAACTGATTTTATGCCGGAAATTATTTTCTAGAATATTTCAGATGGTTAAGAATTGCTAGTAAGATTCATCAAAATATCCAAGATTAAATGCTCTAACTTTGACAGTATTTTTCAAGCATGCCTTCAGTTTCATTGAACACATATTACTACATATTAATTTACTGTGCCAAGAAATCAATCATGTGCGTCACAATCACAGTCACAGCGTATTGTTTCATACGCTTGACTGTGACGTAAGTTTGAACTGATTGATTTATTGGTCCATGTAGCATTACTGGTTGATTAATATTAATTTTACTAGTAAGGCCAGACCATTAGTAAAATAAAAATTATGTTATCAGAGAGTTAATTGTGTTATATTCCCAACAAAATAATTAAAATAGAGGATTGAATATATAATTTTGAAATGCATCCGTCCAGTCTAGTCGTCTGCATAATTCAATTCAGTGTAACTGAGCATGAGTATGTAAATTTCCTTTTATTAATTTATTACCCGTCGCAGCTACGATTCATGCTCGTTTAGCAATGCCTGGTTACGCCTACTGGTTAATTGAAAACAAAGCTTCACGCCATTGCCTTATTTTTATTGCATAAAGCAAAGACAGCCGCCGCAAAGATGAAAAGATTAATCTCCATAAATAAATGTTAATAAGATCTACTTTAATTGCATGAGTTTGGCATTCCTTAGGCGTTTTATGTCCTAGACGAAGGAATTTCTACGCTTCACTTCATTTTGGTTTTTAATGATTTTTTGTATTGTTTTCTTGTAGCATAGAAGCTTGAATGCATAAGGACTTCATTTTAAAACCGAATTTACATAATCATGAGATTTTAGCCGCTGATTGTTGTGAAGAGCTGCTAAGCTGAGTTTTCATCGTCCCACCATTAACCTAATTATGATTCATGGATACGTCGATTTGGGCTTTTAAACGGTTGGTCGTGCTTACTTTAAAGGATCGAGTTTGCAAGCCAGCAATATTATCGAAAATTTTACTGCGTGAGCTTGAGCTAGGGTAAAGGTGTTCCACTAAAAGGTTATAATCGTGAATCAGCTTAATTTATCTCCAGATTTCCCCTCATAATTTCTTTCATAGAAGCTTAGTAAGCGCCCTTCTGTTAAATAAATGTCTTACTTGAGATTTTTAATAATTCATCGTCACTGTTTTGGCGGCTTACTTTTTCGATGCCGTTGTCGTATGTATGTAAATGGCTCTGCAATAAATTACTACGAAGATCTCAGGACGCTCGACATTCCGGAGAGTGGACTAAATTATGTAAATTGGTACTGTGGAAATAGCAAAATATTTTCAGCAAGCTTGAAATTTAATACAGTTTCGCATAGACGTATATTTGACGAAAGAAATAATATAAATGAAATACACTGAATCATTTGTGTCCCAATACTGTTTACAGTTGGCAGCGAGGATGTTAAAAGTTTTTGTTTGTAGCAGCATTGCTTATCTAATAATGTCACAATATTAAGCTTAATAAAAAATATATACTTATTTCAATTTATCCAAACCAATTTTGAAATATACATTTCGAAAAGGAAGTCAAATAACAATTTAGTTTATAGAATGCTTACAAATGTTCATCAACCTGCTCTTCATAGTTTTTTCAACGTAGAATGAAAGAAATCAGAATCGCATGATAACTATGATCTTAACGAGAGCTAGAACTATGCTTTGGAGTTTCTTTGTCCCACTGCAATATTATAATCCGTTACTTGATGCATTATCGGGTTTCCATTCAGGGGTGTTGTTGTTGCTATTGTAACAGTATCTACTACCCAATTCCGAAATACTGTAAGACCGATTTTGATACTTAAAAGGTTAATATGTTTATATTTTGAAGGATACACATTTTCATGAAACACCTAACTTAATTTCAAACAGTTCGAAATTGAAAATAGAGGAGTAGCACTTGCTAATGAAAGTGGGCTATCTAACATACTAGCATTGTTGTATACCTGTTGAACTGTAAAGCTAGAAAATCCTGTCCCATTTTTCATACAAATTGAAAATACCTTCAACTATTGTGAAGGATCTTTTTAATTATAAAATTTAGTGTCATATTAAACGTTAAAAAATACAATTTACATAAACAAAAGTATTCGTGTCGGTCAGTATTAAAAAAAATAAACAAATATTTGTGTAACCAGTTTTTTTTTAAATTAGGTTTTGAAATTTATTGTTAAAAGTTTAGAAAAATCACATAAAACTCAAATAAAAATACCATAAAATATCCATTTACTACTAGAAAATATGACATTAGTTGTAATTTTCAAAAAATGTAACGCCCCTGCTTCTGACCTTCAAAATGCGATAATTGCTGTTGTAACCTTGTTAAATTTTGGTTTTCAAATTCTGAAGAAATTCGTTAGATCAATAATCTCAAGTATGTGCTATGACAACGAGTCACCGATATAATTACACAACACTATTTAGCAAAATCCCTATACAATACTCACGAATGAACTGCAACGTTTTTGGTATGTTGGTATATTCGTGTGACCTTTAGCTATTAAGTTATCAAATATTTATATAGTTAGCGCAAAGGCCTTTAAATAAACACCTTCTAACCTAGTAATATTTGATGACTACATAGTTAATGAGCATCATTAAAACGAACTTACAACAGTAAATCGTGTAGAAATGCATGGAACATTGTCAAGAAACGCAATGACACATAATTCCTCCTTCAGCTCCGCATTTTGGAAGTATACTGATGCTCAACATCACAGCAATACGGAGATGCCCAAATCTATAATGTGACGCTAAGGCTGTTAATGTATTGCAAAGGAATGTAGAAGTGGTATAGGACGATAGATGCCAACAAACGATCCATAAACGTTCTAAGTTCCTACCAAACTACATGTCGGAAGGCCTACTATAGCAAGCTTCATTCAGCACAAGAAAGGCAGCAATGAGACTCCACCAGCACTCCTGGAAGTCATGGAAATGCAGCCCCGGAGCCATCCCACGATTATTATGCCACACCCTCAGATCCCAGAATGGTAAAACTACAGCACCTCCGCTCACTTCCAAACCACAGCTCAACCAAGCATTCCAGATGATGGTCACCACCTCCTCGAGAGGCAACAATATGTTTAACCTTGTTAAACCATTAGTTAAATTTAGTTTTAAAATTCTGAAGTAATTCGTTGGGTCAATAAGCTCAAGAATGTAGTGCACTAACGAGTCAGCTTGGCTGGTCAGCACGACACTTTGATGGGTTACCGATATAGTTACACAACACTATTCAGCAAAATTCATTTGGAATAGGCGTGAACGAACTGATGTGTTTTTGCTAAATTAGCTATTAAGTCATCAAATGTGTATACAGTTTGCGCAAACTTGTATGAACAAGCATCTGCTAAGCTAGTAATATTTGATGACTACATAGTTAGCAAACATTATTGAAAAGGAACTTCAATCAACTATAAATTATGTTAAAATGCATGGAACATTGGCCTGTCAAGAAATGCAGTAGCACATAATTCCTCCTTCATCTCCGCATTTCGGAGGATTATGGACCACTGATACTCATTCTCACAGCAATATGGAGATAGTTACCACTCTTCGCCTTGAGAGGCAGTGAGATGTTTAACGTTGTTTGTTAAAATCTTATATTATAAGAGCTGATGTCGCCGGCCGTCCGACCGTAAGCACAAGTGGCGACTCAGCAAGCATTTGTATTGTTAACGCTGGCAGGGCCGGACGTCGGCTGGCTACCAGCTTAAGCAAGCACTTTTATTGTTAACCGTTTCTTTACGCTAGCAGGGCCAGACGTAGACTGGCCCACGCGTTCTAGTATTTTCATATAACCGTCATGTTATTGTACTACATATCAGTACATCACAGTACTTGATCGAAATGTCACTTATAACAGCCGAGGCCGTTAAAATTTAACAGCCACGGCCGTTATAACCGTTGCTACACTACTAAATTACATGAGGGACTCAGCTTACTAGTAAGTTTTATGTATATTATTTATATTAAAATCGCATATTTTAAAACTGCCACTTTTAATATATATTATGAAAACTGTTAAACAACATACGGCCGATTCATATAACTAACTGCAACGTGTGTGCTAAATATTCAGAGTGCATGATAAATATCCCAATATACCTGTATTTATTATGCAAGAGGAATATATTGCTAGACAATTTCCCGAGGAAAATTTCTTCTACATTAGCTTTTCCTCCTATATTCACTTTATTACCTAGTTTTGATATAAAGAATTGCTAAAAATTCTCAAATCTGTCAATTATTAAATTTAGTTGACAGTTTCAAAAAATAAGTGAATACTAATTTTTGAGCATTCTAAGAAAATTTTAAATAGCGGCAGCTAGCATGTTATTAAATGTGTATTAGTGTCTTATTACACATCATTTAATTAACTCTCAAATATCCTCAATTTGAATTTAAAACGCAAGTTACCACCACAGCTTCTAATGAATTCTCATTAATTGATTTAATTTTAATTTCCTGTAACTTTCTTGTTACTGGGTTTTGGTTTATAAGTTTATAAGGAAAAACATATTATTGTGGTCCCCTCTGGCCAACCTTTCAGCCGCCTACGTACGTTATTAAGCATTCTGTATAAGAAATATGCTTTAATTAATAGATCTGTATTAATTTTTACGATTCTATTCATTCAACGACTACAAGGTACAATTGCTATACCCTACACGTACAGGATCGTATACTTGCAACTTTTTTTACCGGATAAACCCCATTTTCCTCCTAAACTAGTTTCCAATTTTGGTTAAAACTTTATTTCCAGATTGAGTAATTGTTAAACCGCAAAATATAAAATTTCAGCAAAATCTGTCAACCGTATGGTTGTAATTCATGTACACTCGTCGAACAACACCATCATAGGTGTCGGTTTTTGTTTTATTTGTATTCTCGCCCAGACTTTTAGAATCTATTTCTAACTGAAAATTTTAATTGGAATGGGATTTTGTATCTTATTATTAAAAAAGGTAATCTAATGCTTTCAGTGGTTTCAGTCACACATAATTTAAAGTTTTGTTAGAATTTTTCTTCCAGCACCCTGTAGTCTATAGCAGCTTTAACGTCTAAAGCGAAACATATTATGGTCATAAACTTTAACTATTTCACAAATCATTCTTGCCTACTTCAATGTTAAAAGAATTAGAATTATTATATGCTCGGCACTTTTGGAGCAAACGAAAAATCATTTACAATACTATTTTTTTAATGGAAATATTGTAAAAAATGTGTCTTCAAAATATTTAAATATCAGATCTCCTCTTCTTTTTAAAAGAATGAGCACTATTTTGATTTATAAGTGTATCGCACACTTTTTAAATATATATTATACATTGTCCTTCATTGTTTACCGAACGAAACCATATTCTTCTCCATGATCTGAAATCTACGTCTTTACGTAAAATGTTGTAAAAAGTTATTTTTACGCATTCCAATGCTTGGCATTTTAAGATTAAGCGTGTTGCAGCTGCTTGAGAAAATACAGAGTTAAATTGTCTAACTGTAAAAATATAGTAACATTTTTGGGAATCGAAGAATTCTAACAACTACTATAGTACATTCCTTAAAAACTCAGCGCTAACGTATTTCTCTACCTTACTACTTACAAGGGATTACTATATAGAGGATATTCTTAAAGCTATTACGAAAACTGCTTTGCCAGGTTCGGACGAATAGATGTTTGTTTGCGTACTATTCTAAAAATGACCTAGATAATTAATATTTTGTTATGAATTATTATAATTGTATATTTTGTATTAATGTGCTCATTTATTAATTGTAGGTTCACAAAGGAATAATATAATGTATTTTGAATATTTTCCAGAATACGTTCTTCTGCAATCAGAGCCCAATTCTCTAACAATAGATTTACTACTGATGTTTATCATGTTTACTTGTATAATCCTTTGTACTAAGTATGCAGGTAGAGAAAAAGGTTAGCGCTGAGTTTTGATGGAATGCATCATACTTGCATCTATTTATAACAAGATTTAGCTTCTTCTGGTGTACCTTAACGGTATATGGTAAAATTCAGACTGTTTAACCTTTCCACTTTTAGCTTTTAGTTTTTATCAATAAAAAGATTATATTAATAAATCATACAATATAAAATTGGTTTATTATTAGTGCAGTAATAGAAACTTAATTTCTTATTGAAACTGTAGTGAAGTCATGCAGTAGTTATGTGTGTATTTCTAGAAATCCTGTATATAGTTTACTAAGAGTTGGGCAAACAGCATAATTTGACATACATTTTTGATCCAAATTAGATATTTGACATATGTCGAACGAAAAGGTTATGGGAATCAATCTTGCTAATTTGCTTTTGATGGGAGAGTTTTCAGAGCATTGATCATTCTCAGGATCTCTGGAACCGACTATTAGGAATATACGGCCAATTTAGTCAAGATTTAGATTTACATGTGTGAAAATATCGGTGGTAATATGATACAAAATGTGTAAAAATGGCACTTTTATCACACATGCCTTGTAAAAAGTGATCCAAACCAATCAAAATGTATCCCGTTGTTTGCCCAACTCTTAGTAACATATATACAGGGACTCTATATATTTCTACTATAGGTACGCCATCTTGTACCTAAGTATGTATAACTATAAAATCTCAGTAGTTCAAAATCGCATCTTGTAGTGCCTATATGAAGTATTCTATTGGATGTTTGTCAAAACAATATTTACTTTGAGTTAGAATTGTTATAGATATTATTTTTAAGCATAATATTGAAATTGCCGTTTAGGACCTGAATTTCATAATTTTTAAACCAAATTCACATTTCTCTTGTAAAAAAGTGCTCTTCATTAACTTAACATCTTCCTCGCTCAATAACTTGGAATATTTTTAAAATAAAATATATAAACAAACAGTTTCATCGGGCGTTTAAGATAACATCAATTGGCATATCTTTACAGTTATTTTTTGGTTTGTTTATTTGCTAAAGTTATCTTTTGAATTTTCCATTATGAAAACTGACAGGAGCAGATTGTTTACTTTACATAAGTCTCGCCTAGTAACAAATCCACCCTGTTTTGGAATGTGTACTAATTATTATTTATTTATATTTCGTTTTCTTGGAAGCCTTCACCTGCTAATTTATTTTAATTGATTTTGAAAATTTAAATTAGTTGACTGTGACAAGGAACCTATTGTATATAATTGGTTTCTATCGAATGGATACTGTGTAATGTATAGTACACAATTTCATATAAATGCTGATTTTACTTATTAAGTTTATGTAAAATGTATACTAGTAGAAGAATAATTTACTTAGTCTGACAAGAGAAAACCACAGCTTGTAACCGACAAGCCTTGATATTTGCTTACCGGTTTATATTTCAACGCAGTAAAGTATTCATTAGTTACATATATGAAAAATAAACTCCCTACTTTTCACAATGACTTCGGTATAATTGTCCCGTAATTATAATATGCAAGTTGCTATTATTATTAAAAAAAACGTCAATATAGTTTCACAGTAGCACTAGTAGCAGGAAATTAGTTACAGACAGTTCTAAAAAGTCTTCGAAAAACGCATCTAGAGTGTTACGCAACCACGTATGTATATTTAAATAAGGAACGATAATTGTTTACGTGTTGTGGCACAAAGTCAGCGACATCTGCACGAGCCAAACGCGGCATAAGAACCTCTCGACCTTACCGGAACTTTACGGCTAATAAAAAGCCGCTTTACGACATTTTAACGCGCCGTTACCACTTTTACTAACTACTAACAAGCCTCATTACGATACTGCTATGGGTGCTTTACGTAGTAGATATTATACCCACCCTATAGATAGGACTTTATCCTTATGTGCATAAAGTGTTTGACAATCGAGACGCTCCTTACAGTTGCTTTTAATATTCCTGAGCATGCTTTCAATGCCGCTTGATTGTTTTTTCTTTAGTCATTAGCTTTTTAACAGTTTTATATCGCACACCCCTTTTGCCTATTAAACGCTACTACGTCCCCATAACGCAATTCTTATCTTGCTCGCCCTCGGAATAATCCTTTGCCGTGCAAATTTATTATTATTGCAGTTATTATAGATAAGAATTAAATTTTATAATAATTTATTTAAAACAATGCAAGTTTACGCAAATCGTATTTCTTCTTAAACATCGTAAAAACAATTACGTTGCAGCAAAGGGAAACTGACATTCCAATTACGTTAATTACTTCATTTATTATAGTTCTTTTTTGATGTCAAATCATTTACTAATAGGTACATACAAATAATACTTATCTTTAGACTGATATTGTATATGCTATAGTAAAATTTATACCCATCGTAGTAACATGAAAACCACGGCTTTACATCACTTCCAAATGATGGCATTCTGTAGAGGTTTCCATCCGCGTTTTTATTTTTAAAAACCTCACCCTCACCGGGACCGGGAATCGAACTCGCGACCCTCAGATTGGTAGCCAGAATACGTAATGACAGATTTTTGCATTAGTCATTTCTATTAGTGTCGACTTTTAAATGTTACCTTGAAGTATATGTGTTTTCAAATATTTAATTTAAAGACAAATATCCAAAAAAGTAATTGAACATGCTGAAGGATAACGAGCAGTTCCAGCAAGTTATACTGAATGTCCTGCGTTCTTTCGAAGAAGAGGATGAACGTGTTAAGAATGGGCTACTAATTATTTCTCCATTAAATGATATATGTTGTGCATCTCTTACCCGTAATGTTTCGGAATCCACAATATATAATTTGAAGGATAACCATGTACATATGATTTACCGGTTGGGAACAATATAAGCGAAAAAGTTAAAAAGGCGAAAACTCAAATTAATGATTTTATTAATAACTTCATCAGAGATCTTCTTCTTCTTCAAGTGCCTTGACCGTTATCGATCGTCAGCGATCATGTTGGCTATTATATTTGCAATTTTGATTTTCCACTGCAGCTCTGAAAAGCTGTACTGTGGATTGTCCGTACCACTGTCACATTTTTCAACCATGATATTCTTCGTCTATCAGGGCCTCCTGCTATCTTACTGTATTATAAGATGTAATATATCATATTTTTCTTGGTGACTCATAATGTGACCGAAATATTCCAACTTCCTTCTCTTCACAGTTTCAGAGCCCTTCATTTCTTTATTGATTCTTCTTAATACCTTCTTCATTCGTGATTCTATATGACCAAGCAATTCTGAGCAGTCTCCGGTAAACCCACATCTCAAAACCTTTCAGCCGCTTTAGTAATACTTCTATTAATGTCCAGCTCTCTGCTCCATAGTAGATACAACACGGAGAAAACATATGCTCTAACCATCCCGATTCGAAGGGGCAAATTTATATTATTGCTGCAAAGGGTTTTCTTCATACGTTAATGCCTCTGTTTATATATATATGTAGGGGTCCCAATCTTCGTTTATGTTGCATCCCAGATATGTTGCTTTTTCTACCTTTCCAGCCATTGCTTATCTATTTGGGTGCCGTTATTCTGCAGCAGTTTGTTCTTACCTAGTATCAAATGTTTTGAGATGATTTCGAAGGCTTCCACGGTCATTGTCATTAAGTAACAAACGACTTCCGGGATTGGACCGTGTCGAAGAACTCAATGTTTCGCCCACTTCCGTAAGGGGCTTCATCAGGAAGCAAAAGAGCACGGCAACTCAACGTGTAAACAACGCCAGAGGCGAAACTCTTTTACCAAGGAAGGGATAGAAGAAGAGTTTCGCCTTTGCCGTGGTTTACAAGTTGAGCTACCGTGCTCTGTTGCTTTTCCACCTGATGAAGCCTCTTACGAAAGTGGACGAAATATTAAATCTTCGACCTCACTAATGACACGGTCCAATCCCGGAAGTGGTTTGTTACAAATCATGTACCTAGTTTTAGGCCGTATTCTTTGCATGATCTGGCGATCTTTCCATAAGCACTTGCATATCTTGATTGGTATTCGCGAGAATCAGAGTGTCATCGGCATATCTAATGTTGTTTTTGTCTTCCTATTTACTATGATTCCCTCCTTTACATCGTGCAATACTTCCTTAAATAGTTCTTCGGAGTACAGATTGAAGAGTAGAGGCGACAATACACACTCCTGGCGAACGCCACTTTTTTATTTCTATTGCTTCTGTTAGTTGTTGTCCTACTCTAACTGTGGCAGTTTGGTGACAATAAAGGTTTTAAATTATATGCAAATCTTTTTCAGCAGTCCATCAGATATGGAATTTATAAAATGAACGTCTAGTAAAAGAATATTGAGATTTTCCATAGTCGGCATCATCCATAAACAAATGGTGTGGTTTAAGTGAAAGATATCAGACAAAAGATTTCATCTCATGGAACAAACCTACTTCTCAACTGAAGAAAACATATTTTCTTAGAGAATATGTAGAGAAGATCGCCATCCTCGTTAAAGTGCGTATTTTTAGATCAGACACGGATTACACAGGTCTACAACAAATTTGATGTTTGGAAATTAATACGTTTCTTTGAATGATTTGGACCTCGTAATCTAGATAATAACATCCGTTTTGTTCTAGCACGTACAGATTTTTTACAAAACGAGTTCTTGTTAAAATTTAGCCAATTCAAGGAATTAAAATGAATATGGAAAATATTCATGCCCAAATTTGATAATGATGATCGATTTTCCACGTGTGTATTTTCGTAGATGTTTGTTCGTGTTCTGTTAATTTAAATAATGGGACGTGTCATTGTATAAATGATCCGAACAACATTTGCTACATTTGTGGAAGTTTTGTGATAACTAAAAAAAGGCAACGTAGGTATATCCGCATTTGTTATTTAATGAGTGATTTGGATTATGCGAAAGAAGCCTCAGGATTGATCGCATCCAGACTTGAGACGTGAGAAAAACTTGTTCGTTCCTGGAACATCAACAACTTTCTACAGGAATCGCGAAAAAGAAGTAAACCCCTATTTCAGTTCAGATGGATCTTTAGTATATTGTAACAACATTCTTGATTTAGTTACAAAGGTGGGAGCTGTTCGGTACGACAAAGAAGAATGACGTATTTTCATTAATTCAAGCAAATGAAGTCTGAAAGGTGTGTTACTACATGACGGTAATGTATTGAGCTCCATTCCTGTCGCATATTCAGTAGTTACATCTTAAAGATACGTACGAGAACTTGGAGTTTCTTTTAGAGAAAATCAAGTATGTGGAACATAATTGGATACTTTGCGGGGATCTAAAGATGCTTTGTAATTTTCTTGGTCAGCAATCAGGATATACAGAGTTTCCCTGTTTTATTTGTGAATGGGACAGCCGTGCAAGAGACAAACACTGGAGTGAAAAACAGTGGCCCCTTCGAAAAGGTCTCATCCTAGGTGCAAAAACATACAACGTAATAAATTGGTGGATCCTACAAAGACCTTTTACCCCCTCTACATATTAAATTAGGTTTAATGAAACAATTCGTTAAAGCTCTTGACAAAGATGGAGACTGTCTTAAATATATTTCCTGCAAATTTCCGAATTTATCTGAAGCAAAGGTAAAAGAAGGGGTTTTTGTAGGGCCTCAAATAAGATCGCTTTGTAAAGATGAAGATTTTCTCAATTGTATGAATCCTGTTGAAAAAGATGCGTGTACTTCGTTTAAGGAGGTCATTGAAACGTTTTTGGGGAATCATAAGGACCCTGAGTGCGAGAATGTTGTCAACAACATGTTAAAGATATTTCGGCGCTTGGGCTGTAATATTAGTTTAAAAGTACATTTCCTATTCTCACATCTGGATGAGTTCCCAGAAAATCTCGTTGCAGTGAGCGATGAACACGGTGAAAGGTATCACCAGGATGTACACGAAATGGAACGAGGTTATCAAGGTAAATGGAGCATATCAATGATGGCAGACTATTGCTGGATGTTACAACGCGATAATCCACAAAAAACACACAGCAGAAAAGCTACTAGACGCAGTTTTCCTACAAAACGTAAAAGATATTAAGTTGGACAGAAAACAAAATCACATATGTAATATTTTTGGAAATATACGTTCATTTTTATTTTATTCAATAAATGTACATTATGTGTATACCTAAGGTGTTTTCTTTGCAATTTGTAAAAAAATCTTAGGTGATACATAAAAATGAAAACGAAATTCATGATCAGGTATAAAATTAGTTGTTGAAATCAAAAAAGTTTTTTTTTGTAGACCTGTGTTATCAGTAAAGATTTATTTAAAAAAAGCTGACAAGCTAATACGTTGGCAACATCATCCAGAAAATCTGGATAAGGATACTGGTATATAGTTCTTTATGCAGACAGTTCTGACGGCTTTGCAGAAAATTCAAATTTAGTTTTGAAAAGTGCGACACAAAAAGGTGATTATCATACCAGTATGAATAAACACAATTTCGAACGTTGGTTCAAAACACAAGTTGTTCCAAATTTAAAACGTAAGTCACTCATAATCATGATTACGTTAGTTATCACAGCGGTTTAGAAGCAAAAAACTAACCATATCCTGGACTAAACAAAAATAAATTTCTGAAACTGAAACCTATAGATTTTCCCGAAAAATCGATTGAAGACCAATTTCGTATATTGTAGCAATTAGCAAACTTCTTATAAAAAAGTACCAGCTGGACGAATATCTAAAACAATTTGGCCACAAAATATTGAGAATGCCATTGTCAATACAATGCCGTTGAAATGGTGTGGTCAGAATGTAAGAAAAAATATGATAAACTATTTTTTTTCAACATTATATTACAGAGTTGAAATTAGGCACTCAAGAAAGTTAATGCTGAAAATGGAATAAATATGTCCAACATGTAGAAACGTTAATGAAAGGATCTCGAGAGACAGAAGAACAATGGGATGTTTCAGATATCAAACTATTAATGATTATTATTGGTTTGGAAGATACCAACAGAAGACTCTGATGTTGATGATAATTTTGATAAGTATTAAAACTTTGAAGGTTTTGTAATTGTGTTTACCCATTAAGTTTATGTGGTGCCCTCTTAATTTGTTAATTTGTATTGGATATCAGTGTAAAGTTTTAATAAATTAATAAATATATTCTCCTTTGTTTATAATTATTTGTTTTACTCTTTTCTTTCATTTATTAATTTATGAGGCTACGAATCTTCATAATTATCTTTTGCAAATAACATTCCCACTATATTTTTTTTAGTAATCGATACTTTTTAAAGTCGCTTTGAAGTCGAACTGTTCCATAAAAATAGACTTGTGGATACCCTTGAATTCGACATTGTGTCAGATCAATAGACATCCCAGACCACCACCAGGTGATGAGATAACTTAAGATAGGTATAAATTTCACTATATATTAATTCAGTTGCATACATATTATAGCAAGTTTCGTCCTAAAAATGAAGTATAAAGTATGATGCATTATTTTAAATAAAATTTGCAAAATTAAGTAAACTCCGTTGCTATGTCTCATTTGCTTCTAAACAATATTATTTTGATTAGAACATGGTGAATTACTATTTACATAACTAGAATTTAAGCTATGATTACTTTCTAAGATCTAGCAAGAACCAGTAATGTGAAGAAAATTATATGCTTAACTTCGTCTTTCCGCGCTGTCGTTGTTTTTAGTATCTCTCAAGTCAGATTTCCTGAAGGGGTAGTTTGAATAAATTTTTCATATGTACTGTAGCAATAAAAGGAAATAAAAGAAAACGATATAACATTTGATGTGCACATTTAAACGTTTCATTATAATAATTCATCTACATAGGTTGAGGATATTATTAAGAGTATTGTAAATCGAAGCTGTCTTGTATAAATATTTGTTTTTGTAGTAAATCCGATTGTATTGAGCATAAAAAATGATCGCACAATAAAAATTAAAAGCCAAGGAGCTCTAGGAAATTATAGAATATAGCCAAATATGTTTACCGTTGCTGTCGTTATAGACCAGCTTGTAATATGAATTTTTCCTCCTGAGTTTATTAAATACAAAAAATAACTTTCAACCTCAACCCAATATTTAGTTTATCATTGTCAGTTATCCTTAACCTGTGAAAAAGAGCCACCAATTCAATAACTTGCAAGCAGCCCTATTTGCTGTATAAAATAGACGTAAACAAAATAACTCCTGTTGTACACATGATTTATTTTATGGTTGTAGTAGTTGACCGTCCTGTTCTGAGAAAATGCATATCGTATATTATTCTTGGAAAAGTAGACTATTAATCTTTCCATAAATGAAATCAATTAATATATATTAGACATACATAGTTGCAATTTCTTAGTATTCGAACAGTTTTAGGATTTATCAACAGATCTAAAATGTAAATTTTGATAAATTCATGCAGTGTGTTGCAAACTTACCCTTACTGTAAAAATATTTAGCCTATATAGAATGATGTTGATTTATACAAAACTGGTAAAATTGAGGTCTTCGCTGGGATAGCCATCTTGTTATACGGAAACATTAATTCATTATTCCTAATTGAGGATATAATCTACAGGTTGCGACCTTTCGTTCCGAGAGAGCTCAAACTGATAATATACGTGACCGTTGTGCATTTAAAAGTCAAGTCCTTTGCAGCTTATCAGTTGTTGATGGATAAAGTGCATTAAAAAACTGTTTGATAATAATTGCCTAACAGTCGAGTGTCACACGCTGGGGAACATTCCCAGAGTTATTTCTTTTTCCAAGTAAAGTGTTATATACAATTTATTTCACAAATCTAAATAGAGCAGGTTGAAAATAAGTAGTAGCTTGAAAATGGTGTAGGCAGTTATGTGTGTAATAAACTAAGTAACTACGTATATAAAAATAAAATTCTAAATGAAATAGAAAAAGTAAAATAGTTACCATTAAGCTTATGTTACCTTAATATTAAGTTAGTTGAAATAATTCATTTAAAAAACGTTTAAGCGTTACAGAATATTTGCAGAAATAATTAGATAATAAAGCAAAATAAATGCCAATCAATTACATTCTCGAACTAGATTTATAAATTATGCTTCTCGTAATTGATTATCAAATATAAACAAGCAATCAATCAACGTATTGAAACACAGACTGTTTTGTTACAAATGCAATATGAAGACGCACTTTTTAAAATTTCATAGCTGATAATTACGAGTAAATAGAATTTAATTAATTCAGTGGTTATGAAAATTAATAATTATTTAAATTTTTGATGAACTCATCTTCCATGTAAACAATTATTACATAATACGAAGATGGTTTTTATCATTAGCATTTTTCTGAAGGTTTTAACGAGTCTCCGTGCTACTAATATGTAACATTCATTCTACGGTAAGTAGAATATGTGCAAAAAGGTCTCTATTTTATAGTACTATAAACCCCAACTCAGAACTCCAATTTTCGGCACAAGTTATGATTAGAGAAAGTTTGCCAACAAAACTTTGGTAGTGTTTTGGTTAATATCGAAGGCCTGAGTTAGAATTTATGGTGCATACATTTTCACACTTCGACTTGATCTTTATTAACAAAATAAAAACACATATTACTTATAACCAACATATTTAACTGTCTAATTTGCCATATCTCTATATTTTCTTTATTAACACAACCGACTGTATAGAATTTTATTAAGGCTTTCACACGGGGATACATTTTACGGTGTATGTACTTATTATTAAATAGATTATTACAAGAAATTTTATTATATAAATCTTATATGAATAACTAAAAAAACAAGGGTGCTTACTACACATATAACTTTTCAGGTTTAACAAAAAATGCATAAGAGTAATTTTTTATAAACGTTTTATTTTCAAAGAATTTATAAATAAAGTTTAAAAATTTATTGCCGCAATATATTTAATGAAGTACCCTTATGTAAAATCCAAGAAGGTGAATGAGAAACAAAGCAAGTGTCCAGTAGGGAATATTCCGCAAATATTAAAGCTTCTGTCTTCATTATACAAGATTCCAGGGCGTAAAGCGGCAATTTATTGACCATAAAATCCCCATTGTATTGATTGTAACAGTTCGGTTATGGAAACTGCAAACGGCCTCGGAAGTTCCGCTATCATCCAACAGAGTTCACTTGCTCCGTGTCTTAGCCAGTTTAGTGCCGAACCAGACGGCCTTCGCATATTTTTTCAACCAGGATGCGTCTGAAAATATGAATTGTTATTATTAAATGCACAGGGAACCAGTTTTGGGTTGGGAAAGTTTTCTTAGTTTAATTTTTATTTATTGTCAGGTGCAAAATATAACATTTCTATTGTTTTGCTCTTAAAATTAATAACGTGCAACTTTTAAGGGCATCCAGAGTTACTTATGTGTACGATAAAATAAATAATTAAATGTCGGAATAATTATGATTCCCATTTTATTAAATCTTTAATTTTATCGTAATTAGAAAAATATGCTCAAAAAATTACTGTGAGAATTGATTTTAATTACGATGCACTTTTGCCAAGCCACGGAAAACGCCGACTCGTTATATGCATCTGTTTATACTGTTTAACTTTAAGAACTTTATATACCTATAAGTATAGTACTCCTGCGAATTTATCAGTAGAAAGATGTATTGTTCTTTTAATGTTTCAGGCAATGTGACTGTAAAAATCGATATCCTTGCCATAAAGTTATAATGTATTTTTAATAAAAAATGTATCTTGCAACAGACCAACTTGTAGAGTTATAGAGAGCTATGCGAAAAAATTGAGAATCGTGTGACCAGAGGTATTTGAAGCATGTAAGCACCGCTTTGACATTTTTGATCGTTCACATTCGTAGTTCAGTCAAAGAGCATATAATGCACTTTTCGTTAATTTTCTAGCTTATGGCACTTGATGATTTCTTTTGCATCAGCATCAATTCTATTCAGAGTTAATTTACTTATTTTTATATTGTTTCGGATAAGTAACTTCCTGTAATATGATTATATACAGTGGCCGCCAAAAGGTCGACATAGTATGGGAAACATTTTTATTTTTCATTTCTCAAAAAAACTTTTTACTTCAATAATTTGTGCTTGCCTAAAAACCTATTTAGCCCCTATCATGATTTTTACTTATTTAGAAAATGGAGTTTTTCGAAATTGTCAAAATCCAAAAAAAGGAGATTTTTTAGAACATGTAAATTGGATAAAGAAAAATGTCCTCATTTAGACAATTGTAAAAGAACATTTACAGGATTTTTGTAACAGTAATTCATTAACAGGGCTACATTCGAGTTTCTAGAAGCCATTTAAATAGTTATTAACTAGAAATGAAAAATATTAGTTCTAAAAAACGCATTTCATAAAAAAACGTAAAAATTATGCAAACATAGTACTTTTCGGTAGATAATAAAAAATCTAAAGAAGTAATTAACATTTTATATAATTTTTCCAATTATAAATCTTTATAAAGTCTTCACTAAAAAAATTAAATGTTAATGTTAAGTCTTGGTATGTGAAATTTTCAAAAATATTTATAACATTGAAAATTTAATTTTTAGCTAAGTTAAAAAAAATATGATAGGGGCGAAATAGGTTTTTAAACAAGCACAAATTATTGACGTAAAAAGTGTTTTTGAAAAATCAAAAATAAAAATTTTTCCCATATTATGCCGACTTTATGGTGGTCACTGTATATATTCTTTAATATGTAGCAAGCCACTGCTACTCGATGTGGTTTTTTAATGTTCTTGCCCATCGTGTTAAATGGGTTGCATTTGTTGAATACTTAGGTGGCCTCACAGCCGTCTTATTAAAACAATAATAGGTACATTAAGAAACTGTAATTAGGTTTCATACCTGCTGCTTTCTTCTGGTAAATAAATAAGTAGATTTCATGTGAACTAGACTTTTCGATTATAAAAGGTATGTAGGGTGAATAATTCTAGAGACAAACTAAAGGTTTGGAGCAATATTCTTAGAATTTAGAATACTTTACTATCATGTACCTACTTAATATAGCACAAATAAAAAATCAAGTCAAGTTCTAAGCATACAACACTTATAATGAAGTTATATTTCCTGTAATTTTGTTTTATGCTGAGCTGGGTTCTTAATTGAGAAGTTTTACATTTTATATGTATGGCGTATTATTTTTGACATAGTATAACATAACTGTTTAACACAATACGACACTGGCCTCACACTCGAGGTTAAGGTTAAAAATGGCTTTTTACGACCATTTACCAAGCTAGCTCACGGTAGGGATGTCCACGAAAGACGGCTATTGGCGCTCCTGGAGAAGATCCTGATTGGTTGTTAAGTGTGCGTTTATTTACAATTACTATGTACAATGTTATATAATTACTCCCAAAAAAAAATATATATAAAAACAATAAAGTAAAATACGCCGTGTGTGTGCCCGGTGGAGGGCATCTCCGAGGGCGAGAAGCGGATGGTGGCGGTCGACCTGGCAGCAGGAACACTTCGGCCAGGACTTCTTAGACCTAGGGCTCGCGTCCTAGCGAGGCCCTTTGGGGGCGGGGCGGTGTCCACGTTCCGGACGACCTGGAGGCAGGATGACACACCTCGGCGGCAGGCCAAGGGGGCGGCGGCGGAGGCTTGAGGCGTCATTGCCGTGGCAGGTGCGTCCTCGGCGGAGCTGTGCGAAGCCGGGGCGACGGTGCTTGAAAGCGCGAGCTCAGGCGAAGTCCTCTTCGTGGCGCGGAGTTTCTGGTGTTTCAAGGGCGACCTGGGGATGGCGTCGAGCCGGGTGATGCGCGACGGACCGGAGCGCTCTCTGGTTCGCAAGCAGCTAGCGTCTCTCTGAAGCTTGGGGCGCCTTGGGGCCGAGCAGAACGCGTCTGACGACAGCACACTCCAGGGGCGGGCTGCTGCAGCAAACCTCGAGCTTGGCGGGCAGCGAATTTGGGCGTCGGCTGTCCATCCTCCTCTTCCTCGATGATCGATGGCTAGGCCCCGCTGGAAAGCGTGGGCTCTAGGTTGGCATTGCGTAGCTTTTGGCTACAAGGGGGCGGCGGCGAGCGTCCTTTGTGGATGCTGCGGCGGCGGCGATGATTGGTTTCCTCTATGGAAGCGGTGTCGGGCGGCCTTCTGCTATGGATGCAGCTGCGGCGGCGGCGAATTGCTTCCTCCATGGAGGTGGTGTGGGGCGGCCTTCTGCTATGGGTGCAGCGGCGGCGGGGCTGAACGGCGTCAGCGGGTGGCGCAAGCGAGCGGCGTCGCTTGGCGGTGGTTCCCCTCTGTAGAGGTTGGGGGGGTACGCGTAGACGACGGTGGCGTCTTTGGCGTGATGCGAGCTCCCTGACATAGGAGCGGCAGCGTACGTGGTGGCGGCCTGTACGGCGGCATCTTCCTCGCAGTGAGCTGGACGTAGGTGTAGGCGGCGACGGCGCCTGTGGAAGGGTGCGTGCTTCTGAACATGGGAGCAGCAGCGTACGTGGAGGCGGCCTGTGTGGCGTCTTCCTCCTCGCAGTGAGCTGGACGTAGGGGCAGACGGCGGCGGCGTCTGTCTTCACTCGCATGTGTTGGTTCCTGCGAACTAGATTCGAGTAGCTGTGTTTGTTTCTGAGAACTTACGTGAGCGTGTCGCGGTGCTGCGGAGCGATGCAGCGGAGACGGCGAGGTTCTCCATGGGGCCTGGGCTATGCATAGCGGGCGGCACGACCTGGGGCATAGCGCAGCGTAGGCCTGGGCTTGAGACGGGCGGCGATGTCGGTGGCTACTAGGGCTCGATTCGACGTGGGGCTGGACGCTCCTCCAGGCGTGGACAGCGAGGATGGCAGGCGTAGATTGCGGCAACCCGGACACCCTTTAGAAATAACGAGCAGGGCTCGAGTTATCCCCAGGAGTCACTGGGCTGACTTCTGTGAGCAGAGCTCGAACAGAAGGTTTTGGGCCGTTTGTGGAGTTCTCTAGTGGCCGGAGGGCCCAAGCTGAGAAAGTTTTTGGTCTTAGAGCAGAGCTCGATAAGGTGGTTTTTGATCCTAGAGCAGAGCTCGATAAGATGGTTATTCTGGCGGCTGCGGCTCGTTTTAAAGGGATTTTTACTCCCACCGCTTTCTCTCGGATGTCCGTTTGTTTGGGGTGGGATGAACTAATTTCGCTTACGGGGGTTGATTTGAAGCATTTTATCGATTTTTGCATTTAGCGTCCTTATTTTCGTACGGCGGCTTTTTTTTATCTGGCCCATCGTTTTCCTTATTAAATTATGCTTCTTTACATACCACGCATGCCTATAGTCTTATTAAAATTACTTGTAATTTAATTGGTTCGCGCTATTTGCTATTTCTTTAATTGTTGCGTGGCATGTCTGCATTGACCTCCTTATGGATAATTCTTTCCGGCGCTGGCCCAGTTCTCTGAGTTGACACCTTCGTTCTTATTTACCTTACTTAACCCCGTGAAAGGGAAAGTTTTAAGCCGTCTTTGTTAGCCCGAGCGGCCGATGACATTCTAATAACTCGGGTTGTTGGCCTGGGTCTATTTTAGGGCCGTTTGCCCTACGAATGCTGTTTTTAAAACTTAGGCGTTCGGCTTTTGTTTAGCCAAAAGAATAACATGGTTGTAATTACGTGTTTTTCTGCTCGTTGAGAAATTGCATGCGAGGTTTGAGGGCGTTAACTCACATGTGATTTTTAATTGGGCCGCTATCTTGACGAATAGGCGACAAGCGGCAATTATGCACGTGTGAGTCATATCATGTTAATAACAAGTTTATTTAATATGTACTTTATCTAAGCACTGTCAAAATTATTCCACTCTATGTAGTCGGATTTTATAATTTCAAACATTCCCGATGCGGTTATTTGCATTGTAGGACTGGAGCATTTATTAAAAAAGAAATGAACATTGTACAACGCGCAATGTTTAAATAGTGGGCGATTCTAAACTCTGTCGGTAAAATATGCTTATTAGTTTAGATTAATATTTTCCGCAGGAACGCAAATACATGTTTTGTTGAGCTTCATATATAAAATTGTACTAAATATTGTTCAAAATATATTCTCCCAAGACGAGATTTGGTATAACAGAGACATTTTATTAATCCCGATCTCATATTATTTTTCAACGGGCTTACTTGTTCTAATGTTCTGGCTTCACTGGTTATTTCAGTGGGACGACTATTTTTATCTTTTATATTATTAAATAATTGTATGGCAGTGCTGAAACTTAAAACTGACTTAAAATTTTGTCTGATAGTGATTATCTGATTACCTGCACTTTAAATGAAGTTTTTACTGAAAATGAAGGAGAACTGAAACTGACTAGGACAAAGCCACAAAGATATATTTAAATTTAAAATAACTTTAGTGTACATAAGTTGACACAAAAATTCTCTTTTTCCAACAGTATAATCTTTTAGTAAGTAGCTTAACGTTCAAAGCCATGTCCAATAACTAGTATTTTAATTTGTGATCTCGACATATGTACGAGAAAGCAATTGTATTTTATGAAATGCTTACTCAAAACAAACTAAACTAACAATAACAACAAATTACGTAAATATAATTGTTGTTGATAGGTGTTTGAATATTCATGTGATCATTTACGCTTTGGGCAGGAGGTAATTAATTACAATAAATGAATTTAACATGTTTCTAAACAAGATCTTGTATGTAAACCTACGTTTAAAACCAAACGTTGCCTGTAGTATTTGAATATAACTGTTGTTCGAAATACTTTCTTAGTTATTGAAACTGTATTTGTTTACTAATTATGCCGTAGCCTTTAACAGCAATACCTACTATTAGAAAAATAATCTTTTATATTTAGATGACAGTAGCAACACACGCTAGGTGCTGGTTTTTCTTGCATGGAAGTGCAACGAAACTTTACTAGGATGATTCACAAAGTAGATAGCTATCAACAACTTGGATTTATAAAGTGATAAACAATGTGAGTTATTGACAGCTACAAACCAAAAAATGAAATAGGGTCAGTTTTGTGATAATAAAACCAATTTTTCTAATTTTTGTAATAAATGTCTCTCGAAATGATATAGAAATTAATTTAAAAAGTTGGTATTTTGTAGTCTCTGAGTTAACTACATAAGATATTAAGTAACAAACGACTTCCTGGATTGGACCGTGTCATTGTTGAGGTCGAAGAACTCAACGTATCGCCCACTTTCGTAAGGAGTTTCATCAGGAGATGGCCGTGAAAGTCTCCGAAATCATACATGCGATATGTTTAATAGTAATATTACTTTAAGAAGTTATAATTTGCGATTTCGTGGAGATATATGTCATAAATGACGCAACTGCAAGTAAGCTATTTTGCCAGGTTTAAGCAAATAAAAATATTTTCGGTAAACAATATGAAGTATCTCACTTTAGTATTTCTGTTATTAAATGCGTTATTATATCGTTGTTTGTTGTTAGTACCTTTTTGTTATACTTATTACGTTGTTAATTACGTTGAGACATTGGTTTTTATTTTGTCACATGTTTAGACATAATTAATTTTAAAAATGTAGCAATACTATCAGGAAAAAGTTGTCCAAAAATGTAGCAGAGATCGGTTATATCAACATATTTTATTAAGTATTTTGTATAATTTTATAAATCGATTAGTGTCCTTACATAATTCTCTAAATAAAGCTTGCTTTATAAAAATTGCCATAGATAAACCAACAGTCTCTTGCAATAACAAAAATTCAACAATATCTTCTGGACAAACGAATCATTTAATCATTATATAAAAACTGCATGCTTGTACTCAGATGAAGAGAAAAAATAATGCATTCCGAAGCATTAATTTAGATAAGGGAAATGTAAATTATGTTGTCATAAAATAATAGTACACACCTTATTTCTATTGCGTAGGAATATAGTTTTAGTCGCAATTGTTACATTTTTAAATTGTAATTTATTATCTTTATATATATAATTCTTCTGTACCTACGGGTGTGTGTGACTGAACTCCTGAACGGCTGGACCGATTTTGATGAAATTTTGTGTGTGTTTTAGTGGGTCCCTGGATGGTTTAGATTCAGAACAGAACATATAACCCCAAAATTTCACCCTCCCACCACCCCCCAATATTTTTTTAAATGAAAAAAATCGAAAATTCGAATATCGAAAAAACGTTTGCTGACCCCGCTAATAACAGGCAAACCAACGTTCGGGCAGGACAATGTCTGTCGGGTTCACTAGTAATTATATAAAACCATAACAGCCAGGTATGAGGACTTCTTTAGAATCATTTTACTAGACAGTAAAAATGGCACATTTCTAAATTATAGGTCTCGTTTTTACTCTAACCTTTTAGAGATTATTATCTAAAGTTGTTGTAATAAGTATTTCAATAAGTAATTACAATTTCCTGATGTTCTGTTAATTGTTGGTAGCAGGCCATGGATTACAATAAAAACAAAAAACTCAATATTTTGACAGTTTTCAGCTACTACTTTAAGAGGTTGGGGTTAAAGCGTATAGAGAGACAAGTGTTTGATTTTTATGAGTTGTTTGTTTACCACTTGATATTATAGAAGTGCCGGGAATTCGTTTTCTACGATTATAAAAGAAATTTCAGATATGACCAAAGTCACCACAATTTAATGGCAGAGTTTAGCGATCAGTCCTCGTTTTCCACAGTTAATTACTGGTTATGTGAATTTCATAATGATTCAGTTGCAGTAATTCCTCTTGGTATACAGAAGTCTACCAAGTCTTGGAAAAGGTGTGTAGAGATCTCTGAAAATTAGGTTTGTTAGCATTTTGATAATGCAACTTCGCCTCCAAAACCAAAAAAATTTCTTACACAAAGGTTCAGCTGGTCACTTACTCTTCAGGCAGTCCAGATTTTGTGATTTCTTTTGTCTTCCAAAGATTAAAAAAGTATTAATACCTTATTCGTGACATTTTGTAATTTTGTGATAGCTCTTATAAAACGTATCACGCTCTTACCTATTACAGTGCCGTTGCTATTTTGGCAGTAATTGTAGTAGCAATGTTACCTGATATGGCCTGAGTATGTACATTTCGTTATCATGCACCATATCACTTAGGGTGCCTTGCTGTCAATTTGACGCATTTGTCACAAATAGGTACGTGAAATTGATAGCGAGGCACCCTATAGTCCGGTCGAGATACCAAAATCCGTGCCCGTTTTAGGGGGGACCTTTTTTTATCGCAATTAATTTTTGACAAGCGAAGGATTTAATTTAGCGTGGATGCCACTTTTCAATTTTTGACGTTTGGTCGCCATTTTGAAAAATGGCGGCTGGCCTTCGCTATACGAGAAAATACAAATATCTCCCAAACTACTTGATACGTAGGTATTGAATTACTCTATACGTCTTACTACGTAAAAGAAAACAAAGGCAATTGTATTTGGAAAAATGGTTTAATATAAAAGTAGAAATTATAGCATAAATATTCTATAGTAACACAGATAAAAATAACGTGAAAGGTACAATATCAATTTTGTAATACATGAAAGACAACACTCACACAATCAGTCACTGAAATCTTTGACTGTATTGTTGTCTTCCATTGATGAGTCATAAACAATCGCGTTTACTTCCTCTTCCACTCCTTCTTCAGCCTCTGTTTCCACGTCAGATTCCAGCTCAAGGAGGTCGTTAGATTGGGACTTGATTTGGAAGTGCGGTTATGGTATGCGTGGCAGGTCTCAATCCATCTTGATGCAGTTCCCATCCGAAGTTAGTAAAGAGCAGCCGCTTTGCAAGGCTTGCATTCTTATATCCATAAGCTTGCAAGTGACTTCAAAGACGATATTGCCTAAATTAGTTTTCATCAGGAGGCAACCTGGAAGAATCATAATGTCGCAATAGCTGCAATTTACGTGCTCGGGCTTCGCACGAGAGTTTGCTGATTGGGTCATTGTACATGATCCTAATCGTAAACAATTGCAGATGATCGAACACTTCATCGGATAGTTCCTCTTCAATTTCAAGTTGTATTATCTCAAAGTATGTTATATCATTTGGCTCCAAGAGCAGCACATGCTTTGTCTTGACCTGAGAACAACGAGAGACAGTTGTAGAATTTCGCAGCATTCCTCGGGTTCTTCTTGTTTATGTACATATCCTGCTCAGCGATCAATTTCCTGAAGAAAGTCGGTCTAAGAATGCTTCTGCCATGGCATTTTCCTTATCGTGGGCTGTGTGGAGACTCTTGATTTCTTCCGTTGCTTCCTCCAAAGCAAGTTTAACATTATGAATTACGTGCTAGTTTTTCTTCATCCTCAATGGGCCCAATTCTGGTGACGGTATAGAGGCTTCTTCAGGTGTATGGCTTGTTGCGATTATTCCCTTAGGTACAACACAGCACGCTTGCTTAGTATTTTAATAGCAATCAAGGAGAGATTTTTGGAGAATCTAACCCAGCCACCACTTCTTTGGTTCTTGGACTGTTTGTTCATGGCCATTTCAATGACCTGGTCAATGACCTGGTCAATGACCTGGTCGGGAGGCAATTTGCTGTAATTCTTGCCAGTCAAGGAGAATGAGTATATGGAAGCAATTTGTATCTTCTCATCCTCTGTCAAGGTGGACATTCGGGAGTAGTAAAGAGAGAGAGGTAGCACAGATAATTTATGTTTCCGTACGCTGCTAGTAGAGAAAACATTTTGTAACAACTTTCTAAGTTCTTCAAAACGTACTCCACTTCTTAGACAGTGGTAATGCTGAAACAGGATTTCAACGTCAATGATGTAAGAGAGCCAAAATTTTGCCATATCTGATTCAGACTTTAAGATATCCTGAAACATTACATGCACTAATTTTTGAATGAACTTGATGCAACAAAGTCTTCACTTCCTTGTTCTGTTGTGATACCTAGAGCGTGTTCCAAACCGTTAAGTAAATTTGGATGATTCTCAACACATCTTTGAATCAGCATGCGTAATAAAGCTTTTACTATAATTTTGTGCAGGCGTATTGCCCTGTTGTAGTGTTTTTAACATTTTTTTAATTTTTTATTTTGGTACTCAGCCAACAGCCGTTAGGCCAATTATAGGCGTCGCTGTACATTTTATAGGAACTTCCACCCCACTAACGACTGTCTTGATGTTATTATGACATCCGGGACCAACTATTTCCGTGACAGCCGTATCCAAGTTCTGAGCAGAAAGAGCGTTGCTTAACTCTACTAATCGAACGTGGACGCTTGTTCAAGCTACACTATCCGGGACCTGTTCCTTTTCCAGTTAATGCTTGATTTGCGTTGCCTGCAGCAACAACTCTTGTAGCATCAGCTAGCTTCTCGATTCCACTTTCTGCCACCCTCTTTCCTATAGCATTAAGGTACGACATCTCATTGTGAAATCCACCTAACACGCCCTTCACGAGAGACCACCTATCCACATCCTAACATAGATATCCTTCAATATATTTATATACTGCTTGATCACCAACAAGTTAAATTAGTGCACAAATACATTCTCAAATTATAAATTAAAACTAAAATTTAATTTAAAAATTTTCTCTTAAATTTTTTTGTTTCTTCGGTTTCTAATGCAATTACTTGTAAAACATAGAGTAGTTTCATACCTATCCAAGGGTACCTTAAAAATGAAAATTGACCAAGTAGTTTGAGAGATATTTGTATTTTCTCGTATCGCGAAGGCCAACCGAAATGTTTCAAAATGGCGACCAAACGCCAAAAATTTAAAAGTGGCACCTACGGTAAATTGCATCCTTAAGATGTCCAAAATTAATTGCGATCATAAAAAACGGAAACTCCAAAAAACGCACGAACTTTGGTTTCTCGACTGGACTACTAATATGACTATTAAGAAACTTTGTAGTTTAGTTAGCCTGTTTTGTTTTCAGAGAGTGAATCATTTCTACTTCCTTTTACGATAAAGGAAATATTGGATTCACCCCACAACTTGAAAATTGAGTTTTCAACAGATCTTCACGTTTTAGAGTCCCCTGAACCCAAAAACATGTTTTTGTTTATTGGTCTGTCTGTGTGTCTGTCTTTTGTTTTTCCTATTTTAAATAGAACACCCGGTATATTATTACATTTTTTAATTCAGCTTAAAATTTTAGAGAAAGTCTGTCTCTTGAACTAACCCTCTATTTTGTACGGTTTCTGTAGAATTTGTAATTCTTGAAAAATTTTGACAAATGTTTAAAAATTAAAAATAAAATCTTTAGCTAATTATAACATCACTGTAAAAAGAAGTTGTGTGCGTGCATGACTTTTTATGAAAAAATACTGAAAGCAACAATAGCATCGCGAAGCTTGAAAAATCTAGCTCAAGAGCAGAAAAAAATTTTGAAATAGACAAAATATTATCCCTGCCAACTGGGCCAGGGCCTATTTTTACCAAATTTAATATAAAGAAAAGAGAATATAGAGCAAAAGGTCCAATTTCTTGAATGAGCCATCTACGTCGACTTCGACTCAGTCTCCAACGTCGCCATCAAATCAGCTGTCCACATTTTCATTCAATACGCCTTCAACTTCATTATTGAAACAAAACAACAACGCAGCTAAAACCATACCAAATCCAAAAGAGAAATGTTATCGAGAGAAAGAGTACTGCGTATGTGGAGGCAGCTCTGTTCTGAAGATTGTGCGAAAAAGACAGAAGTCAGCTGGGTTCAATGTTCCTATTGTTTGGTACTATACCATGTCAAATGTCAACTATGTAGAGATGCAGAAGAAATCATATTTATGTATGACAGAGGTAGTGATGAGTCAGATTTACTTTTCATGACACTTGCCATGTTGTTATGTCTGATAAAGTCTTATATTTGCTTTTTTCAAACGTTTGTGTATGTATCTATTTCGTTAAATAAACCAACAATTTTAACAAATATTCAAGAGGTTCACGAAATTACCTGCGTGATGTTAGTTTTTTAGCGTAGTTTTTGTCAAGCAAAACCAAATTCTTAAAAACTGTGACAATTTGTGTCCAAACCATAAAACTTTGTCATATAAGTCGTCAGTAATCAATAGAAAACTTAAAACTATCGAGAATATACCTTACCCTACGTGGTAAGGGTTTTTAAAGCAAATGCGGCAGTTGCTGAATTTTAGCAGATGGTGGCGACCTTTCAATAGTGTAGTGCGCTGCCTGTTGCGAGAAGGAGTTTCAAATAATGAACAAATGTAATATGGCTACGCTGAAATATTTTGAGAAACAATATGATTCTTTCCTTTAAAAAGTCTGGATGCTTCCTATAACTAACAGTTAACACAACAGCCCTCATATGGAGTTTCTCTTCCGTAATCTATTTGACTGTAATTTTGAAAACAAGATTAACAAGTAAAGTGTGTAAATCAATTTTCACTCTAACTCTTGATTACAATGTGTATGGAATGTAAAGTAGCTTTATCCACACAGAAAAGCAAAAACGGCAACACGAATAGAGAAAATATATATCAATTTCACATTTCCTGGTGTGAAGCTTCATCTTCATATAATTTTTGCTTTTTGTGTCTATTATTATTATTTGACGTCCTCTGGGATTTTTCCTCTACTCTTCTTTTAATTATTGTGTTGCCGGGTCCGTATCCTCTCATTATGTGTTCTATTATTTGTTTTCTTCTTATATCTTATATCTGTTTGTACATTTTTCTTCTCTCGTCATTAGTTTTCGTTTCTGTCCAGCTGACTTTTACAGCTCGTCTACAACACCAAATATCTAAGGATTCCAATTTCTTATTGGGCTTAGGTACTCATAGTCCATGATTCTAAGTTATACGGAGCTATGCTCCATATGTAATATTTGAATGAGTTGTGGCTTCGTCTTTGATTTAGTTTTCTTTGATGTGAGCAACTGTTTTTTTATTATTTGTCTCTTTTGTACTTCGGCCATCCCTTGTGACGATGCTTTCTAAATATGAGCATTCTATAGGTACTGTTTGAGAGTTTCGCAGTTACTCGAATTATTCTTGTTAACATAAAATGTCTGCTTAGGCTGCGTAGTCTTTGTAGATAATTACCCAGCATTCTCTGGCTTAATGCGCCTTGAACCTTGTGAACTCGGCCATTCTCTTTGGTGGCTCGTATTGTATGAGTATCTTGAGAACGAGAATATTTAGGCAGATTTGGCCTTGTTGCTGTTGGTGCGCCCATATTGACTAACGTTTCGCAAGACCATCAGAGATCATTAGAATGAAAGTCGCAGTAAGAATTGTTCTTAGTGCGACCTTTACCCTGATGATACAAGCTGCAATGTCGTCAATTTTCTTCACTTTCTGTCCTATAAATGTTAAACAGCAACGGTGAGAAGGTGCAGCCCTATCTAACGCCTTTCTCTATACTTGACTGTTCTTACTCTTCATAATATTCTAAGATCGCTATCTGAAGTATGTATAGGTTCTATATAGTTCTTCTTTTTTCACCTGTCATCCATTCTTCTATTACTTTAAACATCTTTCTCCAATGAATGCAATGTATATTTGCATCTTTTTCCAGTCATCTTCTCTATTAGTATATGTAGTGCCATGATTGCTTTCCTCATTCCTGTGTTCCGTCTGAACCCAAAATGGTCTTCAGTAAGACTCTCTTCTAGGAGTCTTTCTATTCGTCGTATATTTTTCGAAGGATTTTTGATACATGCGTGATCAGGATAATTGTTTGGAATTCTTTACATTTTCGTACGATTTTCTTTTTTCAAAGCACTACAAGGCAGACAAGACAATACAAAGTGGACAAAACACATTATGCAATGGACACCAAGATTGTACAAGAGAAGTGTTGAACGACCTCCTGAATGATGGGTAAACGGTATAAGAGATATAACAGGCAGAAACTGGTACTGGTAAGGAGTGGATAGTAAAAGGCTGCTAAAGAAGAAGAAGAATAAGTTCTTTTTTAGAAGGGTTACTATCGGGCTTTTGGAGAATTTGGTTGGTACCTACCTCGTCTGTATTCTATAGATCTTGTATAAGTTTCAATATTTTCTTATAGGCACGTTAATCCAGGATTTTAATTATTGCACTGATAATGTTTTCGCATTCGACGGCTTTGTTGTTATTCACTACTTTCAGTGCATTTTGAATTCTGATTGTTCTGTCATCGATTTGCTCTTTTATATCCATTTCTTCGATTGGGTCTTCATCGTTTGATTTATATATATACATATATATATAGTTCTTCTAGGTATTTTTTTCCATATTTTTGCTATCTCTTTGTTTTCTGTCACTAGTAATCTTTTGCTTATTTCACTTTCCATTTGGGGTTTCCGTCATTGAACATCCTTTTAATTTTCGTACGCCATATCAGTCTTTTCTCCGCGTATTTCTATTGAATTTGTTCGTAGTTCTTTTTATAAGTATACTTTTTGTTTTCGTAGTTCTCGTTTATATACTTTTTGTTTGTCGTGTTGGATTCTCTTACGACTCTGTTTTTTATTTGCATATGCCTTTGTCTTCCTTGTGACACAATTGCACTCTAGGGTTAACTTATTTCTTCAATTAGATTCATAATTTCCGTTGATATCCATGGTTTTCGATTGTTCCTTTAACCCAATGACTTCCTTTGTTCCTTATGTGATACAGTGTCCTATCTTCTCCCATCGATCATCGATGCTGTAATTCGTTTCGACCATGTAATTTAGATGTTCTTGTATTTTGTTTTGCAAACCCATTGCTACTTCCTTTAGTTTCTCAATATTCCATTTGTTCGTTACCTTCTTTTTCAGTTTTTTCAGAGTTAATCGTAATTTCATGGTGACAAAGTTGTGATCACTATCTATGTCCGCCCTAGGGCGGCTTATACAATCATTCAATTGGTTTCTAAATGATGAGAGTGTAGGCAATTTGGTATCCTGGTGGCCAGGCATCTTCCAGGTATAGTGTCTTCGGTAGTGATGTTGAAATAGCGTATCCTTCTCCTCTTGGGTTTCCGGTTCCAAGTCCGTAGCCCACAATATTGTCTTCCTCTTACAGCGTTCTAGTCGTCCATTATTATAATGTTCTCATCACTTTTTATGTATTTTATTAGTTTGTTTTCGTAGACCTTCTCTACTTTGTCATCGTCCTGAGCCGTCGCGTCGTTGGCATTTAAACTTGGACAGTCAACGTGTCTTTAGGTTTTGTTTTTAGTTTTACCATGGTCCTTTCGTCTAGCTGGATGTAGCCGTTTTTATTTTCTTTAATAATACTCATATGTACCTAGTAGTAATTATAACTGTTCTGTAACCTGGAGGTTTTATAAATTTTACCTTGAAAAACTGCACAACAGAAAGATTATGGAAAATGCTACATTTCAATAAACTAATGTGGTGCTGATTTTTACAAACGTATCTCACTCTAAAAATCGAAATTGTAAGATCTTTTCTTAAAGTTTAGTTTTGAATACCTTTTAATAATATATAGGCTGTGGAAGTAAATTTAGCTATTTTGGAAAATCCACATGAAAGTAAGGGTATCTGATTTCTTTATGAATAATAAGTTCGATGAAAATACTGGAATTAGGTGTAATAAAAATGTGATGAAAGTATCAGTAGCTCTACGTTTATTTAACGCAATCTTTTGGCTTTTTTGGGAGTCTTTTAAATGATGAAAATATATAATAACTGTAATTTAGCGAGCTTAGCCAGTTGCGTCTTTTCTTTTTTTCTTTATAAAATATGCCTAAATTTATTTCAATTTGGGTATAACTATAAAATAAAATAAAATGTATTAGTATTAGTGTGCCATAACTTGATAGATACCCATTGAAGCAAATGAACTACCATAAGTCAGATAGAACTAAATTGCATCTTGATCTTGAACTATTTTCCTAAAAATATACAAAACACTAAATTGACTAAATAAAAAAAAAAATTTTGTGTTATGATTAATACACTCGCTGTTGTCTGTAAATTCCATCGTATCGTGTTTTTTGCTTTATACAAGTAAACTTAATGCAGTGTAAACTTTTACCTGTCACAGTGACAGGTGTTTTCATAAACAAAATGCAATCTGATATTCACCTACCAGACTTAGGTTAAGACATGACTAGATTTTCTATCTTTCTTTCCAAGGCTTACCCTAAATGAGTTTTTTTTAGGAACATACGACAGTAACACGTGATTCGAAAAATAGTTTATCAAAGTGAAAGTGACCTTAGACAAAAAACACGTATGTCGCACTAGCATTTGGAACATTTGAACTACTTAATGCAGCATTTACTCTACCAGAATAAACTCAATCAAAATAGATTTTTTACCATTCCACGTCCCTAAACTGCATTTCTAGCATGCGCTGTATTTGATGATTAGTGAAAATCGTGACTTAAAATATATAAAGTTAAAGGCCTTCCTTGAGCGCGGTTTGGGACGTGTCAAATTAAGCTGAATAAAGTTACAGTTGTATTAATTAAAATTATCTACTTTCTGAATTAACAGCACACATACAGCTTATGTCTAGCCTTTTCTTCCTTGCTTTTTTTAATCGCCTCTAATGTTTGAGCACCATTGTGTGAATATATTTGTGGGACGCGGCTTTCCCTCTCTATTTCAGAATAAATACAGTAAATAGTAACGGAAGGAATGATGACTTGAAAAATGTTAAGTCATTAAAGCTATTATTGAATACTTATAAATGCAACAACGAAAGCAAATTTACACAATAGGTATAAAATAACTAGTTAATAGCAATGCTACAAAACTCCTGTAACACTCAGTGTTGCTTAATTTGGTTTGTACGTTGGGGGTACGTGCTTGGGTTTTACGCTCGGAGTGCTTCTGCATTTGCTGTCTTGCAGTTCAGTTGTGTTTAAGTAAGCTGTGCAACAAAAATGTTAGTGTTAGAAGAGCAGTAACCAGTAAATAAAGTTATGTCATTCAGCAGGAACCGTTTATTGATCACAGATCCTCTTTTGAAAAACGATTAATATTCAATATGTAGCTTGTATGACATTTACTCAGACTATTCGTGTGGCTTATATTTCTGTTATAAAAACTATATAAAGCAAAACTATTAGTAGTACACTCGTATCGTACAAATTAGCTTTTAAATATACAAGTACGCCTTGCTGAGAAAATCTGGCGCTAAAGTGATGATTGATGATGTCTGCTAGCTGACACAGTTTCCGTTTAAAACGCAGTTCAACAGTTGCTTAGTACATCAATAATAAAACGTTTGAAGAACGCACAAACATATTTGCATGTAGCTATGAAAGAAAGCGTTTCATATACCATATACTATTTCTATTTATCTTTATAGTTTTGTATCTCCGTTATACCTACCACTGATGCCTTTTATGAAATTACTTATTGAAGTTGATACACATATTTATCGTGTAAACATATGTTACGTATAAGAGGAGCCACAAAACCCTGTTTAAATATTGCCTTATTGTTCGTGTGATAATTAATAAAATACCGTATTGTTTCTTGTGATTTCATTTTATATGATTTTCTCTTTGCACTGAAACACTGAAAAATATTGGTAGCATAATCGTTCTAGGAAAAACTTATTTATATTACAACTTAATCATCTACATCTATCAAATAAATCTCCCTTTCACCAACATCAATTCTATTATTAAAAGGTGATAAAATGGAAAAGATTATATTAAGTTATATTTTGCTAAATTAATATAGTAATAAGCTTTTTTGCAGCAACTCATATTCCACAAACAGGAATGAAAAATAAAAAATCAAAACAACTACAGGGCTTTAAAAACGTAGACATTGATTAAATAGGAAATAATAAAAAACTTATTCAACAGTAGACTACAATTTTTTTAATCAGATTTCTGAAGTGTCATAAGAACGCAGTAGAACTGTTTAAAATCTTACGTTTTTGCCGTTTGCTTAGAGAACTGTAAAATATTATAAATTATCTTTCTAGCAGTTAAATATTAGGGGTAAATTTAACTAGTAAAGCTCATATTAATAATTGAGATACTTGTCATTTGATTTTCACATTTTCTTAGAATATCTAAGCAGAACTTTTTAAACAACTTTAATTAGTAAAAGTGTATTTTTTATGTAAAGAAGAGTTTCTTAGTGATGATTCATAACTAACAAATATTGTTACGCTAGCAATACTGTATTTCGTAGTGATACTTTTCTCCTAATATTATTTTAAATGTCTAGAGAAATGTATAATACTATTGCGAATGTAATTAGATTTCTTAATCAAAATTAAATATAGTCACCTCCGTCTGTCGTTGAATTTATAGTTAAATAATATAGAGCTAGCTTTTTTAATTCTACAGAGGAGAAGATACACATAGAAAAACATAATGTATATGACTGTCAGGAGATACCCATTAATACTGGGAAAATTACAAGAGAGGAGTACATATAAGAAAGAACTATAAAAAAATTAAAATGGTAAACCAGGTGGCATGGGCAATATAAAAGGAAAACTACTAAAATCATCAGGATTGAAGATAGATAACCGAAGAAATTATTTTTTGGCTGATGAGATACAGAATGCCATACAAATAGTTCCGAAAAGAGGGGATAGAATAGATTGCAAAAACTGGAGATTTATTACTCTGTTAAATACCACCAATAAAATACTGACACATTTAATAGTTGTTAATAGTAGGAATAACCAGGCAAGCTTCAGGCTACGAAGAACATGATATTTGCACGTTGTAAATAGTAACTGAGGAAGGATTAGCTTGGAATAAAGAACTGTTATTTTTATAATAGCCTTCGACAAAGAAGACCGTGAGGGCACGTGGAAGGTATTGGAAAAATATGTATCTGTCTTAACAAAATGAAAATCAACAACAGGGATGTGTTCATACTTCGGATATTTTTTTCATAGTATTGGATTGCCTGGCGAATCCAAATTTTACAAATAGAAGAGGACTGGTTTATATTATTAATCAGCGTTTAGAAAACTTCAAATTTGCGATGTATTTTTGATCACGGAAAAGTTAAATTACATGACTAACATTAATATTTTGACGAGATTAGAAATCAGTAACTCTAAGGTTAACATTTTACATATTGATCCCAGGGATATACATGAGGAATTATGTATGTATGTATGTATTATCTGTAACCTCATTTACCTTGCGGTGTAGAGGCTGGTGCTTCGTACGCTAGCATCTGGCTGCACAATGCTCAACTTGTCCCGGATTCGGGATACAGAGTTGGAGCGCGCCTTGTTGTGATTGCACAACTTTCATTGTACGTGTTTTTGTGATGTGTTGACCTTGTTACTCTATCTCTTAGGTTTGTGGATCTGAGTATAGCACAGTTAATTTGGTGCCCAACTGCTAATGGTCTCACCGAGACCGGTTCCAATCGTCAAAGCTGCCGAAAAATGCCGACCCCCGCGGGATTCGAACCGAGGTTTGCTTAATGCAAGCCTAGCGCTTTCTCAACTGCGCTACGCGGCTTTTCTAAATGAGGAATTTATTGAAGACAAACAGATCAGTATAGGAAGTTACATACGTATTTAGAAAGCATTGCGGAAAATAAACACATGCCAAAAAGATATTTCTTACCGAAAAAATACGGTTCGGAATATTTAAAAAAAATACAAAACCTGGTACTTCATCAGAAATTTTGTTCTCCAATAAATTTCGTATCTTCGACACAGAAATGTAGAAGGAACAATCCTGGACAGCAAATTTAAACCAAATGGATACGTTCTAAATATGTAGGTATTAGGTAATTGATGTGGGGTTAATGCAATAGGCCTATATAACAACGAAGAACTGTGGCAATGAACAAAACAAGAAACCATAATAAAAATTATACTAAGAAGAAAATTTCGCTGAATTGGAAATACCCCTAGAAAGCTCGACACCGATGTAACAAGACAAGAATGTAAACATTTAAAACTAACAAATTACATGTAAAATAAAAATAGGCGGAAAGAAATTAGTAAACACAATAACAGTAGGTATGTAGTTCATAATGCAGTAGACTATTGTATAAATGTATTAAGCAAAACAAAAAAATATGTAATTTTAAAAGTATAACAGCAAAAGTGCATACGACTAGGGAAATAACCTTCTAGTTCAGGACTAGCATCCTTGAACTTAACATATTTGCTTCCGAAACACTCAAATTCACCCTATGCTCCAAACGGACCATAGGTAGGAAATAATAATAATCAAAAAAAGTGTTGCTAATGCAGAAAAGTACTACGTCTCTAAACGAATTTGAATGTAAAAATGCAATACATAACCAAATGAAATGCAATAAAATATTTTATCAGATTACAGCAAACAGAGCAGTAACTAGCATTCACTATTTTATATAGAGAAATACTATAGAGATATGTTTTCCGATGTAAGTACTAAAAAATGATCGGTATTACACCTAACGAAAAGTGGTGACTAATCTTATAGTTAGTTCATATGTAAAATGTTTAAAGGGCAAAGATATAAACAAAGATAAGAACGCGACATCTTATGCATATCTATAATTCTTTAGTTTTCCACTTTTTTTCTTATTTTATTTACAATTTCTACTATTTTCAAATTTTGAAAAATATTAGATTGTTATTGATAAAATAGTTTATTAGAAACACCTTTAAAAATCACAATTTAATGACGATCGCCGATTTCCATTTTTTATTAACCACTTCCTTAAATATGGTAACGACAGGCTGAATGGTAATCAAGCAATAACCATTCAAAGTATATTGCACTTTTATTGCTCATAAAATAAGTATAATATGTAAACTAATGGAAATTAACAAATAAAGAGATTGGATTCATTTACACCTACTTAATGGGTCTGCTCCAGAGATATCTTTTTACGTCGGTTCCCGACCCAGCAGCTGTAAAACAAAGTTGGTAAGTGTTGGTTTTAAATTAAGACATAAGTCGGTAGCCATGCCCTTAGGTTCATAAAAGCACAATAAAAACTACTTTACAAAGTAGTCCCATCAACCAGTGGAGGGCTTGTATGCGGACTGTTTCAATATATACAAAAGTCTCTGGTAAAATATGGTTGTAAAAGTTGATTTTAGTGGCACTTGAAGGCCCGTAAATGTCACCTAGGACCAATGTTAAGTTTATAGCTTTCTCAGTTTGTAAACTGCATGACGTCACTCAGCGACGCGTGCCAATGCTATAAAATGTTTTATGTTTGGGAAATAAAACACTATGATTTGTTTATTGCTTCCTACAGCTGTAAAGCGATATTTTAACCAACTTTTTGGAATACTGGGTGTACTAATTCGGTCGTAAAAAGCGTAATGTGTTAGGTTGTGATGACAGCAGGGCTTGTCGATGAATTGTATTTTACCAAAATGGACAGGGTGGCACCTCCACACTAGAGCGGCCGCTCTATTTCGATCTTTGAATGTTGCACCACGAAAATAGATGCTACCGTTTTCTCTGCTCATAAATTATTTTTAAAAGAAATTCGTTTGGGCGTCGTAAAAAATAGTTCGATGCCAAGGGCAACAATAGTTTGTAAACAACATTTTTGTTAACTGGAAATTTGAAGTTGTTCCAAAATATAAGACTTTATTTTTAATATTTCTCTTCATTGTCAAGAGCAATTAGATTGCTAACTAAATTAAGTAAGTACAGCTATCGAATAGCAGTGCGAGCTGTTTGTAGCAAAAAACTTGATAAAATAAAAAAGTTTGTGGTGGTAACATATATTATATGTATGTAGTTAGTATTTGTCAAATAATAACTGAATTTTACGCATGTGTTCGTTATAGTATAATTATAAAAATTTTCATGAGTAATCTTGACAGCAGAAAAAATACGAATAGTTTGCAAAAGACTGTAAAAATATTGTCACACGGAAATCAAGACTATTCTGTATGTTATTCTGCAGTGAATTCTAATATTAAAACTGTTTATATAAACCTAAAAATAATCTTTGAGAAGGATTAGTGATATTATCATTTATGTCGTCATGAAAAGTTGTGGTTGAAATTTATTTTATAGCCGTATTTTGTAAGCTATCTAGTCCATGATACCATAAAAAGTAGTGTAAATGAACTGCATGTGTAGGTAAACCATACAATCAATTGTTAAGGCTTATAATTATTCAAGAAATGTTTATAGTTGGAACCAGAAAAGCACACTTCTTAAGTTGATTTAGAATCGTACTGCGGAACACAGCAATACTGTTGATTTTTTGTTCTTATTCTCACAGTTAAATATTATTGAAGAAATGTTATAAATACTATTTTCGTGTCCAGAACCTATTAAACACTTGTCTACACTACCATATTTAACGTGGTGTAACATGGTCTAAATAAATCGCATACCTACTGAGTGTAAATGGAATAGGTTGCAATTGCATTGCAATGTATGTGGGATTTAGGTGATGTGAGAATGACAATTGACTTTATTTTTCTTACCTTGTGTACTAGTTTACACACCGCATATTTAGGTATAGGTATCAAACAACCATATTGTTGTCTTTATTTGTTATAAATTTCAGATCGGTTTTCTGTAGAATTTTATCTATTTAACTGTTATGTATACCGACTGCATTCTTGACTCGAGTGTTTAAAGTAAACAACTGAATAATACTTTTACCAATTCTACCATAATTCTACTCTAAAGTGAATGGGATCTAAGCCGCTGTAAATTTATATTTTTTAAAAATCGGCAGCGAAGAACGTCGAAATAGTCATTAGAAAACGTTTTTTTAAGTAAGCAGGGTCACAGATCGATAACAAAACATGTTAAAAAATCATAATTTCACGATCTCTAGATTAAAAAGACAACATACCTATTGTGCTCCTCTTCGCCGAAGTTCTTTTTTATGGTTTATTTTAGTTTATTATTTATATTTTATTAAGTATCTATATTCTACATTTGTGATAAAAAGTCGACCTAGGTACACAAATAACTAGGTATTATTTTTTGTTCATACAAAACTAAGTTAAATTATTATTTTCACTGGATAATGTTCATTTCTTTTTAATGAAATATTTTCTAGAAATCCACCTTCTTCTCTCCCTCCCTCTCTCTCTTTCTCTTACCCTTTGCAGAGAACAGAAAACACAAACCAAATATTTTAAAATATTACGCTTTAAACATGTTTTAATTAGGATTCAAGCCTTGCATTGAGAAAATTTTAAACCAATATAGATACCTGCAATTAAAAACAAATATTTTGTTGTCAACCAGAATTCGTTTTCATACATAACTACAGTATAGTGGATATTCTCAAATTTCGTAGCAAAAAAATGCTAGCCAAGCGTATTTTGTGTTCGAAGCAACAAACCTTTTATTAACGAGTGGCAAACATTTACACTAGAATTTGTGTATTATATGCATAAAATTATTAAATGTACACGCACTTTGAGAAGTTAGTTTAACAGACTGTGGTTTTAACTGAACTTAAATAAGTTTTGCATAGCCTGATGATATACTAATCTTTCCTCTAAACAATGTTAATTTCTACTTTTAAAAATCTCCATATCTCTTTCTCTCATGTAGCAACATAAAAAAGTGATAATTCTGGTTTATTTTTAAAAACCCGTTTTCTGTATTGTGTATGCTTATCAAGCACTAACCAAAGTGTATTTTGCAATGCATTTTAAAATACATATTACATTTTCCACATGTTTCAAATATGATTTAAGCGTTTCATTGCAAATATTTAAAAAGCAGTTTAGCTGTTTAAAAGTTGTAGGCAATTCAATTTGTTTAACGATTCGATTCTTAAGAATTCTATAGCCTACATAACTACAGTAGATTGTATATTCTCAAATTTCATTGAAAAAGAGGGTTGGCCATGCATATTTTGTGTTCGAGTAGCAGAGTTGCTATCATTGCATTTTGTGTGTTGTGTCTTATGCATTGTATGTGTTACAGCTAAAGTCTATAATCCTCTATTGTACCTATAGAATATCTAGTTATTCTATACTTTAGCTAAATATTATATAACATAACTGTTGGAAGACAGGTAACATTTGTAATAATTTACTTGATTCCATACTGTATGTAAGATAAAATGTGGTTCAAGAAAGTATGCTGAGAACAATAGGACGTTTGGATCGATTTGCAAGATTGCTTATTACCGAGTGACTGAAACACATCAGGAAGTAACTCTTTAGTGGCAACGCCTACAATTTTTTTCCAGAAAGAGACTGTCATTAGGTATAGCAATTTTTTCTTTATATGTATTTATAATTTTAATATCTGCTGCGACAAGCAGAATATGTTTTTTGGTAGATGATATCGAGTTACTTGTATGCTGAAAAACAAATAACGAATAGGCAATTGCATAGGTATGAAGTAAGTTACACATTAATTTTTACATCAATAAATTTACATTAAGTAATTTTACTACTATTTCCTGGATGCAAAGATTGATTCTACAAAAAGATGGAAGAATACTCTTTGCAACATTTCTGCATAATTCCTAATTGAGAAGAAGAACTGACAATGTGGATGAATTATTGCCGCAATTAAAAAATAGTTTTTAGGCATTTGTTGCTCGACTCAGGTTCTACCTGTTTATAAAAAAAATAGTGCTGTCACTCAGACAATACTTTTCTCTCGTAACAGATTAACAGATATTATTATATTTATAATTAAAAGTACTTACTCCAAAAAATTAATCATCAATGTTTCTTCCTGGAAAAAATATCGAAAAGTTATCGACTTTGCCATTAAAAAGTTACTCTCTGATATGAGTCGTGATATCCATGTTTCATCCACTAGTAGACTACTGATACTAACCAGAATGAACTCAAAAGGTGAGTTAGACGTATGAAGTGATGTACCGAATATCATTCAAATCGATACACACCTGCTGTTGTTATCACTCACTTATCATTTTAACTTTGAGGTAGGATATTGGAACGAAATATATTTATTTATATAGGTATTTCTTTATTTCTATAAATATTAATTTTCGAAATATCGTTTTATACGTTAACTAAAGGGCCCACTTAGTGTATAGAATACCTAGTTATTCTGTAGATTAATGGCATTTCATACTTTAACCGTAAACTACCCATAAAATTCTTTAATTACACACACTTTGAGAAGTTAGTGTAACAGACCAATTTGTAGACCGAGGTCTTGTTTTCCATTATATGAACTAATATTTTCAGACACAAATTATAAAAATATATCAATCACTTAGGCAATATTTTTATTTGTTTAATTTCTGTTGATTTTTAAAATTAAAAAATCTTATCGTTGCTTTATATTTGTATAAACTATTTAAATTACGATAGGCATAATCGAGTGCAATTTTAGTAATGTTTTAATCACCAGCGCGAGCATCAATTAAAAATAAAATCCCGATTAACATAAAAAGAGTTGAATAGGTATGTTGGGAGCCACAAAATTATGTTAATCGCTGAGATAAGGCTGACAAATCGCGGCGCAGTAAAAGTTACAGGTATGGGCATAAAAATCCCTGTAGGTATTTATTTTGAGTTCAAATTATCTATTATGACCTATTGAAGTGCCAATTTACTTTGATGCTGCTCGTTTGGACGTCGAATAGGATCTACTACGCAGTTCAGCACTTGAGCACCAGGGAACGCCACAAGTCCACGCTCGAGATTCACGGAAGCCAGACAGAGACGGCCGCGACAGAGGGGGAAATTGATTCTAGCGTAAGAGCAGTTAGAGACCACATTTTGCCTGCGCAATGTTCTCAGTGGGCGCTTCGGCTTTAACGAATTCGATTGCTATTGGTGCCTTTGTACACCCCTTCCATAATGTAGCGTCTATCCCAGTTTCGCACCCGAGCCTTGTATCTCCTGCGCTTGCTGGAAACGGCAAACTAAGTGCTTATGGAGTGTTTTACAGTCTAAAGGGTAATGAAGAAAACCTTTATATTTTTGGAAAAGTCGCGGGCATCGTCTTATTTTCCCTAGCAATAATGTTTCAAATATATGCCTGATTGTCGAGGGTGGTTTGATACTTATATATAATAATTATCTACTACCGAAATTAATATTTAAAATTGTGTGGTTTCTGAGGGAGTTGCGATCGGAATGCCGCATTTAAATCCAACAATTCAGGTAGCAACAGTCATTTCGGTTAATGATCTAGCTATTCTATTGTTGCCGCGTGCTCGATTGTAGTGGGGCGCTGTAGCGCTAAAGAAGAAAGGCGCGATGTGTGAGCGGGATCGCGAATGGGTCGGGACCGGGATGTGTCGTGGGCCGGAGCAGACTCCGGAGCTCCAGTGGGTCTCGATCCGCGACTTGGTTCACAGGCAAAACGGGTACATTCCGGATTGAGCCTTCGCGCCGTGTGCTCGTGCGATTCCGTATCCTACCGTTTTATTGCCCATTTTATTACTATTGCGTCGTAACAATAATCATTTTATTAACTATTAAACACACTTCGCCCCCATATTAGGAACGATAAGTGGATGTCAATTACCTGAACAGATTATCATGTCGTGACTTTGCTTTTGAATTGCAGTCCCTTTTTTGAATTTTTTGAAAACCACCACAAGCTGGTATTGAATTGAATTTAACAAGTGAATTATATGTGGTATGGCATGCTCAAGCAGAAGCTAAAGCTGAAGTGACATTTACTGACTTGGACTTGTTGTGAGTGACAGCGTTTTTTTCGAGAGGAATCCATCAAAACCGTCACCATTAACGCCATAATTATGAACTCTTACTTCGAGCAGAGCGGGTTTTACGGTGGACACCACCACCAAAGCGCCAGCTCTGCAGCAGCTCACCACCATGACCAAAGCGCAGCAGCCGCTGCAGCATATCGCTCGTTTCCTCTAAGTCTTGGGATGTCACCATATGCCTCCAGCCAGCACCACCACCATCACTCCTTACACCAAACGCGTCCACCGCAGGATTCACCTTACGACGCCTCCGTGGCCGCCGCTTGCAAACTATACTCCTCGTCCGCAGACAGTCAGCAAAACTCCAGTTATAGTTCGTCAAACACCAAGCCTGACTGTTCCAAAGGCAGTGCCGACCAAAACGGATACGCTTCCGTGGTAGCAGCCGCTGCAGTCAAAGACGTCTGGCAGAACGCAACCACAGGTGGTGGTGCGAATTTAGCCAACAGCCTTGCTGGCCCCGTGAGGCCCTCCGCATGCACGCCGGACTCCAGGGTGGGCTACGGGTCTTCCGTGGGGTTGGTCGGGGGCGATCCCTCGTCCAGTCCCGGCGCCGCCGGAGGAAACCGCACGTCCAACTCGCTCGCCTCCTGGAACAACCCATGCTCCCTGAACTCGTCGTCGTCCCAACCGGTGGGCACGCAGATCCATCAGCAAACCAATCACACCTTCTACCCCTGGATGGCAATAGCAGGTAGGTTGTGTGGTGTCCCTGCGAACACGTGGCGCTCGATTCATTTAGTTCCACCTTGTCCCGAATATTACCCGTTCTTCGAGTTGGTAAATACGGGGCGTTGCGGGAAAAGTTATGTAAATGTTGATCCCCGTAACCCGGACTCGAGTCAAGTGCGTGTAAAATCAGGGTTGAATGCGCCTGATTGTCTCTATCGCACCGCCAGATCTGGCCATAGCGCGCGCCCTCTCTGGCTCATTGTGCTCCTCGCACGCGGTCCTTGTCCGGGCTGCAAGGGGCGATCAGCTGTTTGGCTCGCCTATATTTGACCCGCTTGTTGTCTAGACGCCAGAGTTAAATTAGCGTAGTTTATGTAGGGCACTATCGAAATTTATGTCGAGTTGTGTAAAACAATAAGGGAAATAGGACGACGCCTTCTTTTCCAAAAAAATTCTTAATTGTAATTCTTCATATCAAGGCTCTTTTAAAGCACCGCAAAAGTTCGCGTGTGAGATTTTAAAATTACTATCCGAACTGTAAGAATCCCAATAGGCCTCAGGATATTAGTAGTCAATAACAGACTTTGTGGTTTCACATCTTTTCCAATTATAATTGGATTCTAACACTCACAGTTGGGCTGTTTTCTAGTAAATAAAGGTAGCCAAAAGTGTACTCCAGTAGAGATTATATGCGAATAGATCTACTCGCGAGTAACTCTTTTTAAAGGTCCCTGAAAGCATGTGCTTCTTAAGCCTTTAAACTACACTCTTAGTGTACTCTTCATATTAATGTTTTTTGTAAATAGCAAACAGAATTATATACGTCAACCTATTCTTGGTTATTGTAGCTTGGTGGATGAAACCTAAGGATATAAATGAGATTTGCCCTTTTGCTACTACAGCAGGGATATATCTTAGGATATACAATAGAACAAACACATTTTTCTATGGTACTCCTCCCACTAATGGTTTCACTACACTGACATACCTACTAATATTTGTAAATCTGGAAACTATAGATATGAATAAGAAAATTGTTTCGACCCTTTAGCTGCTGTCGAGGACCGTGAAAAGTCCCTCTACACAAAATGTTGGCACTACAGAAGAAATTCTGAAAAGCCGTCTTGAATATAGCAGCCTAATAAACGCAAAAAATGAATAATCATCCAAGTGGCTATTGGCTATCACTAGGGTTGTTAGTTAAAGAGAATTTCTAAATGACAGATTGTTTGAATTATACCTATACTGATTAGCTTTTTTAGTATGTATTACTGATTTTTTGTACCTATAATTTTTAATTCTCTGAAGGAGATACTGCATCCTTCTAATTAATTTTAGCTTTGTCTAAAGAGAAAAAACTTGTTCAAAGCAATTTCGTAATTTTGAAAATTATAATATAATAAAATCTGTAGGTAAATGCAAGCATAAATATTTGTTCAACACATTTACAGTGTTTGTATATTTTTTATTGACGTCTGAATAATTAAAAAACTGACTGTAAATTTTTTTTTATAGATATTTTGAGTTGTGGCGATATGTTTAATTAGATATGTCACACAGAAACTACAGAGATTATGTAATATTAAAACGTTTATTTTTACTACAAATGTTATTTAAAACAAGCGATAGTAATATATATACATATTTATATATTATATACCATGTTATGCAGAAATTTTATTGTTTGAGAGATTGTTATAAATCAATAGTTTTGCAGTATCCTCTCGAATTTCATAAATGCCATAAAAAATATTGCATGTACCGGGTGGCCAATTAAGAAGGGCACTCGGCCCTATCTCGAAAAGTAATTGTCGTAAAGACTTGGGGTAAAAAAATTTATGATTAAAGCGGCAAAGAGAAAATGCTGGAAATTATTTTTAAGTTTCTAGAATGGCCGCCAGGAGGCGTAATCGCATTCTTGAATTTTAAATCCCGTTTTTTGAGAAATATTCTTATATTACA